>CM068745.1:12500-559260 GCA_035084275.1 Hydrolagus colliei | reverse complement strand
TCAAGCTATTTTCAAACCTACTGTGATATATACCCGAGTGGTCACCACTGATTTACTTCTGAACTAAAATTTACTTCTGAACTAAAATTTACATTTTTTTTAATAATAATTGATAATAAAAAAAAAAGGAGGATAAGAATTGGACTGAATCCCTCGGCAAACTGGGAATATAAAACATAGTATCTTATGTAGTATTACACAGTAGATAACCGTCCTCAAATAAGCAGCTGTAATTTGAGGTAGTTACTGTTGTACCTCTGGCAGTAATGACCACGTTTCCCATTTGTTACTTCATTAAAAAGTTAATCTTGTCAGTGATGTTGAGAGGTATTTATATCTACAGTATACATACAGTGCCCTCCAGGTTGGGTGGCGTCTCAGAGCGCTTCACAATGGCGTTCATCAGTGGGCTTGACCTTGGTGGTTCATGGCTTATTAGGACAGTGATTGCCTTTGTTGTTGGAAGGTTATGAAAGAAGTGACCTGATAGTTGCCCGCAGATTAATGTCTTTGGTGCCTAGTTGTAGGAAGCTGGATCCAAACATATCTGCATTGGGCCAATTCCTTCTCAGCAAGTTTTGGAGAGAAAAGAGCCAGGAAACGGGTCGCAATAATGAAACTCAGCCCCGCAAGGTGCCAGAAAAATTGTTGTGGTCTTACATGGGCTGCTTACTATCTTACATCTCTTCATAGTCAATAGTGAATAAGCTCCAGCCTGGGTATTCAGTCAGGTAGCATCATGACTGTGTTGGCACAAACGTATCTGAAGGAGCTCAAACAATTCTAAATAGGAAGTACTATAAATCCAGTGGAACCCCCCCCACCCCCCCACCCCCACCCCATTTTAACAGCTTATTGGTTTGGTTGTTAGAAACTGGCAAGGGTGGTGATCTTGAGTAATTCTTCTCGTTTCTCTCTGCAGCTAGTATGATAAAGTGATGAAGCACAGATCAGGAAACATTGCTTGAGGACCCAGGTAGTACAAAGGATTAGTTAGCATGGTGCTTAACCAAGGTTGAATCCAATCATGCACTAATGCATGACGTTAGTGGTTTACTGATTTCTGAGGCTAACCCAGCATTTGTGACACTACATCGCACAGCTAGGGTGATCTTCTGAGCTTGGAGATGAGATGAGGGGCAGGCTCAAGGGATAGAATGCCTTCTCCTGTTCCTAATTCCTATGTTTCTATACATTGCAGAGGCAGAGTAGAAGAAGTTTCGAAAGCTGACCAGGTTGTCCTTATTTCTTCTGAGTCACGTTTACCAACTATTGATCTGTTCCACTGATGAACGCAAAGATCATCAGTTTAAAAAAAAATGCAAACTGTATGGATTTACTGGTTCTGGGAAATTTGGGGGTTTATGATTTATTAGAAATCCATTATAGACTTGAATCACTGAGTTAATTAACACAATTAGAAATAACACAATTAGTCACTTGCAAGTGATGTAGCAAAATGGAATGCAGATTCCCTGGCTCTTTTCTGTCCAGAAATACAAAAAGGAACAATTAAAATCTGCCAAACACTATTCACAAAGGCCTCCTTTGTTTTTAAGCCCTCTTCCCAATTTGCCTTAAACTTAATCCCTCTGCCTCCCTATCCTGACTGATTAGATGGTGGGTCACTTTTGGTGAGCACTTGGGAGGTTTTGCCTCATCCTGATTCTTTTACGTTTTGTTGGAAAGTTACTGAAACTCATTTGATGAGTTCCTGGTCTCTCTGAGGCTTGTCGGGGAATATTTCATGTGATGAATCACAGGCATAAGGCCATGATCTCATTCCATGGTTCTGCATTTATTGTGCAACCAGATCACTTTACCCACTTTGAAATTTTAATTTCCATTTCAAACCTTTTCCCCTTGCCATTTAAACTTTCACTTTCTTTTCCTTTTTTCATTCAAACTATTTAAAGTCTTGAGTCAGAATGTTACTGTAGTACTGGATTCCTTCCACTCTGAGGCGCTATACCATTGTCTTAAAATATTCAGCTGTAGTTCCTGAATTGTTTTCAGATTGTATTATTCCAATATCTCTACATTTTCATAGAAATACAGCAAGCAGAGCTGGACTTTATAATTCCCAGGTGTCATCTGGGACTTTATAGAAAAAAATTAGGGTTCAATCTGCGGAACTTCCTGATAAGACCACTGGAGCTAAAACACACCAGTCACTGAAACATCGTTTCAACACAACCCACTTTCAGACTGAAGTTGTCTCCCCCCCCCCCCCCCCCCCCCCCATTTTCTTCACATCGCCCCACTATGCAGCACTGCTCATACATTCATTCTTACTTGCTTTGGGAACTACTAGCGTACAATGTTTTGATTGTTTAGGTCGGTTGGCTAATATCCTAATAACTTCCCTGCTGTACATTATTTTTTTTATCAATGCTGCTGTTATACTCTAGACTTTTCTTTCTTATCGGTCCCAATAACTGTGCTCTCCTAAATGGGAGATAATGCGTGCAAATGAAACAGTTACCAAACTGAGCACATTAGACCCACATGGTCCTCTGGATGTGAATGACATGTAAGGATTATTATGACCATCATAGTTCTGGAATGCACTCAAATTAACTCAAATTAATTTCTCCTTTTCCAATGTCTCAAGGCCATGGAGTGCTTTGGCTCATTCAGTCCCTCTTCCTCATACATGCGTTTAAACCCAGTGTCTATCACTGCCATTTATTTTGTCATCTGTCCTGCTATCAAGGTTGGTTTTGCTCTGAATACCTTTTCTCGAGCTCCTGAAAGTTCAATAAGAAATCTTTGCGATGATTTTTGCTCATTTTTCATTTGCAGTACCTATTGTCCATGAGCTTTATATTTCTTGACATTAAGGCTATCAATGAATCCAACACCAAAATTGCAAACCCTTTTGCCTTTTAGGTACTGTAGCTATTTAAGAGTTGGTGTCTTATTTTCATTTGGTCAGCTTAGTGTCTGACACTTGTAGAAACCCATCTCTCTGTTTAGGATTATCCAAACCAGACTGAGTACTCTATGCGTGCCACCATTGCACATGTAGGTGGAATGCATAGAACCCTCAGTCTGATGGGTTTCTCTAGATCATCCACAAAATATAGTGTTGCTGTGGATGGGCGAAAACTACATTACAATATCAACACAAATATTGCTAAAGTGTGCAAGAAAGTTATACTATTTTAAAGTTAAAGGTTTGGCAGTTTCCAGGACAGTGACACAGCCAAATTCTAGAGGCTGGTGGTTCCTTGGGAGCTGATTGTTGAATAATTCCATTACCAGCCTGGTGAAGGAATTAAATATTTAATTTGAATGATTCACCACATTTCTAAATGAACCATGCACTGAGAGTTACTGTAGTCTTGTGCAGATTTCCAATGTGCGGTACACAGATTTTTGCATGACAAGTTTAAGATTACGAATCTCATTGGCTGTAGATTTGAAGAATCTATGTGTAGTGACTGCCATGTCAAAGTTGCGAGCAAGAACTTCACCCCTTTAAACTTCACCCTCTATTAGTAAAATATCTTAATATGCATCACATTATTCCACCCAGAAGTTCATCCTCGGCACTTCATATTATACCCTGCTTCCTCCTGTTCAATAATTACATCTTGGATTGCCCATCCTCATACTCCTTAGAGGGACTATCTAGAGATTTATTTGTCATTTAAATAGACATCTTTCAGCATCACTGTGCAGTGTTATTGCTCAGCTCCTCTCTGGTGCTTTGCTGCATCTGTCACAAATGTGTCCCTTCATTTTTAAGTTTGTTTTTTCTAATTAGTTATGATATCAATTCCCTGTAATTTAAACTACACTTTTGCTATTTAAACTGGGGAACAGTCGACTGTAATTCATGGATCTGCTAGCATGACTAGTCGCCATGGTAATCAGCACTTTCGTGCATCTGTATGTTTTAAACTCTTATATTTTGTTGAAAACAAAATTCTATTAATTCTAATTTCAGTACCATACTGAAATCATTATGACTTTTTAAAAAACTGAGGGGGAGATACTAATGTTAGATGGATAGGACAACAAAGGAAAATTATGAACTACATTTCTCACAAAATACTCCCTTTCTGACTACTGCGATGTTCTCTTAGAAAAATGTGACTAATTGAAAACAAGAGGTGGAAGGACTTTTATTTTTAAAAATTGCAGATACATTAGCCTGATGCCAAAATATTGAAAAGTAATACTGGCCACATTTTGAAATATGTTTCTGTACTTTAAAAATGTCCTTGGTTAAATGACAGCCTCACTCTGATGTCCCTGAAATTCTATTGAAAATACTCCACACACACTCTCATTGATCCTTCCACCTAGTTTCTTTTGTTAAACCTGCCTGTGCAATTTATTTGAAAACTCAATGGAAATGATGTACTATTTTCTCAATAGCTTTTTTAAAATCATAAATCTATTACTTGATAAAGTGACTTAATTATGTCCATTTCTTTTCCCCACGCTCCCTGCTCGATTATGTACTAGATTGACATAATTGCTGTGTGAAAATTGTTTACTGTAACAACATAGACACATTAGGAAGTTAGCGAAGTCAGACGCAATATTTTTACAGGCTTGTGGAATAAGTTACAAGGAAAGCCATTGAAGTGAATGGTCTCAATGGAATCATGGAATTCAATGGAATCAAAAATGCAACTGGATGTATTTCTGGAGAAAGAAAAGGGATGGAGGGATATGGTGAGTAGGTGTGGTTGGGAATCAGAAAAGGGATGGGCTGGTTGGGCATAACGTGCCATTTCCTGTTAATAAGACTTACTCTGTTACTTATACTGCAGCATCTTGGTTATATTTCTGTTTTTAGGAAATAAATCAGGATGAATCAGCTTATACTGTACCCAAGTCAGTCTAGCTGGAGCCAGTGATTGAATCTGGCTTAGGTACATAGGGGCAACTGTATATGTTTGATGTAAAATGAACTGGATCTTATCCATCATTCTGGTTCTGTACAGAGCTTTACCCACCTATTTAAAGTAGGCACCTCATCCCAGTATTTCAGAACACTTGCAATCAGAAGCCAATTGTCATTGCTAGGTTATCCACTTGCACTCTCGCTTTCTCTTCTCCACTCCCCCCCACCCCCCTCAACCCTTCATGGGCAGGACCATGATCCTTAATGCAAGGCTGCAGACTGCTCCCTGGGTTCTTTGGCAATATGGAGATGTGGAAGAATGAATCAGCAGACTTAATTGGGGGATTTGGGGGCATCTTAGCATCTGTGCTGTATCGGTAACACAAGTGAAGTGAGTATTCAGTGTTTCAGGATTGTGAATGATTCAGTTCCTGTTGGCGTGATCCTGCTAACAACAATTTGGTTAGGGGATCTCAAAAAATGTTTTAGGATGTGGTGAAGCCTAGTCATCTTTGAGGCATTTCAGAGGAAACCCACATCAACTGTAAATGTGAACTTTGAACTGCCGGACTCCAGTAGCAATAGGGATGCAACACTAGTTAATGGGAACTCTTCTTTTACTTGTTCCCAACATTATCTGTGAGGCTTAAAAATGCAAAGCTGCCTATGGTTGCAGTAATAAATAAATAATAATAATAATCCTTACATTTGATATAGCGCTTTCCACATCTTACCGACATCTCACATATTTACAGTATGACTTGTAGCAGCAAATGTGCAGTAGGAGAGACCCTCAGCATTACCATGCTTGATATTTCACCTACTTACTGTGCTGTTGGCTGTCTATCTATGCAAAAATTATGTCCCATACCGACAAGGAAGTTAAATCCAGCACACTATTGAATCAGTGATTAATCCAGGCAGTAATTATTTAAGGATTTCAAAACAGCATTACAACTATTGAAAGGAATGAGGGAAGCGTAAATGATTGTGTTTCAGTACATTTTAAACCTGCTTTTTATGGCATAAAATGCCTTTTATTTAAAAAAAAGTCTTCAGGAAACATTATTTTGTTTGCCAAAAAACTGATGCAGTTTACAGAAATGCATAATTTGTGTTATGAAATGTCCACATTCAGGCAGCTTGGATGAAAAATGTACATCCAACAACAACTTTGATTTAGATAGCGCCCTCCATGCTGGACAGCGTCTCAGTGCGCTCCACACTACTCCTCCGGCCTATCCAACTCTGTTCTGGCCCATCACAAAGACAACCCTTCTATGCAATGTTTAAAAGGCTCTTGGTTGTGTCTTTGTGCACAGAGCTGGAGAACCTGAATTCTTAAACATTCTCAACTTGTGGTAATGCTCTATATCAAATGCAAAGATAGTTTGACTTGTCTTTGATCCCCAGATAATTCACATCACTATGTTACATAATGTGCAGAGATCACTGTGTTTAAAGAAACTCTTCTATTGAGCAAAGAGATGTATCAGATCTTTGATAGATCTGATTCTCTTTGCTTCAATGCTTCCCCCTAGTGTTCATCCCTGTTGATCTATTTATATAAGTCGGCGAGGACCACTTCCTATGATGTCCCAGCTTGTGCCTGATATAACCATATTAAGTATCCATTAGACTATCTGAGGATAGATCAAAACATTTCTCTCAGTTTGTTAGAAGCAGCAGACTTGACCTGCAGTGCTAAAGTTGAGTCCGTAGTTTTGGACTTTGCTTTACGTAGGTATCCTGGAATCCGGAGTCTCTGGAGGCAGTACAGTATATTGTGCACACAAACAAAGTGATTCCACTGCTGAATGTCCACGCTGCTTACTAATCTGCGCTTGGCCATGAAGGCCATCACTCCCCATGCAATGTCCATTCACAATGTCTTCCTTGAAAGATGAGTGGAATGGGTGCATGATATAACAGATTACATATGGTATGTGAAAGGTACTCAATAAGGACTGCCCACATTTTCTGAATACAGTAACATGTTCAACCACTTTAATGAAGATGGTGTTAACACCTGATTTCTCATTCAGAGATCCAGCTTTGTATACCAAAGTTAATGGGTGTGAATGGGTGCAAATCCAAATATTTGCTATTAACTGTAGGCAATGACTTGTAGAGTAATCTGGATCCAATATGAGAAGAGCAGGCTCTGGACAAGGTGAAGCGAATGCCAGGTTCATTATGCCTCCGTCATGCCAAACCCATTGACCCAGCCAAGATTGATGCTTTGTCATTCAGAGAGAACGTTGTGAGATCAGACTTGGTTTACAGCTGAACCATACTTTGATATAAGGTATTTTAAACACAGTAGGTGGGTGAGGGGGAGCTTTTTTTAAAAAAAAAGATTTGAGGACAAATTGTTTCTGCTCCATCATTTCCTTGGTGGGCGTTGCCCTGGCAACTGGGTTCTCTCCTGCAGTGTTCCCGATGCTGACTGTCGAGAATCTGCCTTTTTCCTCCTGTCACCAGTAATTAGTGGTGTTGCTTTTGTGGAGGTTCTGAATTTACCAGGAATGAAGTGTTGAGGTCTTCTTTCTATAGGAAGTGATTAGAAATATCCCAGCCAGTTAATACATTCAATGTAAATCCTGGCAAAGTTTGAGGATTAATGAAATAAACTCAGTTGGATGAGCCTTATCTGCGTCAATGCATGTCTGCTATTTTAAATATATAAATAAATTAAATATAGATTTAAAAATAAAAATAATGATAATCCTTACACTTGATATAGTGCCTTTCACATCAGGAGAATCAATCAAAGCGCTTCACAGGATTTACTGTGAAATGTGGTGACTGTGTTTTGCAGGTAAATAAATAGAATTGTACTTCCATTTATCAGTCCTCAGCAACTCACTCAACTGAAAATATTTATATTCTTCGCTTTGATTCGCTTTGAAACGCTCTGAGATGCTGTCCGGCGTGGTGGGCGCTATATAAATTGTTGTTGTTGATTTATACTAATTTAAAAATCTGGGTTCAGCAAAGAGGTTGAGGAGATATTTGATTATACGGGATTTGGCTCACCAAGGCTCTTCAAGAACACCAACCCTATTATCCTTCTGTTACACTATCTGGCTGTTACACTATCTGGCTGTTTGTTAAATGACACTTGTGCTTGTCACAACCACTCTACCCTTTGACCTACATTCCAGCTGTTGGTTGACTGTATTTTATCTGTCTGTCTCTCTCTCTCGCTCTCTGTAGCATGGCTTGTGGTTGGCTCCATTGATATTTTTAAGCATTGCGATGGGTTTTCTGCATGTGAGACACCCAACTGACCAAAATAATCTAGAGTGCAAAGTGAAATAAGTTACTCATCATTGAGTATTAATACTCAATTTCCAATGAACTGACCAAAATCCTAACCATTTGATTTTAAGAAGTGAACTAGCCAAATTGTTTCCATTCACCTTTATTTCTTTCCGCCTTTATTTCTAAGAAAGTTTAGTAGTTCCTGGTAATGCAAATCTGATAAACTGGAGAGGATTTTCACCTGAATTTGTTGGTGATTATATTGGGTTTCACTTATTACAGACGCTGCATTAGATAGACTAACTCCAGACAACAGCTGCCTGATGCCCACAAATGATTGCAGTTCCTGAGCTTTCAAGTAAGTTTGATGCCTCCCCTTCCCTCCCATTAACTGTGAAGAGTAAAAAAAACAGCTTGTGATCAAAGCACCTCAATCATTGCTGCAACTATCAGTGAAACCTTTACTGATCTACACAGCATTAATGCAGTTGCATGATCCACAGTGCTGGCTATAACTGGGGTAACAATATAAATCATCTTTTTTGACGGTGTATTTCAAAAAGAGCCATAAAGATTATTGTGTAATAATCGGGACAGTGAGTAACAGAAATAAACACTCAAAAAAACTATGCAAAATCATAGTATTTAGTTGTTCCATTTTAAGAAATGACAGGTTTTTAATTAATTTGGCCCCCCAATATTTGGGTTTACCTAGCTTCCATGCCTTTGCTCCTGAGTGTGTAAATGATGGTTTGTGCACTTATCAAGTGTAAGAATTATTATTATTATTTGGTTTGTTTAGGCCATTGCCATGGTTCCCTATAGCTGTCCAGGAGGAGACACAAAGTAGTGATACCTATGTATCCTTCTCCCACCCCCACACCCTTCCACAGTGACACCCACGGGCTACACGTAGCTCACGGGCTACACATAGCCCACGGGCTACACACAGCCCACGGGCTACACATAGCCCAAACCAGGTTAGCTCATTTTAAGATCTTGACCACTGTTGTGGAAGTGAGACTATTACTGAGAAATGGCTAAGTTTTTCATTCTCCAATATATGACCAGCTCAATGGGTTACAGCACATAACATAGATCAGGGTAAAGAATAATTTGCTGATAGTATTGTGGCTTGGCTGTTACAGTTGGTCTCACTGACTCTCTTCAGAATCATTTTGATGGCAATACATCTTCATTAAACCTGACTTTGCAAGCTCTTCTCCTCAAAGCTGGTTTCCTGGTCCGGAACGTGTCCCGACCACGGATTTATCTAAAGAATCTGACAGGCTCCATTTGGCAAATAAAATGTCACAGTTTAGCTCATTCGGAAGTTGACTATTCAATGTTCACCTTTTTCAGCTCTGTAAATGGTGACCTGTGTAAATGGTGACCTGTGTAAGTGGTGACCCGTGTAAATGGTGACCCGTGTAAGCAGCTTTAAGGGGAATTGTAAGCTTTTGCTCACTGCATGCATTTGAATCTTCCAATGCTGTGATTGTATTACCAATATTCTGCCATATGAATATATAAATTCTAAGGGACTAGAGCTTGCCTGCTCAGTCTCTGGCTGGACAGTTGGGATGTGGGTGGCTGAGCAGACTCTGGCAGATAATTTCCACCCACACCGACAATCCGATCCCCAGATTGCCTGTGGTGTCATGACAGATGTATAGCTTCCCTAGCAAGTCTTGCTCTGTCTGACTTGGCTGCAGAATGGAAGGAGGCTGGATGCACTGGGTTAGGGCTGATTGGTTTATAATTTTTAAAAAAAAATATTTTCTAGCAGGAGAGTAAATCATGTTTGCATCGTCCAGGCTGACAGTCCAGGGCAGTACTGGGGGAACACTCCATTGTGGGAGTGTGTCCTTTTGGTGAGAAGCTAAACCGTGGGCCTGTCTTCCTGTTCAAGTGAATGTTGAAAGATCCCATGACGCTGTTTGTATATTTCAACTGCAATTGAACAGGGCTCCATCCTGCTTATGCTGGTATTTAAAATGATCTTGGCACAAGCCTTTCTCTATTCATCATGTTTTTCTAAAGCTTTCTTCAGCTGTACTTTTACTAATCTGAGTCAAATACATTTGCATCAGCTGACAGTTACTTGAATCAATGCAGTCACAAGGTCTTGGGTGTGCATCAATGTGGATAATGATTTGATCTCGAGGAACGGTGCTTGGCAATTTGTCAATTTTTATAGTTTGCTTTCAACATCTTCCCTGTTGCTTACAATTGATGAGGCACTTAACTGAAGGGTGTAGTTTACTAAATCATAATTAGTGTATTCATTTCAACCATTTATTAGTTCCTGAATGCTGTGGTTCGAATGAATATCTGATCTGGGAGGAGGTAACATATTTAAGCTAAGGTTGCTTATTTTTGTTTTAACAACATCTGATAGCTTCTATACAGTTAGCAAACAATTTGATTTGAACTAAAAGTCCCTCCTTTCGATGTTATAATTTGTCCACCTCTGGTGGTGAGATAATCAGGGAAGTTGCGTCTGGGAATAACGTCAAGCTTCACAACTGAGGTCAAGATCTGTTTCTGGAGAAAGTTTGTGGATTTCTAGCTTTTGAAGTATGAATATAACATTATTTTACTGGCTTTTGACTATTCCATTAACCTGTGTTTCTTTGACAGGGCTGACTGATGACCTGCCCAATGTAAAGCCTTGCTCCTTGATGTCCATCAGTTGCTCAGTAGTCAGTGTAGATCCTGTCTCCATTCAGCAGCTACATCTGGCTACTGGGTCTCCGATGTCATCACACTTCTTCTTGATTTCCATCATTCCATATCCAAGTGTGAATCTATATACTGTGTGTATGTGTGTGTTTGCTTCTGCATTATATATGTGTCTATATATAGTGCAGCCTAATAATGTTTGCACTCCTGTGATATATGCGATGCTGTGTATTTGGCTTGAAAGCTGGCCGGCCAATACAAGGCAAGTCTGCTCCATAGTACAATCCAGCACAAACACCTGCATTGGAACAGACAAAACTAAAGACTTGGACCTGTTAGTCAGTGGTGGCTGCTGTGCTCAGTCTCAAGAGCTAGGACTGAGAAATGAAAGGCCCTTGAATTTCCTGTGGCCAGTATTATGTTCCTTCTTCCAATGATGATAATAATAATCCTTGCATTGATTATATGTCACATCTTCTAGACGTCTCAATGCGCATCGCAGAATATACTGCAAAGTGAATTGACTATATTTGTGGGTGAAACATGGCAGCCAATTGCGCACAGCAGCGTCCCACAAACAGTTGTAGATAGAGTGACCAAATTATTTGGGGGGGGGATTATTATTGGGTGTATGGAGTAAGGAAACTTGCCCAAGGTTTTGCCCTGCCTGGATTCGCACCCGGGTCTCTCACTTGCAAGGCGAGTGCTCTAACCACTGAGATACAGGACTCCGATGCATAATATTTACGTGCAACACTACTCTCATAAACTTTACTTCTTCATAAACCTATTCATTTTGTTATTGAGCGCATAAAAGACCATGAGGTATGACTACTCCCTTTTGATTTCATTGCTAAGTGCCAATTACCTTCCTGGCATAGACTGGGGTTTACTGGTATTGGCCTACAAGGCAGCGATCAGCTAATGGCCTTAGAAGTTTGATTACAAACATGTCCTTTTTTTTAACTGATTACTACACTTGTATGTCTCAAAATGGTGCAATTATAACGGTTACTATTACTTCCTGGAGAAAGTATATTGTTTTTCACACTTAGGTTCCTTTTTCCCTTTCCTCACGCCCTCCCCCCAATATAAAAATCTGCTTTCTTTTCCATTTAATTTTTTATCAGCTTTTCTCTGCCTTGAGCATATAATTACTTGCTATTGAGGAGCTAGTGGTGCTAGGTAACTTTCATCCACTTATTTCAACTATAAATGTTCCTTGATTCCAGTTGCAACTGCAGTAGGTTTATTCTCTTTGGAACAGAGAAGGTTGTGAGGAGACCTAATAGAGGTTTATAAAATCATGAGGGGACAGGGTGAATAAGAAAGACTGTTTCTACTGGTGGGCGAATCTGTGAATCGTGGTCACAGATTTAAAATAGTTTCAAAACGAAGCAGAGGGGAGCGGAGGAGAAATGTTTTCACTCAGCGGGTTGTTGGAATCTGGAATGCATTGCCTGAAAAGGTGGTGGAGGCCGATTCCATAACAGCTTTTAAAAGAGAATTAGATCTTTATTTGGGGAGAACAGGTCTGTTAGGTTATGGGGAGAGAGCTGGGCAGTGGGATTGAGTTGCTCTTTTCAAAGAGCCAGCACAGACTAGATGGGCCAAATGGCCTCCTTTTGTGCCATAAAATCCTACAATTTTATGAAGATACTGAACAAACGTTTTCTGCAATAGGGAGGCTAGATTGCTAGCGTTTAGCTGCAGGCCATTGGAACAATTACAAGGATCACTTTCAGCCCCTAGTGGCAGAAATCAAATTCTACACCAATCCAATTTAGACATTTAATCCCAAAGTGAAGTGCTAAAGTTTGCCCACATACAATGTATCACCCATACCCTAGTGTATCCACCACCCACTAATGGCAGCACACCATAATCTAGGCTCCTGCACAGCAGTTTCTATCCCATCTATGGTTTCAGTGACTGTTCAGAAGCGATCATGGTCTCAACATTGAATTTTCAGCATGATCCAAAGTAAATCCACTCTGCATGTACTTATTAGTACACATTTGGGGCAGATGAAGGAAGTACAGTAATGAGAAAACACACCTTCCCACACATGCTGATCCTCATGACTTCTAAAAAACCAATGTCATTAGTCTTTCATGATAATTAATACATTTAAAAATGAATCACTTTCTGTACAGCGCTTTGGGACGTCCTCCTGACGTGAAAGGCGCTCTATAAGTGCAATTTTGTTGGTGTTGTGTAGCGAGTGCTGCAGTTGTAAAATACGAATAATCTTTAGATGTGGTATAATACCAAACTTTAATTCTCAAAGTGTTATACGGAGCTTCTATAAAGTGCATTGACTCTATTTGTAGGCAAAATAAATCCACTGTAATCCCAGTACATAAATATTGTACTGTGTTTCAAATAGTGTATTTGAAGAGCAGCAGCAGTCCATGTGATGGATGTTACTGATTACAGAAGGACTGAGAGTTATTTACCAGAGTGAGAGAGATGGTGGGAAAATCCTTCTCTAATTTTAATCAAAAACCCATGAAGGTGATGGACAATTATACCTAGGTTTGGCCTGGACCTGGCATACAATGTAGAATTCTGTGTTCGTACCAACAGCTACATTGTCTGCTGGGTTTCAGACTACCTGGAACAACAGTGAATCACTAATCGTCTGGACATGGTAACGGGACTGGCTGCAACAAATGACTTCTTAAGGTAAGCGAAGAAAGCGATTACATTTCAGCAGAGTAGATTTAGGGCATCCATTCCAAGCTAATTTGCCTAAATTGTTACTATCTATTCCTTAAAAGGGAATCTCAAATCATGTAATTAGAGGCTGCTCTCTGACACAGAGACCATCACCCTGGACTCGCGAGATCTCTGCTACAATGGTATCCGCTTGCAGAGCGGGATTGCCACAGGTTGGCCAAAATTTAAATTCTGTCAGTCACTCCCAAGTGCGTGAATTGCAGCATATAAATTCAAATTGTTGTAAATTAGACCGCTTTTCTCCCCATAGTACTGGGATTGAGTTGAAGGGCTGATGGTACTCCCTTCTCCAGCTGCAATGAGTTTCTGATGCTCGGCTAAGCTGTTATGTGCATTAGGCCACAGATGCATCATTGAAACCCAAAGATAATTAATTTTGTGTAGGAAACCTGTCATGTGGTCATGGTGAGCAGTGATGGGAATTGGAAATTTGAGGTTACTGTGGAAACTTGCTTGTAAATGTTGCAATCCAGTTTGCAAAGGAGCTAATAAAGAACATCCCCCAAAATAACTTTGTCGCAATTGGTTATTTGTCTTTCTAACCATCCGGTGTTTTTGAAAATATTCTGAGAATGAATTCTGATTGAACTTCAGTACCTTAATGACAATATTGGTGTCCAAAGATGGCCCACTCACACAATGTTGTGTGAGTGGGCCATCTTTGGAGTGTGAATATGTGTTATACTGTGGAAACATCTGCCCACACAGCAACCATGCTCTTTGGTAGCAAGCAGTGTAAACTGGCATGAAGGAATATCGGAGAAAATCAGACCACTTGCTAACCGCACTGCCAGAAACCATTACACAAAAATACATTTGTATGGTGCGTTTCACGTTAGAAGGAAGTTTCAAGGTGCTGGATCATCAGGGATTTGGACTTGAGTGGGATGGGGGGGGGTTGGGAACATGGAGGGTAGAAGGTGCGGTTGAAGCGGAGCGTCTTGAGATGTGCCTTAAAGGAGGTGAGGAAGGGAGCAAGATGAAGGGAATGTGTTATGGAGTGCCAATGGGTGGGGGCAGAGAAGCTGTAGGCCAGACCATCAAGGATGGGGTGGGCTGAGCGGGGCTTGTGGAGCAGGCCAGAACTTGCTGAGCGGAGGGAGTGGAGAGGTTGATATGGGGCTAGCGGGTCATAGAGGTAGGAAGGAGCAAGGCCTTGGAGGGCTTTGCAGGTGAGGAAATCACCTTCCAGACGCATTCCTCACATTCAGTACCACAGGAAAGCAATCCGCCAATCGACACAACAACTTAGTTCCTACTTACTGATAGGTTAAACAGAGATATTTGGAGTAAAGAAACTTACGAAGATTTTTCCCTGCCCGAACGAACCCATATCCACTCGCTTGCAATGTGAGGGCACTAACCACAATGCTGTAGGAGTCCTCTGTCCTCTTATCAAGAGTAACTACTTCCTGGTCACTGAATGGTGTGTATCAGTAACTCAACATGTATGCTGGGATCACAACATTCAAATTACTTATTTGAAATAAGCCGCTGTTATTAAAGCCTTCCCTGTGTATACCTTGAATTCCAATCCCTCACCGTCTTTCTGCTTCAAATTATTATCCCTGCCACCAGGAGTCAGCAGTAACTGCAACTCGTGCACAATATAAACAAGCAGGTGTAACTCTCCCTGCCCAGCTATTGCACATTTTATCTATGAAACAGCTAAATCATAGAAATTAAATGCCTGAGGGAGAAAGAATGCCCAAATTGGACATTTAATTTGTTTCCACCCGTATTGAAAGTGATGTGCAATTGTCTGTTACCTGGGTTCTTGAATCACATTGACTTCCTGCAGTACCACGACAAGGTGAATAAGACTGGGTGTAGAATCTGGATGGACCCGAGGAGATACAAATTATTAGCTCCAAATAATAATCCTTGTAGAGTATTCGATATAGCACTTTATCATGACTTCGAGACGTTTCAAAGTGCAGAATACACTAAGATGAATGGACTGTACTTTGTGGGCAAAATGCTTTGCAGCCAATTGTGCAACAGTGTCCCACAAACAGTTGTGGATTGAATGGCCAAATTATTATTGTTTTTTAAAGGAATTAGTAGCCCCAGAAAAGCAACTGTCCAATCACTAACAACCATGTTCCTACTTACTGCTAGATAAACAGAGGCGTGTGGAGTAAGGAAACTTGCCCAATATTTTGCCCATCCCGGGAATCAAACTTGGGTCTCTCATTTGCAAGGCGAGTGCTCCAACCACTAAGCTATAGTACTCTTGCATTATGAGTGGTAATTATAATGGTGCTTTCAATGTACACTACCTCCCTTGAATGTCTGAATTGTATATTAAGCTAGATTCCTTGCTGACAGCATTGTAGTAACTGGTTAATTGAATATTAAAATTACTAATTTATTTTTTAATAATAATCCTTGCTTTTGATATAATACTTTTCACGTCTTCTAGACAACTTAAAGTCCTTCACAGAATATACTGTAAAGTGAATTGACTCTAATGTTTGTGGGTGAAACACAGCAGCCAATTGTGCACAGCAGCGTCTTCACAAACAGTCGTGGATTGAAATGACCAAATTACTACAGGTTTTTTTTTGGAGGGCTTATTATTAGGCTTGTGTGTGCGTGAGGAGTAAGGAAATTTGGCCAAGGTTTCGCCCTGACCTGCCTGGATTCGAAACACAGGTCTCACGCTTGTAAGGCGAGTGCTCTTAACCACTGAGCTACAGGATTCCTCAATGACGATTTGCGAAAGGAATTCCAAATAATGAATTATGTACTTTCAAATGAGTCTCAAGCTAACTTGCTAAAAATCCCATGCCAAGCCATTCTCCAACTTTCTTGAAGTTACAATTGTAGACAAAGGAGCCACCGAGCTGGAAATAGTGTGATCGAGGACTTCTGATGTGAGTCTATGTGTAGGATTCAATATTCCCTTCCCTCAGTAGGCACTGTGCTGATTCATGTCCCCCACCTCACCAGCAATCAGGCTTTTGTCTGATTTCCCCCACTCTCTGGAACTCCAACCGAGTGCTTTGCAACTCGTTCCTTCCTTCACCTTTTTCAAGGTCTCAAGACTTTTTAACCTGTGTTTTCAGTCATCTTTTCCCTCCTCCCCTGCTCTCCCTCGTCTCTCACCCCCAACACAGGTGCCAAACCATGTCTGTCAAGCATCTTGGCGCATCCTTCCAACATGAAAGGTGCTGTTTAAACAATCATTTGTATTATATTTCCAATTGGCTTACAAATCCCTGCAAATTGTGGCCTTAACGTAATTCTAATTCCTTATGAAAACTGAATCTCTACCAATGGTATTTACTGCTGACTCAACTCTCCAAACAGGAGATGGTGGTATTGTAACTATTCTCCTTGGGGCAGGTAAGCAGGATCTCCTTGAAGCAGTGGGGAAAGCTTGCCAGACAGTTTTATCATTGGCAGTCTATGTGGGTTTAGCTGGTTAGGTTCCAGCAGTACCTCAACACACACACTGGGGCCCCCAAGACTGTTGGCTTTCCATGTGTTGGTGGGATGCATGGAAATCACAGCTTGGTTTGGATCATCCATCGTGATGGGTTTCTGCCTGTATCAGACATCTGGCTGATCAAACAATAATAAATAAACTCAGTCCAGTTAGTAGAGTCCTCCAGGGCAGTGTTTCAACAACAATAAAATGACATTTGTAGAGCGCCTTCAATGTTGGGAGGACATCCCAAGGTGCTGAACAGTCAGGGTACCCGAAGCATGAGAGAGGTTGGAGGATCAGGATTGGGATGAGGGAGGACAGAGAGGTAGAAGTGCAGTTGACAGCATGATTGAAAAGGAGGATCTTGAGACCAGCCTCGAAGGAGGCAAGGGAGGAAGAAAGGTGAAATGATTGTGGGATGCAGTTCCAAAGGATGGGGACAGAGAGGCTGAAAGCCCAAGCTAAAAGAAGGTGTTGCCTTTGTCCCCATTGTCGCAGCTGAACGTGAGAGAGTTCTGGAGAACTTGAAGCCTGGTGGAGGAGAGTGCAAGGGAGAGGTGGGGAGGGAAGAAAGGGAAAAATGTAAGTCAGGAAGTCTCAAGAGTTGCGATGAAATAGTTTGCAGATTTCCTGCACCTTTGGGAAAGATTACGAATGGACACATTTTTGGTGCTGCAGCGATATTCAATGCAACACATTGAACAGCATAGCCACCACTTCCCGGAGAAAGTGGAGCCACCCTGATGATGTCAGTCTGACTCACACCGTTTTCCTTCTAGTTAAAGTCCATGTGGTTATGTTTACTTTAAAAAATATATTATTTGTGGCTTTCTTTATAATCAATGAGTGAGGTGGGGGTGAACAACAAGTTTATTTGTGAATTGACTGTAAAATAATCTGCAATGCTATGTCTGAAGGTCCCATGCAAAGACTTTTTCTTCTTCTTCACCAGATGCTTTCCCTCCACCTTTCTTAGATTCACATAAGATAATTGAGTTCAAAATCCTCGTTCTCACCTTCAAGGCCCTCCATGGCTTTAACCCTCCTACCTTTCTGACGTGCTAACCCCTTATCAATCTGTCTACTAGCCTCCCCGCTAGCCCTCCAACAACAATAACAACAATAACTTGGATTTATATAGAGCCCTCCACGCCAGATAGCATCTCAGAGTGCTTCACAATAACGGATCCTGAGGCCAAGTCTTCAGGCGCGACTTGAAAATAGGAAGAGAGGGGGAGAGGCGAAGGGAGTGAGGAAGGGAGTTCCAGAGCCTCAGGGCATAGTGACTGAAGGCCTGGCTGCTGACGGTGGAATGGAGGATTTGTGGAACAAGGAGGAGGCCAGACCCAGTAGAGCGAAGGCAACGGATGCTGCTTTGAGGAGAGAGGAGGTCAGAGAGTTAGGGAGGTGCAGAGGAGGGGAGGGATTTGAAAACAAAAGTGAGGATCTTAAAATCGATCCGCTCCAAGACAAAGCCAGTGAAATCTGGCAAGGACTGGGGTAATCGTAGAGCAAAGTTTGGTTTGGATGAGAATGTGGGCGGTGGTGAATGGTGGTGGAGGGGAGACCGGCGAGGAGGGCATTGGAATAGTCCAGCCGAGAGACAAAGGCACGGAACAGGGTTTCGACAACTTTTGGGATGAGATATGGGCGATATGTCGGAGAGCGGTGCTGATGAGGGACAGGATGGGGGGAAGGAAGGATAATTGGGGGTCGAACCTGACACCGAAGTTGAGTACAGGTTTGGAGAGTTTTAGGGGCAAGTCAGATAGATGGAGGAAGTAGAGCTGTGGGATTGAAGACATCGATGAGAGGCAAAGAGTATGCCTTCCTTCTTGTCAACATTGAGCTGAAGGAAATTTGTGCTCATCCAGCTCATCCGCCATCGACAGTCAGAAGGTCTCTCCAGCCTCACTGCCCCAACCTCTGGAACTCCATTCATATACTCTATACCTCACTCCCTCCTTTGACTCATTCAAGACATGCCTCTAGATTTTCCTCTCCACCGTACCTTGGCCAACCTCCTAACCTCTCTGTCCTTTACTCTGTCTGATCCTAACAGTAATTGTGTATTATAAATCTGCAATTAAGAGAACCGGCAGTTGACCTATACTGAGGTCTTTGTGGCTGGTGTGAAATGCACTTTCTCTTGTTCATCTAGCGTTAAACAAAGTAAAAAGGCTTCATTTGAAGAAATATCAACGGAAATAAAACTCATGGGAAGGGATAGACGAAATCATTGAGAGTAGAATTGAATGAAACTTTTACCAGTAAATATGTGGAAATGTACACATTTCCCATGAAAATAGGATTCAACCACATAGCTGCTTTGTGACTTTTAACCCTTCAGCCACCAGCAGTTCAGGTTTGAGGAATAGAAAACAATTCAGATAATTCACTCTTCAAAAATATATTTTCATTCTTTGAATGGCCACATCGGTTCCCATGAACAAAGGTGGGTAAGCAGTAAATATGTCTTCTGGATGGTGTTATTGAACTTGTTTAAGCTCTCTGGGTAGCTACCCTGCATGAGGGGAGCTATATTAATGCAAGTTGTTTCCATTTTCACTTCGCAAAGAAATAAAACAATGTAGATCATGACATGCTGTTTCAACTAGTCTAGAATAGTGGAACCAGAGGACACAATCTGTGATTAAATGGAGGATAAATTCAGAATGATTCTACTCAAACACCATTTGAGTGAACAAATAGTAAACCTGTGGAACAGCTCCCTAGGAAGACAGTTGAAGCAGGAAATTAAGCAGGTTCTAGCCTGCTTCACATCCTCCGCCTCACCCACCCCACCATTGGCGAGTGGGCCTGAAGCCATTCTACCTCCATCCTCTGGCATTCACCTCCTTCAAGACCCACCTCAAGGCCCTCCTTTATGATCAACCTTCTTCCACACTGCCCTCCACCCACTGCAATCCCTAGCTTCAGCTCAGGTTCATCCTCCTGACGTGAAAGGCGCTATATAAATGTAATTTTGTTGTTGATTCCTTCAAACACAGATTAGATCATTTTCTTTTAAGAACTAACATTATAAGATATAGTACATACATAGGTAGTTTGGGACATATGCACATGCGACCGCCAGGAAGGTGGAAGGCAAACTGAAAAGACCTTGATCTTTTTTCATCTTGCATTTCTTATGTTCTTATGTAAGTCTTTGAAATCATTCTCATTTTTTTTTCATTGGCAAGATTTGCACACACAACCGAAATTCAACTCACTGCCAGACCACAGTAACGTTTAAATAGAAGTCATTTCATAGTAGAAACCACCGAGACACAGATGAACAACACAATGAGGAACCTTAGCAGGAAGGGGCAGCAGTTGGAATGGTCTCATTCTGCAGTTTTCATACAAGTGAGGCAGCAGCACATTAGGGAAAGTTTTTTTGACAGTCTAAGTTCCTGGACAAGCCAAGAATAGTCCCCTCTGAAACTCTGACACATTTACCACGAGAGGAAGCTCTTGCCAAAGCCGACACTACACCTGCATCAATATGAACTTCTGCAATCCACTGTTCTTTAGCCTTCTTTAGATACAGCCCTAGTGTTTCTCCTCAAGTTGTCTCCATGGTTTCACTGCTGAAGACATTTGTTTCATTCCATTTTGCCATCCTCTGAACTCCACAGGCATCCGCAAGGTTAACAATTTAAATAGCTGTTCCTGGGCAATTGAAAAAAATTATTAGTTTGCACCTCACCTCTTTAAGTCCTGACGTGAAAGGCACAATACAAATGTAATTTTGTTGTTGTTATTAACTGACTGGCGTTAGAGAATACCACTAATAATAATAATCCTTGCATTTAATATACTATCTTATCTTTGAGACATATTGAAGCATATTCCACACTGCAATGTCCCACAAACTGTCATGGATTAATGTGACCGATTTAATTTAATTTATTTTTGAATAAATTATTTCCCCCGGGAAAGGGATCCTCCAATTAACCAACAGTAAGGTTACTACTTTACTGCTAGGGAAACAGGCGTGTGGAGTAAGGAAACCTGCCGGGAATCGAACACGTGTTTCCCGTTTGCGAGTCAAGTACTCTAACCACTGAACTACTAGACTCCGGTACACTGTATTTAGATCAGTCCCAGCCATGATGTTTCCATAATCATAACTAAATCTCTTGAATCCAAGCTCAGACATACTGGAACAATGTACCTAATGGTACTTGGTGCCCATGAAACCATGTATCCATATGAATAAATGCCTTCATGAGAGGAGGGAAAGTGAAAAGAAAATACATGGAAAGTTAGAAGTAAAAATAAGCAGTAATTTCTCTCATCTGTGTGCAGTGTTGGTCTCCTTATTTAAGAAAGATGTACTTGCCTTGGAGGGAGTGCAGCGTAGGTTTACTAGGTTAGTACCTGGAATGAGGGGGATGAGTTATGACGATAGGTTGATTAATTTGGGCCTATATTCTCTGGAATATAGAGGAATTAGAGGGGATCTTATAGAAACCTTTAAGATTATTAAGGGGCACAAGAAAGTAGATAGTGGGATTGTTTCCCCTGGTTGGAGAATCTAAAACTAGGGGTAACAGTCTTAAAGTTAGGGGTCAGCTCTTTGACACTGAGTTGAGAAAAAAACTTATTCACTCAGAGGGTGGTGAATGTATGGAATTCCTTACCCCAAAGGGCTGTTGATGCTCAGTCCTTGAACATATTCAACACTCAGTTAGATAGATTTCTCATTTATAAAGGGATTAAGGAGTAACGAGATAAGGCAGATAACTAGAGTTAGAGAAGAATAGCAGCCATGATTTAATGGTGGGGCAGGCTTGATGGGCCAAATGGCCTATTCCTGCTCCTATTTCTTATGTTCTTATCTAGAGGAGTAAATCCTCAGAATCCCACAGGAATACTTCAGGTACTAATAATGTCAAGAGCTTTGTCAAATTAATTCCCGTCCATCCTCTTTAGGTTCCTCAGTCAGCATTAGGCAGGCAACTCCTCTCTTGCTATTAGCCTTGAAATGATTGTTCGCTAACTCTGAATAATATCACTGCTACACATGACACTCGTAATCATACAGTCACAGACCTCAACCTCTGTACGGAAGTGGTTATAAAACTGAATCGATAAAAGGGCTTGTTTAGAACTAACCTGCCTCCGCACATCGGGCGCTGCCAGCCTCAACATCCAAGGCTGTACTCTCCATCTCACAAAGCCAGTCAGGAACCTCGGCATCACGTTCGACCATAAACTCTCCTTCCTCCCCCACATCCGCGCATTGACCGGCACCACTTATTTCCACCTACGCAACATTGCCAGGCTCCGCAACTATCTCACCCCCCACGCTGCCGAAACACTCATGCACGCGTACATCACCTCACGGCTGGACTACGGAAACTCTCTCCTCGTGGGCCTCCCCAGTTCCTCCATTCACAGGCTGCAGATCATCCAAAACTCTGCAGCCCGTGTACTATCCCGCACCCGCCTCCGCGACCACATAACCCCCACCCTCGCCCGTCTCCACTGGCTCCCCATCCCCCAGAGGATCGAGTTCAAGATCCTCGTCCTCACCTTCAAGGCCTTACACGGCCTTGCTCCGCCCTATTTAACTGATCTACTCTCCCCCTACAAGCCCACCCGGACTCTCCGTTCAGCAGGTCTTGGCCTGCTCCAAGCCCCCCGCCCGAACCGACCCACCATCGGAGGACGGGCTTTCAGTTTCTCCGCTCCCACCCTATGGAATGCCATCCCCCAATCCCTCCGTCTTGTTTCTTCCCTTTCCTCTTTCAAGGCCGGTTTGAAGACTTTCCTCTTCGACCGTGCCTTTTGTTCCACCCCGAATTTTTCGACCTCCCCTAGGTGTTTCACCCCTTCCCGAACACTCCCCTCCCAGCTCGGGTCACACGCCTCCTGTGCAGCGCCTTGGGACGTCCTCCCGACGTGAAAGGCGCTCTATAAGTTTAAGTTGTTGTTGTTGTTGAAACATCATAAAAATAAGTACATTTTTCAGCTTTGTTGATGATCAGACTCTTAACCCTCTTCTGTAGTTTTGAATTGATTATTAACGTATTTTGGCAAAACTTTATATATTGAAAAAAACAAGAAACTAGAAATGAACAATGTTTAAAATTTATAACTCCCAAAACAAGGCAGCGCATTTCTTCGAGCACCAATTAATTTCCACTATGTTCCACAATGTTTATTTAATCGGAATCCTTGGACAGATAAGGCCAACTAGAATTTACATGAGTGGCTTCTAATGTGTGCAGAGGTAATTCTGTGCCACTTTCTTTGTGTAGTTTGAATTTGACCTCAACATGGGAGCAAATACAAACAGCCTTCCAGTCAGTGTAGAGGAAAGGTAACCTCACTTTACAGCAGGCAATACTTAGCGGATTAACCCATAAACTGCCAACTGGTTCAAATGAATTATGTATGAAGGGACATTTTTCCATTCAACTAAAAACAATTCTCAATTCTCATTTGACTCTTTGTGATGAAAATAACTCAACTGTATTGTTCATAGGAAATGTGTAAATCATAGTATTTCAAAGTAGAGAGGGCTTTGTCCCATCTGGAGCTCTGCTTTTGAAAGCTGTTTTACACATTCTGGATAAGATAGGGAGCTGTCCTTCGGATGACAAACTAGATTAAGATATCATCTGCCTGTTCAGGTAGATGTTAAAGATCCCACGGCATTATTAGAAAAGAGACGAGAGTTTCTCCTGGTGTCCTGGCTGATAAACTCCCAAATAAAATAAAATCAATCAGCCACTTCATGGCTGTTTGTGAAACTTTGCTGTTCACAAACGTGGCTGCCAGGTTTACCTACAAAATACACAGTCACTACACTTCATAGTAAATCCTGTGAATTGCTTTGCAACATCCTCCCAATGTGAAAGGTTGAAAGCAAGCAAGTTATATTACATTAATACATAATAATAATTCTTGCATTTGATATAGCGCTTTTCACATCTTCTAGATGTCTCAAAGTGCTTCACAGAGTATACTGTAAAGTAGGGCCCGTCGATATATCGATATCGGTTATATCTGATATAATTTTCATATCAATATGCCAATGTCGGAATTTAAAATATATCGATATATCGAAAAATTCGATATAAAAAATATATTGGTACCTTGTCGCCGGCATTGCAACCTCCTGGGCCTAGAGCTTGGAATGCGCGTGCATCCCGAATGCGCGCGCACTGAACTACAAGACCCAGAATGCTCATCTCTACACAATGCACAGACCAAGGTGCAAGCTGTCATATTGTATTTGTAGTCCTCGAATACAATATACAGGTATACAAGGGGTGGGGGGAGAGGGAGTGAGAGATGGGGGGCGAGGGGGAGGGAGAGATGGCGGGGGGAGAGGGAGGGAGAGACGGGGGGGCGAGAGGGAGGGAGATGGGGGGGAGAGGGAGGGGGAGACGGCGAGGGAGGGGAAGACGGGGGAGAGAGGTCGGAGGACGGGGGGGGAGAGGGAGGGGGAGACGGTGGGGGGTGGGGGGGAGAGGGAGGGAGAGACTAGACAAAGTGAGAGAGAGATGGAGAGAGTGAGAGACACAGAGAGAGAGAGAGATATTTACCTCCTGAGGAGATAGGCCCCGAATGCGCGTGCACCTCCGAATGCACGTGCACCTCCGAATGCGCGCGCACCTCCGAATGCGTGCGCATGCGCAGTATAAAAACCTGAAAATATTGATATATTGGTATATATCGATATGAGCCCATCGGTATATCAAAATCGGAAAAGTTTCATATCGACGGACCCTACTGTAAAGTATATTTGTGGATGAAATTAAATTATTATAATCTAAACCCATGTGTAAAATTTATTCAGATATGCAGATTGGAATCACTTTCCAATCAGTCTACAGAATTTCCACACTCAAAACTCTGAAAATATCATATTTTTAAAATGTGTCACGGATCTAGTTTAACTTCATGACTTTGTGATTCATTAGGACTACTATAAATACATTACAGAAAATCAAATATGTTTCAACTCTGTCAGCTCAGAAATGTTTCCTGATTCAGCTCAGCAAGCCAAAGGGAAAGCAACGTAACTCTTATTTATTTAAGTTGTTCAATTTGTTCAACATTTCTTGTGAATCAAACACTTATATTTTACACCAATTCAATGAAAGATCAAAACATAATGTCCTGGGTTTGTTGCTTGCTCCTGATCTTTAAATTCAATTGTGATTTATGGGACTTTAGGATGTCTTTCTGGCTCAGTTGGTCACACTCTCACCTGTAGGTCAGAAGATTGAGGGTTTCAATCAGATCAGAACTTTGAACTCTCAGTCTAGGATGACATTTCAGGACACAAATAGGTACTTGTTTGACAAGCAATTGTCCCTCCAAAACCACAGAGACTTCTCATTAGACTGAAAGCACAGAGACAGAAAAGTATAAGAGTATCACAATGAAGGTCTGGAAATCTGTGCAGATTCCTCAATCCTCTCTACAAATAAAAGCACACAAAAAACTTACATTTATATAGTACCTTTCACATAAAGAAAATACCTTGAACTGCGTCACAGAATGCGATTAATTAGAAAATAAGTACTATGAGATTTTATCCAGCTAAATGTGCTAACAGCTAACAACTGATTCAATATGATAACTACATACTTTGATAAACATAGTGATAACTGATAATCACTACAATTCTGTAATGAGATGCTTTCGCCTCTGTAACCCACAAAAACACCTCATAGCAACAAATATAAATCAAGTCATCTTATCAGCATATAAAGGAGATTGTTAGTAGAAAGAGAGACCTGAAAGCAGCAAGATTATCTCAGTATTCAAATAATGGTTATAAATACATTAGGTATGTTCTCTTCTTGTGCCTGACTTCACTGAACTTCTGCTCACTCATTTATCATAATTGAAGAATGAGTCAACGATACGCCACAGCCACTGAGGGGATGGTGCTTTTTATTAGTGACCTATTTTCAGAAGCTTATCAAATGAATATAAATAAGTAATTTACTTAGAATGGGACTTCTCTATGTATACCACACAAAGATGTTTAGGATCCTTAAAGAGATTAGAATAAGACATTTGTACTGGATAGGATGTAGCTCAGCTGGTAGCATTTCTCACCTACTGAGTTGGAAGATTTTGCATTCAGGAACTACATGGGGACATGAATTCACTGCCCAGTGACACTCCTGTGCAATACTGCAAGCTTGTCTCACATCGATGAGGCTGCAGGAGGCACATAGAGCAGGTGGAGATAGTAAAGAGAGACCTGAGTTCGATTCCAGGCAGTTTGTTGGATGCTGCTGTGCGCAATTGGCTGCCGCATTTCACCCATAAATATACTGTCAATTTATTTTACAGTGTATTCTGTGAAGTGCTTTGATAAATATAGAAGACGTGAAAAGCGCTATATCAAATGCAAGGATTATTATTATTACAAAACTGGGGGAATGTTGCATTGTTGTTTACGATCACACTTAAAAAACTGATTTGAGCGTGTTGCCTGTTGCCTGTGTCCTGCCCAACAATCTATTCATTCATTTAATATTGTGGGACATTGCTGAGGGCAAATTAGATGTTGCATTTGCCTGCAAGATACAGTCACAACTGGAGTTGTGGTTGCCCTGTACTCGTTAAGAAAGTATGTTAAGAGAAATGTGGGGAAATGTGTCAATGTGGAGTCCTGCAGTTCAGTGGTTAGAGCATTTGGTTCTCAAGCGAGAGACCTGGGTTTGGTTCCTGGCAGCACAAAACCTTGGGTAACTTTCCTTATTCCACACATCTGATAATAATCCCTCAAGAAAAAATCTAATAATTAATTGGTCACTTCAATCCACAACTGTTTGTAGGACACTGCTGTGCGCAATTGGCTGCCGCATTTCGCCTGCAAATATACAGTCAATTCACTTTACCTTATTTATATTCTGTCAAGTGCTTTGAGACGCAATAACAACAACAAAATTGCACTTATATAGCGCCTTTCATGTCGGGAGACGTCTAGAAGGTGTAAAAAGTGCTATTTCAAATGCATGGATTATTATTAATGTATTTGAGAGGAAGCTTGAGGCATATTTGAGACAGAATGTATGCGAGTGGGGACTTGGAGCATTACAGATTCATATAGACAATAAACAACACTAACAAGAACAGAAATTACTGGGAACACTCAGCAGCTCAGGCAGCATCTATGGAGAAAGGAAAATGAGTCAATGTTTTCGGTCCATGACACTTCGTTCGAACTAAACAACACTTAACAACAACAACAATACCCTTGGGCCCAAAGATCTGTTTCCATGCTGTAACGTTCTACGTAATTCTATGTAAAACAGAATAACAGTACTATCATAGGCTTAGCGTGGAGCAGGATGAACAGGCCTGTTTCTGTTCCTATCTTGCTTCTCTCGGCCCCATCCCACCCACTCCTCCTCTCCCAAAGGCACTGCCTGTTTCTGGGGCAGAGTTCCATTGCTCTCACCCCGGTTCTTTATGTGCGAAACTAGACAGTGAATTCCAGAGAGGAGGCCATACAACTACTGGGGAGGGTTGGGGTGAAAGGAGAGCGGGAGGGGAGCCCTGATCCCGATGATTTAATGGTATGGCAACAACACATTTACTGACAGTCTCCTTTCAAAACAGACCAACGTTCAGTGTCTGCTGGCTGGATAGAGTGTCAGAAAGTCTGAGGGCTGCTGGAGACTTACAAGCCTGTGGTTTGAAAGGGGATATTGCTGCTCTGGCGGCTGCTTCCAATTTTCCATTTGCTATCCTTTGACTCACCAATGCTCGCTGCCTCCGATGTCAATATTTGAAACGTGCTGTGGAAAATATTTAACATATAATTAAGACTTATCCTGATAGCTTCAAACTGAAGAAAATTAAGTAAATTGAATCAGCTTGAGGAGGAAGCACAGTTGTTTTCAGAAGGAAATATGATTCAGAGTCCATTGCATTTTTTGCTTGTGAATCAGAACTCTCGAGGAAGTCAGCTAAGTGCCTTGTTACATATTTAGTAAGATTTATTGGTGGTAACTTCTTTTGAACTAGGCTATAACCAAACTGTGCAAGTAATGTAGACAGTCTTGGTATTTTCTTCACAGTAGTAATGGGCGGTGTTATCATAATTTGAATCAGAAAGATCATCGTTCAAGGAATGGAAAGAAAAGCAGAAAATCAGTTGCGAAGATGTACCTCCACCCAGTCTCTTCACTATGTCCAGGGTTGTGAATAGGTTGTGAAGGGTGAAAAATGCAATGTATGATGTGATAAACGTCACAAATGCTGAAAATTACAATCAAATCAAACGATGTGGATGTGAACTCCCCTGTCACTTCCACACAATGTATTTGAGAAACACATATCACAACATATCAACCATGTGTTGTGTGTTTGGTTGTGTATGTATATGTTCGTATACATGTGTATGTATATATTTAAATGCTCTGAGACGCCGTTCGGCATAGAGGGTGCTATATAAATCCAAGTTGTTGTTGTATATGTAAATAGATGGGTCTGTATGTTTGTGTTTGCAAATCTGTTTGTATAAATGCATTTACCTATTGGCACATACACACTTGGACATCTATATATGTATATTGTGTGAGTGCGTTCATGTGTGTTTGTGTGTGCACATACAGTCTAGCAGACTAGCTTTTTGGACAATTCGGAAATGACCCTGTGATTTACTGTGCACCTAGACCAGAAGTTCTGTTTGAACCCAGATTAAGTTTTTAACTGAGTAGAGACATGGGGCACCAATTAATGGAGGCTCTGAATTTGGCCCCCGTGACTCAGTCCCGCCCCCCCCACCCCCCCTCCAACCCATTCCACCCAACAACAACAACAACAAAATATAGCGCTTTTCCCATCAGGAGGATGTGTCCCAAAGTGCTGAACAGTCAGGTGGGGACCCGAGTGGGGGGTGTGTGGGGGGAGGGTCGGGGTAAGGGGAAGGAGAGGGGGAGAGAGGGAAGAGTTAGTGGGGCAGCCGAAGGCGATCGAAGAGGAAGGTCTTGAGACTGGCCTTGAAGGAGGAAAGGGAGGAAGCGAGGGGGAGGGGCTGCGGGATGGAGTTCCACAGTGTGGGAGCAGAGAGGCTGAAAACCCAGCCTCCAAGGTTGGGCGGTTAGGGTGGTGGACATGGAACAGGCCTGAGTCTGCTGAACGGAGGGAATGGGCGACTGATAGGGAGACAATAGGTCAGAGAGATGGGCGGGGGCAAGGCCGTGAATGGTCTTGGAAGTGAGAACAAGGATCTTGAATTGGATCCTCTGGGTGACGGGAGCCAGTGGAGACGGGCGAGGGGGGGAGTGATGTGGTTGTGAAGCCTGGTGAGGGAGAGAATACGAGCTGCGAGTTCTGAATGATCTGCAGCCTGTGAAGGGAGGAGCTGGGGAGGCCGACGAGGAGAGAGTTCCCGTAGTCAAGCCTGGAAGTGATAACACGAAGCCCCCAGTTTACTGTACAATCCTGAGCTATTCAGGAGTCAGTCACTGTATACAGTGTATATAATAATGTCCCCAGAATGTTTGTGGCAGTATCCACAGGGAGCTTCGCTGCTCACAGCTGCCTCTCGATGGTGTTATGTTCAGTGCATTGGCATGACCCGGTAATAGCGCACAGACACAAGGTACCGATTCACAATAACACATCAGTCACACCACTGCAGCGCTTCAATCAGGGTTCACACTGAGACCTACAAGACAAAACAGTCAGAATTGGTTTATTCCAGGATAAAGAAGATCCAGGATTAACCATTACCAGTCTGGAAGGCGCAGCTGCAGGACTTCACATTGACACTCAGGAAACGTAGACTTTGATTTAAAGTGAAAGTAGTTTGAAGGTGTGTTTAAGTGACGGTAGGATTGTTTACTGAAGCCTATTCAGTAGCTTCCCTACGCACTTACCCACTACAGAAAACAGTTATAGTGAGAGGGTGTGAGAGGCCTCCGCCTGCTTACTTTAGCTTCTTGGGAGATGGCCAACTGATTAGAGTACAGTAAACATTTCCATTCTGTGCCTCACACTGGCCTCCACAGGTGAGAATCAGTGAGGGGAAATTCCAGCTTCCACTTTCACCATTGTCTTTGAAACTGCTGCCGTCTACTATACTCACGGCAGCACCTCACAGACAATACTGTAAGAGGAGCTATCTGGTCGCTGATTTAAAACATACAATGTATGTGTACGTGTGTACAGAGGTGTGTCAGCTGTTATCTTGGTCGGTCATAAATTGCGTTCCAAGAAGTTTGACTTTATCCTTTGATTGAAAGCAGAGACGTGAGGTACAGCTCACCATCTATTGACTGCAGTCATCTTTGCACTTGAATCTTCGGTTGGGAGTTTGCCTGAATTGCACAATATTGTATAAATCAGCTCCTGAAGATTCTTCATACTGATGAGCGCTGAGAGAAGGGAGATCAAATCTGCCCAATCAATCCCGCTCTGCACTCTACCAAACCCAGAAAACTCTGGGGAGGGAGAATGATCAGTGTGCAAAGCAATGCATCAATGTGGGCTTGTTTGCACAGTGATATGAAAACACAGGGGGATGTGGAATGTGGAATTCTCTGCCACAATACATAGTTGAAGCAAAGGCAATAAATTATTTTTTAAATCAGAACATCTCAAAGCACTGCCTCGTGTAGTGAATGAGTTTGTAAGCAGGTGTGTCAGTCTATCATTCACGACGTGATCCCACAAACAGCCATCTAGTCGATCATTAATTTATGTGGAGGATTATTGGACAGGGCCCTGCTGAGAAAAACATTCTCTTGTCATACACTGGTCAAGAAATCCTTAACGTCCATTTGAATAGACTCCCAAATTGCCCAGGCATTTTGATCAGAAATTAAACTGAGGTCTTGTCTGCCTGTTGAGGACATCGTTCCAATCCCATGATAGTATTTGAAAAAAAAAAATCTTGCTGTCCCGGCCAACAATTCTCCTGATAAATTGGTGTATCCCCACAAAATGTCCATGCTGTGTGCACATTATTGCAAATTATTGCATTTGGCAATATAATAAAAAGTCTCACTATACTTGACAAACATTAGCAGTGTGCCATACTGGTTGATTTATTTTTAAAAGCTTGGTTTGCTAAATGGGACCAGACAAATTCATAATGGTGTACAATAGCATACAGTAGCATCAACATTTATTTTGATATTTCCCAGGTTACAGTTAGTGACACAGTGTAGCACAGTGGTTAGAGGACTCTCCTTAAAAGTGTGAGACCTGTGTTCGAATACAGGCAGGTCAGGGTGAAATGTTGGGCAAGTTTCCTTACTCCACACAACTAATAATAATCACTCTCAAATTTTTTTTAAAAATTGGTCAATCCACGACTGTTTGTGTGACACTGCTGTGAGCAATTGGCTGCCGCATTTCACCCACAACTATACAGTCAATTCACTTTATAGTACATTCTGTGAAGTGCTTTGAGACACAGTCTAGAAGACGTGAAAAGCACTTTATCAAATGAAAGGATTATTCACTGATAAAATTATTATCAGTGAAGTTTTCTTGAATAGTTTGGGTGTGCTAGGCACTATAATGGAATACAAGGATTATTTATATAACACTGATTTGATGGACTGATTTCATACAATCAGAATCACAATTTCCTCAAATTTCCTGGTAACTCCTCCAAAGCATATCTGTTATAAGATTCTTATTGGATCCAATGTAAACACCAGAAATTATTTACATCAACCAGATGGGACGTCATCCCAACATGAAAGGCGCTATATAAATGTAATTATTGATTGATTGAAGTCAGAGATTCTAGCTTTTATTTGTTCCAATAATAAAGAAAACAAACTTATCTTACATTTTATACTTGAAATAGATGATTTTGCACCAATTTAGTTCCATTCCACTCCTGATGTCATTAAGCTACTGTAGTGTGAGATAGCCATGATGGAACATTGAAGGAGCCAGGAAGCAGCAGTGCTATGAAGGTTCAAGGTAGGAATCAGGATATTTTGTTAAGAATCATGAAAAAAACAACGGATGTCTATTTTGCACTAATCACAAAACATCGCAATCTATTTGCTATACCTTCACTATGAATTTTTTTAAAAAAGGAATCAACTACAATACAGGGGTATGGAGAAAAGCCATGTTAATGAGACTGAAAGGATTTGGCAATGAGCCAAATTGCCTTGTGTGCTATATTTTATGGACTTTACGAAAACACTATCATATAACCGTTTTCTAAAATATATGATTACTAGTAAAAAAATGAAAAAAAACTTTAAAATCAATTTCTGCTGTATCATTTTGGTGAGTGGAATAGACAATGTAATAGATTAGTGCATTCTTTCCTTAAAAGCAAAGGTTGCCAACTGTTCACAAGCATCAAGAGCAATGAAGGAAAGCCTGGCCTTTGCACAAGAGAAGGTTTGTACTTTCAAGCAGGTACAATAAATTCTAGGAAGAATGTTTGAGAAATACCACCAGCTGTGGTCCACCCTTAAAACATTATGGAGAAGAACTCTGGATTTCACCCAAGTTCTTGAGGTTTGATGGAATGAATCAACTAGCAAGTCATCGTGTGTCACACCTCTATAAATACCAAGTTTATATTCAAGCTAAGGTGTGGACAGTTTGAAGGAATTGGATGAATCAATGTTTCAGCATTACTGGCAGCAGCATTTTGTACAATCCTGTGTAATCTTAAAATTTTAAGACAAATTGCTTTACAGGCTTAGGTGGGATTTCAGATATCGGGTTTTAGAAATATCGCAATTTTAGATCCTTTATTCCCCATCTAGCCTCAACACAACACACTTATATCATTTGCACTGTGTTTACAAAAATATTCAAAGTTAATTTATGTGTATTTGTTTACTTCAGTGATATAACTTGAAATGCTTGAGGCTTAACTTTTCTGGAAATATGATATTACTAATATTATTGTTTCACAGAACTATTAGAAATAGCAGACCATCTTTAGACAAAACGCTAAATATGCAGATGCTGGAAATCTGGAACAGAAACAAGGTGACCTCTGGAATCTTCATCACACAATTCATGAAAGCAATTGGGAAAAGTAATAAGTAATAATCTCTGCATGCCATATACAGTGGCACCTTTCATCTGCAAGTGCTTCCCAGGCTTCAGTATAAAGTGTTTAGTGTTTAGTATTTAGTATAAAGTGGAACTTGTAGGTGAACCGAGGAGCCAATTTTGCACATAGCTGTGTTCAATAAATAGTCATGAATGAAGTCGATACAATATAAATTTACATTCATTTAGTGCCTTTAACTGTTTTTCTGAAAAGTGTAGTGATTATATATTTGTAGGCAAAAGCATCAGCTAATTTACAGACAATTAGTTGCCTACAAATGTATAATGTCCCGTAAACAAGAATGACCAATTTTATCTCGGGGGTTGTTATCCAGGGTGTGGGAAAAACTCCCCTTTTCTTTAACATCCATCTAAATAGGCACCTTCGTTTAACAACGACACCTCCAGTACTCAGTGCTCCCCAGCAATGTGTTGGGGTCTCAGTCTACAAGACTGTTTGTTCAAATCCCCAGCATTGGGTTGATGCCCAAAAAAGATAAATGGTGAGAGTTTTCACAACACATACCAATAGTGCTGCCTGCATGAACATTGGTGTTGTCTTTGTATTAGTGTACACATTGAGCACAGTAACGGTTGCTTTAAGGGGAGGATTATCAAAGCTGATTGTGATTGCTGTTAACGCCCATTGTTAGAAGATTAACTGAGGTTATATATGATTGTCTAAATCATTTGGAAACAACATCAGTTTGCAGGGTGTGTATCCATGAATCACACATACCAATCTAGCAGATAATTAAGCTCTTTATTGTTAATGCTAGAACAACCATTTATACATCAACAGTAAACTCCAAGGTGCGGCTTTATTGATGACTAATGTGCATTAGAATTCATTTAAAGCCTTTTCTGGCCTGGTGCTGAAACACTTGTTGGGACAGTGAAACAAATTCCTTCAGAGCTGTGTTTAAAGCTGAGGTCAACTTGCCAAATACCTAAATTACAGCATTGGTGGGCACTTGGGATTCAGGTGCATTTTTTTTGTCAGCCGGACAGCTGACGCAGCCAGAAACCTATCACCACGCTTAAGGGTATCCAAACCAAACGGAGAATTCCACGCATCCCACCTACACATGGAAATTCCAGAGACAGATTGTTGGAATGGAATACACTGTCTCTCACTGGAGGGATGCATCCTGATTACCTGATTCCAGAAAGTATTAGGCGCAGGTTGACAAGAACCAAAAGGTTTGGGGACCCTAGAGTGTGTGTTGGGTTACTGCTGGAGTCTAACCAGCTAATACCATATAGTTTGGCATTGATATCACTGTCTAGCAAGCTTTTCTGCTGTGTTTCCAGCTAGGATCACCCTTCTTGCATTGGAATATAAGAGGGGTAGGCTGTTCAACCAGCCCATCAAACTTTCTCAGTGATTTTGATGGTGTACAGCAGCCCTTAATTTTCAAATAGTTCCACATCCTTCCTTTGCCTTCCATATTGTTATTATTTTTTATTATTGAGGTTTTATTAGGCTCAAAACATGTTATCACCAAGCTTGAAAAGAGTAGGTTAGAAGACAACAACAACAACTTGGATTTGTATAGCGCCCTCATGCCAGACGGTGACTCAGAGCACTTCACAGCCAAGCACAAGCAGTAATACTTCCATCAACAAACAATGAAAAAGGCAGCAAAAGAATATCTTGCGCTGGGGATATGAAAATTAAACTCACGGTTTGTAGTGATACAGGAAAGTGACAGCACAATAACCAAAGCATCGTAAAGCAGGTCCCACCCCAACTCAACATGGAAAATAACTTCAAATCTATAATCAACATGCCGATGGTTGACTGATTTGCACCGTACATTAACAAACTGCTTTCACTTTTGGAACCTGATCACGTCTTCAAGACATCTTAAAGCGCTTCACTGAGTATACTGTACATGTTGTAAGCGAAACGTGGCAGCTAATTGCGCGCAGCAGTGTCCCACAAACAGTCATGGATTGAGTGACTACGTTATTTTTATTATTATCATCTTTTTGAAGGAATTATTAACCCCGGAAAAGAGATGTGCCAATTGACTCACAACTGAGTTTCTACTTACTGCTCGGTAAGCAGCGGCATGTGGAGTAAGGAAACTTGCACATCATTTCGTCGTGCCGGGAATCGAACCCAGGTCTCTCGCTTGCAAGGCGAGTGCTCTAATCACTGAGCTACAGGATTCCATGCAGCTCAGACTAAGAGCTATTGAGTGAAACACCTATTTTAACTGTAACTATAGGACTGTTGATCAAAACAATGGGAGGAACTCCCTTCTCTTTTCAAATAACATCCACTTGAGCAGTCAGATGGGATCTCGGTTTAATGTCCATCTGAGAAGGACAGCATCTTTCATGCTACAAACTTGCTACAAACAGCTTTAAAGTGAATGATCAGTTTATCTGGAGGTTACATAGAATACAATCCCAAACTATTTTTTTGCAGGGGGGGTGGGGTGGGGGTGGTGGGTAATAAATTGCAAAACAAAACGTGTGGAAAAAATAAATCCTACAAAAGCTTTAGTGAGTCAGGTTGAGATCACCGGAACTCTTTATTTCTCCAGGAAGTGATTCTTCCGTTAGTTTGCTTGTTCATTAAAGCACTGTGGAAGATTGTAGCTGGTTTACAAGGTTTCTAGGACAGGACAGGGAATTGTAGTTTGCTGTCCTGAACAGTGAATGTTAAGGTTTGCTGGTGACTGGCTAATATAGAAGAGATGTTGGGTGCAGGATCATTAATGAACAATTCGGGGTCACAAAGAGACCGGTTCCTGAGTATTCTTCTGTATCAGAGCACGTGCAGCAATTCCAGCACTGATTTTCAGGTTGGCATGACATTGCAGCAATTATTTCAGTGTGTTTCCTGCCACCCAGCCCCCAATCTTAGTCATCAGTCTCTCAGGGCATGTTCCTATCTACTCACTTCCCTCCTTATCCTCAGTTTTAGGTTGATATCCCTGGTTCTCATTATTTCCCTCTTCACTATGCAAGGTGAAGTTTACTGCTAGCAGTAATAATAATAATGATAATAATCCTTGCATGTTGTATTGCACTTTTGACGTCGGGTAAACATGTATACGATGCATCTCTTGTTAAGAAATCTATTAAGAAACATCACAAATTTACTTATACAAATACAGTCACTACATGTTACAGTAAGTCATATGAAGTGGTTTGAGATGTGAAATCTCCATCCCTCCCAATCCCCTCTCTCATACTATTGTCTTTATCTAGCACAGACTGAAATGTCCTATTTATGTACTATACATTTCTATGATTCTCTCTATTTGACATTGATTGGCATCGATTGCTGAACTTGTCTGAACCACACGGCGTCTCCTATCGATAGGACAGCATCGCAATAACAAAACTGCTGATGTTGGGTACATGTATTAAGTGACTGATAATCTTTAAATGCAAAATGGATGGTTAATATAAAAGTCAGTTACTGAAGTTGTCTGCACTGGATTCAGTTGATTTCAATGTGGCCCTTTCCTGTTGAACCCTCAATTATTACTGTTGCATCATTTCTTTCCACTGTAAATCCAGAGGTTTCCATAAAGCACAACACCAATACACTGTCAATGTTTTAACTAAAACAGATGCTGGGAGTTCAAAGAATAATGAGCATCTATGGTTATTACGTGAGGCAGGGGTTCTCCAGTTAATGCAATGCTGTTTGTTGAACTTGTGCGGTTTCTGTGTACTGGACTACATCTCAAATTTAATTTATATTTACGTTTCTCTGATGAATTGCTTAATCTGCAAGAGAAAATAAAGTGCAAGACCTCAGTGTCTTCCTGCAATTATGACCTTTTCCTTACTTTCTATATGATTCATCCCTTCTATTCATTCATAAGGAATGCTAGCCTTAAACAATTGACAGCAAACATTGTAGAAAAACGAATTGGACTTTCATCTGACAAAATTCCTCATTAACCACACTTCTGACACATCACACGTGCGTTTGCCACAGGACATGCCGTTGCAATTAAAATTAAAATTATAAACTCCAGATCCACAGCTACCAAAACTGTGATCCAAGTGTATATTTAACATTAATAACTGGTTACCTACTGTGTAACGTTTGGGATCTTTCGAGACAGCTTCAAGCCCCAAATCAGGACTGGAGCTCACAGTCCGAGCTGGCATTCCAGTGCAGTACTGGGGGGAAAACTGCATTGTCAACAATGCCATGTAAAACATGATGAGATGTAAAACAAACTCTGGTCTGGCTACTGCTGTGAACTATATAAATTCCCTTACACTTCTCACTATTCCTTTGGCCAACGATCTTCCGAATTATTTAGTCATGAGCCACCTATCTGTTTGTGGACCTAACTGGTACAAATGACTAATATTTCCTTGCAAAACAATCATTATAATACAGTAATACACTTTGAAATAAAAGTGCAGGATCTTCACGTTCCTTTCCTCGTGGCTTTAAACATCACCCGCGGAAATGAGATTGTCTCACAAATAGTGTTGTAGCACATGGTTTGTGTGGGATGAAGGTGGGTGTCTGCTGCACAATACAGTCTTCAGGTTAACACGCCTCCTCCAAAGACTGGGATTATATAAATGACATTGTGCATGCAGACAGCCTTCTCTATTCATACAGTTTTCAATGAGGAAATTAATGAGATGTATTAACATGCTCCTGAGTGATCCAGTGTGAGGATGCTTAGTGCTAATCCACTTACCATCAGAATTTGATCATTTGTGTCCCCACTTTCTATTAACATTGCCAAATGTAATGTTATAATTTCTAGTTATAAATGACCTCATAGGAAAACTAAGAAATTATGCTAAGAAATATTTTGCCAACTGAGTGTCAGTATGGTTTTGTTGAACTTCGCTCGGGTCACACGCCTCCTGTGCAGCGCCTTGGGACGTCCTCCCGACGTGAAAGGCGCTCTATAAGTGTAATTTGTTGTTGTTGTTGTTGTTAAACTGGGAAACAATAGAAAAGGTAATTCTGATGGAAGCATAATATCAAAGAATCATAAAATCATAAAATGTTCCAGCACAGAAGAAGGCCATTCGGCCCAGTGAGTCTGAGCCGGCTCTTTGACTGAGCAAGTCACTTTCATTAACCCCAATCACCAGCTTTCTCCCCGTAACCCTGCAAACCCGTCTTCTCCAGATACCTATCGAGTTCTCTCTTAAAAGCTGCCATCGAATCAGACCTCACTACCCTTTCAGGCAGATCATTCCAAATTCCAACAACTTGCTGAGTAAAAAAAAATTCTTCTAACCTCCCCTCTGCTTCTTTTGGTAGATATCTTAAGACTGTGACCACGGGTCACAGATACACCTACCAGCGGAAACAGCTTTTCCCTATCTAGCTGTCGAAACCTTTCATGATCTTGAAGACCTCTATCAGGTCCCCATGTAACCTTCTCTGCTCTAATGGGAAAAGTCCTAACTTCTCCAGTCTGTCCTCATAGCCAAGGTTCCCCATTCCTGGTATCATTCTCGTGAATCTCCTATGCACCCTTTCCAGTGCCTTAATGTCCTTCCTGAAGTAAGGTGCCCAGAACTGGATGCAGTACTCCAGCTGAGGCCTAACCAGTGCTTTGTATAGGTTAACTATAACCCCTCTACTCTTATACTCTATGCCCCTACTAATAAAGCTCAGTACACCAAATGCCTTTTTTACTGCCTTATCTACCTGCCCTGCTACCGTTAATGATTTGCTTACTTGAACACCCAGATCTCTCTGTACGTTCACCCCCCTTAAGATTGAGCTACCAAGTCTATATTGCCTCCTATCATTTTTCCTACCTAAGTGTATCGCCTCACACTTATCCACATTAAAATCCATCTGTCACATGTCAGCCCATTCCGCCAATCTGTGTATGTCTGCTTGCAGTTGGTTACAGTCTTCCTCACTATTTACTACCTTACCTAACTTTGTATCATTTGCAAACTTGGAAATAGTGCTCTCTATGCCCAAGTCCAGATCATCAATATATATTAGAAAGAGCAGTGGTCCCAATAGCAGTGGTCCCAATAGCAGTGGTCCCTTTAAAAGGGAATTAGATCTTTATTTAGGGAGAACAGGTCTATTAGGCTATGGGGAGCGGGCAGGGCAGTGGGATTGAATCGCTCTTTTCAAAGAGCCGGCACAGACTAGATGGGCCGAATGGCCTCCTTTTGTGCCGTAAAATTCTATGATTCTATGATTCTATGATACGTGCACAAGAAGAACCTATTTTCCTTTTTGTCCATTAGCAGCAGGGGAAGAATTTGTCTAAGTTGTTGGGAGTCTTCAGTAAATCTGAATTATCATAATAGTGATACATGCATTTGATATTGAGCCTTTCAAGTCTTAAAGCAATTTGAAGGATCCACTGTAAAGTTTAGTGAATTTGCATTTTATAGGCAAACACAGCAGCCAATGCGCAAGATGAGACACAAACAGCCATGAAGGAAATCACTTATTATAACCTATCCCACCTCACCAGCTTTCCTTGGCACAAAGCAATACAATGCTAACCTTCTGAATGTTTTATGAAGCATCTGTAATTTCAGTCTGAGGAGCATTCTCCAAAGCTGAACCCAAGGACTACTGGTCATTTTACAACATTTGGAGCAAAAACAGTCTGTTGCAGTGAATCAAACACACTTGGGCCAAACGAGGCAAGTACTGTATATAGGTTTAATTACCAAAGTGGTGTAATTTGGGAACAAATATAATAATTCTTGCATTTGATATAGTGCCTTATCATGTCTTCGAGATGTCTCAAAGCTCTTCACAGAATTTGCTGTAAAGTGAATTGATTGTTTATTTTTGTGGGTGAAACACGTCCACTCCTCTGCACCCCCCTATCTCTCTGATCTCCTCTCTCCTCAAACCAGCACCCGCTGCCTTCGCTCCTCTGGGTCTGGCCTCCTCCATGTCCCCCCGAGTCCTCCGCTCCACCCTCGGTGGCCATGCCTTCAGCCACTACGCCCCGAGGCTCTGGAACTCCCTTCCTCACTCCCTTCCCCTCGCCCCCTCTCTTCCCAGTGTCAGGTCTCAGCTGAAGAACTTTCTCTTCGACCGAGCCTTTGGTCACCTTTCTCCCCCTGCCCCTGGCTCGGTCCCGGGATCCCAGTTACTGTGAAGCGCTCTGAGACGCCGCCCGGCGTGGAGGGCGCTGTATAAATCACAGTTGTTGTTGCTGTAGACAATTGCGCACAGCAGTGACGCACAAATGGTGAAACACGTTGAAAGACTTGGCATGTCAGTGTCCATTCATACACTTTTATCAATTTGCAGCTTTCCACGACTAAACAACATTGAATGCTGTTCAATGATAGTTAAAGCTAAGTCTGCAGTTACTTCCTGCTGTTACGCTGCAGTGTCCCTGATGCCATTCACTTCACGGTAAAATCCTGGGAAGCATTTGAGACATCCTCCTGACGTGAAAGCGCAAGTTTTTTTTAGCGCATGTTTCTATTTAATGTTCATCAGCCAGGCAGCTGTCAGACACCATCAGGTATACATTATTAGCTGCAGTGTGCGACTAACCATCTGATATATTTTCTTTGATAATTATCAGTATCAACAACTTGTTCACCTTGATAGTTATTCCGTTGGTAAATGGTGACAAAGCATGAAAGCTTCCCCAGTAACTTACGTTATCAAAAAGGGATTTCCATTCCATTAATAGTCAAATTATTGTTAACTGAACTAGAAATCTCAAGCTGAGCACTGGATATGATCATGAACGACTCTTTCTTGTCACAAGTGTCAGGAGTTCATTAGTTTGCTCTCTGGGCTGGAGGCAATGGATTAATTGATATTGGATGATATAGTGCTTGCCTTGGCAACATGGTTCATGAGATGACAATATGACTTGCAAATGAGCCAAAAAACCTACTACAACTAGGCACAGTCCTCATTGAGACATATGTTGTCCTCAGCAACAATTATTTCAATGCCTGGACAACTCACAAGAAGCCCTGGAAGGTTTCTCAGCAAAGCAACTAGAACTATGTGTCAGCCGGCTCAGCGATAGTACTCTCACTTCTGAGTTAGACGTTTTTGGGTGCAACAACAACAAAATCACATTTGTATAATGCCTTTCATGTCAGGAGGACATCCCAAGGCGTTGGAAGGACAGTTTTCTGAATCCGAGCTGGGGGTAGGGGTTGTGGAGGGCAGGTGTGGGGGAGGAGATGGATCAAAACCACGGCCTTGAGGAGGGCATTGAGGTGGGTCTTGAAGGAGGCGAGGGATAGTTCGATTCCCAGCTGCAAATTTCTTGGGCAGATTTCCTTACTCCACACGCCTGATAATAATCCCTCAAAACAAATTGGTCACTCAATCCACGACTGTTGATGTGCAATTGACTGCCACATTTCACCCACAAATAAACAGTCAATTCACGTGACGGTATATTCTGTGAAGCGCTTTGAGACGTCTAGAAGATGTTTGGAATAACAGGCTTTGCAGAAGGAGAAAGTGTCTCGCAACATAAAGAGGAACTCCATATCCATGTATCTATAAATACCACTCCATTAAGTTAGGTTTGTGGACTCAAAATCTTCAGGAAGGAATAGTAATGATAATAATAACAATAACAATCCTTTCATTTGATAAAGCCGGTTATCACATTGTTGAGATGTCTCAAAGCGCTTCACAGAATACATTGCTAAGTGAATTGACTGTATATTTTGACTGTGTGGAGCTCCCGTGGCTCAGTGGTTAGAGCACTTGTCTTGCAAGCTGGGGAGACCAAGTTGCGGAGACGTCTGTTCGAATCCAGGCAGGTCAGGGTGAAACCTTGGGCCAGCTTCCTTACTCCACACGCCTAATAATAATCCATCCGCAAAAAACCACAATAATAAAATTGGTCATTTCAATCCACGACTGTTTGTGTGGGGGACACTGCTGTGCACAATTGGCTGCCGCGATTCGCTCACAAATATATACAGTCAATTCACTTTACAGTATATTCTGTGAAGCGCTTTGGGACGTCGATAAGATGTGAAAAGCGCTATATCAAATGCAGGGATTATTGTTATTATTTTGTGGGTGAAACAATAGATTGGATTTGATGATTGGTTTGTAAAGCACTTGCACAGTCTATTTATCTATGTTTCTAAATTAGAAACAAGTAGATTGGGTTATAATGCAACCATGACACATTTCACTGACTGCGTCTTGAGATGGATGTGTCTGTTGGATTTTTTAAATGATTAAATCAGTTTATTTCCATGTCCAATATGAATGAGGTGTCTTTCTCAAGTTCTCTTTTTCACTTCTAGTTCAGTTTCCCTCTTTTTGTGCAAATCTTTCTCCCCAGATAAAGTTAGCATTTTATTCCCACGTTTCTGCTCACATGCCCTGTTTCACTCCTCCACTCGATCCTTTGCTGAAATTGAGTTGTAAATAACAACAACAATTTACATTTGATTTACAATTTACAATAGAGCGCCTTTCACGTCGGGAGGACGTCCCAAGGCGCTGAACAAGAGGCGTGTGACCCGAGCTGGGAGGGGAGTGTTTGGGAAGGGGTGAAACACGAAGGGGAGGTAAAAGAGTTCGGGGTGGAACAAAAGGCACGATCGAAGAGGAAAGTCTTCAAACCGGCCTTGAAAGAGGAAAGGGAAGAGGCGAAACGGAGGGATTGAGGGATGGCATTCCATAAGGTGGGAGCGGAGAAACTGAAGGCCCGGCCTCCGATGGTGGGGCGGTTCGGGCGGGGGGCTTGGAGCAGGCCAAGTCCTGTTGAACGGAGGGTCCGGGTGGGCATGTAGGGGGAGAGTAGATCGGCTAGGTAGGATGGGGCAAGGCCGTGTAAGGCCTTGTAGGTGAGGACGAGGATCTTGAACTCGATCCTCTGGAGGATGGGGAGCCAGTGGAGACGGGCGAGGGTGGGGGTTATGTGGTCACGGAGGCTGGTGCGGGATAGTACACGGGCTGCAGAGTTTTGGATGACCTGCAGCCTATGAATGGAGGAACTGGGGAGGCCGACTAGGAGAGAATTTCCGTAATCTAATTTCCGTAAAATAAGGTAAATTAGGTGACATCAAGTGTGTGATGAAAGCCTATATCCTGACACCTATTCTCCCATGGTACAATGCACACATTGGCACTTGGTAAACTCATTGATTGCTAAACGTTAAATTATTCCAACTGGAAAAAAAACAGAAATGAGGAAATGTGCCTCAATTACTCTCATTAATAATGTTTCCATAATGTTTTGGCTCAAAAAGCAGAAGTTGTCATTGTTTTTCCTCTCGCATCAATCGTTATGTTATTTTCCTCAAAGAAAGAGCATTATACGAATCTGAAAATATTAAATGTTTTCTGTGTGCTTGGCGTGAATCTATGGAATGATAAATTGCATCTGAAAAAGATCATGGAGTTTGAATCCCAAAGCACAAAATATTTCCCTTCTCCCCTTGAAGCACTGAATCTCACTGGAATAGAATTGTATGCAATGTTACATTTACAAAAAGGAATAAACTGAGGAAAAACTTCTAAATTGAGGTTGAATTCAAGAATTTGCATCTTAAGCTTTAAAGGAATTTTCTTAAGGCTAAGATTAAGAGAAATATTGGGCCTCAGGTCTGTACCCTGGCTAACATTGTCCTCTCTAACCCAAGGAGTCACTAACCTCAGCCATCAGAAACACAACTGCTCCCCCAAACAGTAATAATCTTTATTATTAATATGTATTATTGCCTACACTTTACTAGGCTTCACAGTGAATCTGGTGAAGTGCTTTGAGATTGGTTCCTGGCTAGAAAGGTGCTACACAAAATGAAAGATTAAAAATAATAGTAATAACAACAACAACAATGATTTATATACGGCCCTCCATGCCGGACAGCATCTCAGAGCTTCACAATAACAGTAATAATACTCCTTGCGTTCAATATAGCATCTTATCACATTGTCAATATAGCATCTTATCACATTGTCAATATAGCATCTTATCACATTGTCAAGACATTTCAAAGCGCTTCACAGAATATACTGCAAAGGACACTGAGAGAAACTTGCTTCTCTTTTTGAATAGAACATAAGAATAAGGAGCAGGAGTAGGCCATTCAGCCCCTTGAGCCTGTCCCGCCATTCAATAAGATCATGGCTGATCTTCTAAATTAACTCCACCGACCCACATTATCCCCATATCCCTTAATCTCTTTATTCAAAATAAATCTATCAATCTCAGTCTTGAATATGTTGAAGGATTGAGCATCTAACAGCCTCTTGAGTGAAGAAGTGTTTCCTCAATTCTTGTTTATCTGTTACAGTTACTGGCCTGACTACCTGGGATGGTACGCTGTGTGAGGAGCGCTATGGAAATGCAAGTTGTTGTTGTTGTCGTCGTCGCCCTGACACGAATCTCAAATGATGAGAGATGATCATAAATTGCAACAAATCTTCATTATCTGAAGAAAATTGAAGCTTTTGTAAGAAAATAATTTTAAAATGACAACCTTACAACTTGGAATCTTGTCTGATATCTCATCTAGTTCTCAATCACACAGAATATGGTTACAATCCTTGAGAAGCCTCCCCTGACATGATGTGGACTGAACAACTATACAGTACATTGTATTGCATTGTTAACCTTTAGTTCATCAAAATTAAAAACTGTATTATGGGAGAAGGCGCATGCGTGCAATGTATATTCCCAAACAGGAAAAAATATACCACTCGTAATGATGAGGAACAGGATTAGGCCATTCAGCCCCTCGAGCCTGCCCCGCCATTCAATAAGATCATGGCTGATCTATTCTAGCTCCACCTACCCGCCTTATCACCATATCTCTTAATCCTTTTATCCACAAGAAATCTATCAATCTCAGTCTTGAGTATGTTCAAGGACTGAGCATCTACGCCCTTTTGGGATAGATAATTCCATAAATTCACTACCCTCTGAGTGAAGAAGTGTTTCCTCAACTCAGTGCGAAAAGGCTGACCCCTAATCTTCAGACTGTGACCCCTGGTTACAGTTTCTCCACAGGGGAAACAGTCTCCCACTATCTACTCTGTCTTGCCCCTTAATAATCTTATAGATTTCTATAAAATCACCTCTAATTCTTCTATATTCTAGAGAATCTAGGCCTAAATTGCTCAACCTATCCTCATAACACATCCCCCTCATCCCAGGTACCAACCTAGTGAATATACACTGAATTCCCTGGGATGTGTCATTCGATGTTCAGTATCCACCTGAAGGAGCAGACAAGACCTTGGTTTAACATCTCATCCAAAAGATGAACCTCTGACAATGCAACGCCCCGCCCTCCAGTACTGCATCTACAGGTATTATTATTGTATTCAATATTTTGATAATCTTGAATAAATATAATAGCAGGGTTAAAAACAGTACATTACTGTATTAATTTCTAAACGCAGGTTTGCTGATTATATATACAGTATATATATATATACACACAGTAGCAAGTAATCTCTCAAACCATCGGGGACATTGTGTGAGGTTTTTGATGGGTCATTGTTCAGCAGAGAACAATTTGTTACTTGTGGGAATCATTGTAGATCCTGGTCTGGAAGGTATCACATGGGGGCCTTGCTAAAGTGGAAGTAAACTAGGAAACAGTGAATTACAGGAAATGGTACAAGTGACGCTGGGTTAAATAACTCAAGAGAACAAGTGTCTTTGGTTCGGTCACTCTTTAATTTTTAGAATATATCACCAATATTACAGTGGTGCGTATTGTTGAGAATTGTAGCTGAGTGGTTAGAGCACTTGCCTTACAAGCAAGAAACCTGGGTTCAATTCCAGGCCGGGTAAATCCTTGGGCAAGTTTCCTTACTCCACACGCCTAGTAATAATCCCTAAAAAAAAGGATAATTTCTATCAACGACTGTTTGTGGGGACGCTGCTGTGCGCAATTGGCTGTCAAGTTTTGCCCACAAATGTACAGTCAACTCACTTTACAGTATATTCTGCGAAGCGGTTTTAGATATCTAGAAGATGTGAAAAGCGTTATATCAAATGCAAGGATTATTATTATTATGTGGAAGTAGGATGAGTAATAGTTAATGCAAAAGTGGAAATCAATTCAATACTTGGGGTATGTTAGTCACATTGGAAAATTTGCACAAATCTGTAAAATAATCAGGGGAGATGAGAAGCAACACACAACCCTGAATAAAGTCAGAGGATAAACAAGGATGTTGGGAAAGAAATAAACTAATAAAGACAGATAGATTGACCCAGAGAGAAGCACAGTTATAATAATAATAATCCTTGCATTTGATATTTGCGTTTACAATTTTGCAGGAGAAAGACATTGAAAAAAATATACCAAAAGATACTTGAATTGAAGAACAACATCAACAAACTTATGTTTGTATAGTGTTTAACGTTTGTAAAACGCCTTTCACGTCGAGAAGACATCCCAAGGCGCTGATTTACATTTTGCTTACTGAGAAAATGTGGTTAGTGAACAATTCAATGTTTATTTAAAATGTTTAAACTGCAATGTAAAATATACTTTTTGTAATACCGTTAAACATAGGACTCATTGTGACTCATTCAGGCAATAGGAAATAAATTCTAAATAAATCTAAAGTTTTCACACAGACCAAACCCTGTCCCTGCAAAGCTCTCTTGCGCCACATTATGGCCAATAAAATAATTTACCCACAAGATTCAACAGTTCAGAATTTTAAACCACAGCTGAACATCTTTGGTAAATTATACCAATGTTTCCATATCCCAACTAGTATCTCTTTTCTGAAGTATATTGAATTCTCTCAATTGCTTCATTAAGTTGTAGTTCAAACTATAGTTGGAGAGTTCCAAAAACTGAGAAAGGAGGAATTAGGCAAATAGAAATATAAAAAGTTCACCAGGTACAGTATATAAACTTTGGATTTTTTTGATATAGCGCTTTTCACGTCTTCTAGATATCTCAAAGCACTTCACAGAATGTACTGTAAAGTGAATTGATATTTGGTGGGTGGCACGCACAACAAATTTCACACAGTAGTGTCCCACAAACAGACGTGGATTGAAATTACCAATTTATTATTGATTTTTTGAGGGATTATAATCAGGCATGTGGAGTAAGGAAACTTGCTCAAGGTTTCACCCTGCCTGGAATTGAACCCAGGTCTCTCACTTGCAAGGTAAGTACTCTAACCACTGAACACAGGACTTCACAAAGACAATATGTTGAAACATGTATGTTTACTAACTTTTATTAAGAAGGTGTAATCGTAGTTATTGAACCTTAAAAATAATGATTTAATTGAATGTAACTTTTGAATGTATGTAATGATTGGGACCAGACGGTATCAGGAGTGCAGAACAATGAACAGAGAGAAAGTAATCAGGAAAATAACGGGTAGGATACAAGGATAGAGTACCAGGGAGATAGGTTAGAGTAACAGTTTGTATGAGCATGAGAGGGCTGCATGGAAAACATCACTAGACACACTGGTGGCAGCTGAAGTGCAAAATCGAGAAAAGACCAAATATGGTAAAATGTACAGATATATAAGTGGCTAAAAGATAGAAAGGTAAGATGTGTTAGTGACTCGTTGAAGGTGGCAGGACAGGTAGACAAGGCTGTTAAGAAGGCATATGGGATACTAGGCTTTATAAATAGGGGTATAGAGTACAAAAGTCAGGAAGTGCTGACTAACCTCTATAGGACTTTGGTGAGGCCTCAGCTGGAATACTGTGTTCAATTCTGGTCACCACACTACAGAAAGGATGTGAAGGCATTGGAAAGGGTACAACGAAGATTTACTAGGATGGTGCCAGGATTGAGGGACTTCAGCTATGAGGAGAGGCTAGATAGGCTAGGGTTATTCTCTCTGGAGCAGAGAAGATTGAGGGGAGACCTAATAGAGGTTTATAAGATCATGAGGGGTTTCGACAGGGCAAATAGAGAAAAACTATTTCCACTCGTGGGTGAATCTGTGACTCGTGGTCACAGATTTAAAATAGTTTCAAGGCGAAGTTGAGGGGAGCTGAGGAGAAATGTTTTCACTCAGCGAGTTGTTCGAATCTGGAATGCATTGCCTGAAAAGGTGGTGGAGGCTGATTCGATATCAACTTTTAAAAGGGAATTAGATCTTTATTTAGAGAGAACGGGTCTATTAGGCTATGGGGAGCGGGCAGGGCAGTGGGATTGAATCGCTCTTTTCAAAGAGCCGGCACAGACTAGATGGGCCGAATGGCCTCCTTTTGTGCCGTAAAATTCTATGATTCTATGTCTCCAGACGTCCACTGGGTAAGACGTCTCCAGGACAGAGCAGCCAGTGTGGGTAAGAGAAGGAAACTGAGGAGCAAGAACGAGAACAACAGTCGCTGGGGAGTATTGCTCTGTACTGTCATCACTATATGTACATTAAAAGCTCAAATAAAACTAAGTCTATTAAAGTCTTGGCCAGTATGTTTCACTGAATGTATCTGAACCTTGAAAATGAGAGTTAGTGCATGAACGATCGTTTTCCCAACAAATACAACATGATGGATGCAACAGGAGAAAAACATAAAAACATAATCTTCAGGAACTTGGGACTGTTTAAAAGTTGTATCAGCTTTCAGAGGAAAGAAATGCACGGTAGAATAGAAAGGAGAAACAAGAGAGAAAACACATGACAGAATAGAGCTGTCATTCCAAACTTTGAATAGCAGCGCCCCACCCAACTCAGCAACGTTTCTGTTGCACACCCCACCTCCTTCACACTCTGCTCTGCACCACTTGGGTCCTCAGCTCTACCTCAGCTCCACACGCACTCGGGGGCTCTCTATTCTAAAGCTCCGCGCCCCCCCAGCCAAGGGTCCTCGCCCCCCTAAGGGAGGAGCGCCCCGCAGTTTGGAAAGCACTGGAATAGAGAGAGGAACCACGGTAGAGGAGAGACAAATTCACACATTTTCCTAATTAAACCAAGCATTGACACCAGAACTAATGACCTGTTGTTGCATTACCAATGAAGTAAAAAATCCCAATGAGATCAACTTTACACACAGTCTGCACTTCTCTTCATGTGAACATACAATTGCAATTTTTTGTTGTAGATCATTCGAATGAGAACAAAATTTAGCAAAACAAGATGTTGTGTTTACAAAGCAAAGACATCAGAGTAGTTTGGATGGGTGGATGAACAGACCAATGGACAGACAAATGGACAGATGGACAGACACAATCAATCACTCTTTGGAAGGCGGGTAATATTTTCAAGCTCTGCCATTGATAATAATAATTGTTGCATTTGATATAGCCCCTTATCAAGTCTTCAAGGTATTTCAACCACAACAACAACAACATTACACTTGTATAGCACCTTTGACATCAGGTGTACGTCCAAGGCACTCAAAGCATAACAAAATGTATGACAGCACATAGCAGTATCTCACAAAAGGTCGTGGATTGAAGTGACCACTTTTTTTTTGAAGAATTATTACCGTTGGAAAAGTGATCTGCTATTTTCTTAACCACGGGGTTCCCGCTTACTACAGGTAAACAGAGGTGTGGAGTAAGGAAACTTGCCCAACATTTCACCCTGCCAGGTATCCAATTCAGCTCTCTCACTTGCGAGGCGACTGCTCTAACCACTGAGCTACAGGACTCCAGGACTTGATAAGCAATAACAACAACTTGCATTTATATCACGCTGGGTAGCCTCCCAGAGAGCTAAGCACTCCACGACGTAACTCAGTGTGGAGGGGGCTTTCCAAACACAAATTGTTGTATTAACAGACGCAACAGCTGAAGCTGGTGGTGGTTAGGTTTTCATGTCTCACACCCTTCCCTGTTTAAGGTTGGTTTGACAAGGATTTTCATATGTTTCTCGGTTCATCTTTCAGTTGCATCTTTTCTTCTGTTCTTTCTATCCCTCTTTCTAAACTCTGGTTATCAGTCGGGCAGTCTTTGCTTTGACATTTTGCTAACAACCTATTTTTTGAAGTTAAAAAAAGTTAAAAGCACCAGAATATATTGAGCAATGGCGAATTACAGAAAATGAAGCACCTATAGCATAAATTACACAGCTCACTGATCCTGATAAGAACTTGGATTGATTTTACACAGCTACAAACAATGACATCAAGAAAGTCCCCAGGATCCAATCAGAAACATGTTCACCAATGTGGCATTCAGTAAAAAACACCTGAACATAATAATAATCCTTGCATTTCTGACCGACCGACCAACCAACGTCCCAAGGCGCTATACAGTCAGGTAGGGACAAGAGCAGGTGGGGGAGGGGTCAGGGCAGGATGAAGGAGAGTAGGAGAATTGACTGTATATTTGTGGGCGAAATGCAGCTGCCAAATTGCGCACAGCAGCGTCCCACAAACAGTCATGGAAGTGGGATTAGGGAAGAAAGGGGGGAAAGATGGCAAGGCGAGAGAGGGAGGGAAAGGTGGGGTAAAGTAGGAAGGAAGAGGAAGATATAGCGCTTTTCATGTCTTCTAGAAGTCTCAAAGCGCTTCACAGAGTATACTGTAAAGTGAATTGACTGTATATTTGTGGGCAAAACGTGGCAGCCAATTGTGCACAGCAGCGTCCCTCACAAATAGTTGTGGATTGAAATGACCAATTTTTTTTTTTTTTAGGGATTACTATCAGATTATTATCAGGCGTGTGGAGTAAGGAAACTGGCCCATGGTTTTGCCCTGCCTGGAATTGAATCCAGGTCTCTTGCGTGTAAGGCAAGTTTCTAACCACTGAGCTAAAGGACTCCACAGATCTCCACAGTTCTCCACAGACAACATCACACAGTTTAAACTTTAATGACCATTGAATTTGATGGAGAATCTATTGAAACATCTCAATTTGCTTCACAGTAATTACTGTCATTTGTAGTATCTGATTATTTCTAGGCAAAAGCAATGGCTGTTTTACAAACAGATATGTCCCACAAACAGAAATGCATGAAATGACCAATTTTATAACATATATACAATTATAATTTTATAATACGTCTTCCATTTGATATAGCACCCTATCAGCCCCAAACATCTCAAAGCACTCTGCAGAGTTTAAAGTAAAGTGTGTTGACTGTACAGTATTTGTAAGTTAATATCTAGGATGCTTGTTAGCTGATCCAATGGGAAAAACTGCAAGTGTGCTTGGTTCTTTAATTCCATCTGAACAAATAGACTGTATGATATCTCACCTGATGGATGGAGTCCGTATGAAACTAACAAAGATTGATTGAAGACAACATGTTAACATTAACCAGTAAATCAGTGGATCTTCACACACAGAGGAAACACTCAGTTTGTTTTCATTAGCTGATCACTAAAAGCAGCAATTGTTTTCTTAACTCCGTAAAATAAGAAATCCTATTACAGTATTAGCATTGGATTGAACATTTTTAACACAATAGTAAGACACACACCCAAATCTGCAGCCACACACATGAAGGAAAAGAGAACACATTAATTGAGGCCAAGGCTTCAATTGGCCTTTTGGGTATATAGAGATGGATAGGTAAGCTTGACTTCTTCTCTCTTACCTGTGTGAATCAGAGGTTTTAGGATAATATTCCCATATGAAAATAGTTGGTATAATAATAAAATGTAATCCTTGAATATATCGTACTCTAATTTGTATAGTCTGTGGAATGTATAATCGTTTGGACAAGAATGCCTGTTCAGCGCCTTGGGACGTCCTCACAACGAGTCAATATTAAAGTGCTGTGAGTGAACCAGATATGAAAGGTATATATTTCAATTGAAAATTATTTTATTGAAGATGAATTTTCTAGACAAATGATCAATTCTGCCAATTGACTGTATATTTGTGGGCAAAACACGGCAGCCAATTGCGCACACATAGCAGTAACCCACAAACAGTCATGGATTTAAATAACTGATTTTATTATTTTGTTTTTTGGAGGGATTATTATCAGGCATGTGGAGTAATGAAACTTGCCCAGGTTTTGGGCTGACTGGTTTCGAACAAAGATCTCATACTCGTAAACTGAGAGCTCTAACCATTGAGCTACATCATGTTGCCAAACCTCTGGAGTGTAGAAAAATGTCAAAGACAGAGAGAAAGTGTGTAATAGCTTGAGTTGCCCCTGTAAGGTTTCCACTATTACACTTACCTGATGTTCCATGAATCCCAAGGTGCTAGAGACACAGCGAAGGAAAAATTATGCGAGTTTCGGACGTAACTTCGGCTGAGGTGAAGCCCAGAGGTGAACAAGGTCACAGGCGTGGACAGGCTCCAGGTCAACTTCTGAATAACTGAGGAGATCCCAGCCAATCAACAACTGACAGAAAGGAACCTCCTCGTCAATCCTTGAAATAATGAAAGAGTGTGAGAAATTCATCCATAAATCCAACAAATTCTATTATCTCACAAAGATCAGTCATACTAGCAACACAGTGATCCCACAGGGCTCCCGATACCCAAGGTTCGGACTCTTTCCCTTCACCATCACAGAGAAAAACCATTGCACATGATTTACAGTCCACCCAAATGACAAGTGCAGTCTTTGAGCCCTGAACTGAATCAACCACCCACTCAAGGGCTCGAACCAACTCAGCCAAGTCAAGAACCGTCGGAACTGGCTGACCTGAAGTTTCTGCAGGGATATGGGGACAAGGCGGGGCAGGTGGAGAGTTAGATTAGAAGATCAGCCATGATCCTATTGAATGGTGGGGCAGGCTCCAGGGGCAGAATGACCTAGTCCTGCTCCTTGTTCTTACGTTTTTAACGGGCCACTCACTCATCGTTATGGGTGGTATTTTTGCTGCTCGGGTCTGTGGGGTTCTCAGGTGCCCAAGAAATTTAGACTTGATTCCTCTGAAGAATAATCTTTTTGTGTATATCCCCTCTGTCTAACTGCTTGTAGTTGCCCTCTCAAAATCCTCCTGGTTTGAGCAAATCCGGTGAAATCTTGTTAATTGGGATTTAATTAGTAAAAGTATGTTTTGGGTGGCAGCTTTTGGTGTGTAATATGCATGTGCGTCTGTGTATTTAAAGCATACCTTTGTACTGTATCTAGTCTGTTTCTCTCTTCTCCCTGTCTGGACAATGTGGTATCTAGGAAATGAATGCTGCACTTGTTTGTCTCTGCTGTTACTTTAATGGAGGGTTTGTGTTTGTTTAGTCGGTTTATACATTCCTGGAAATCTGTGTCTGAGTGTGTCCATATCTCAAAAATGTCATCTAGGTATCTATAATAACAGGTTGGGAGCTTGGGGGCAGTTTTGGAGGACACCGTTCTCCCATTTTGCCATGTAAATGTTTGCATAGGCCGGGGCAAATGTTTGGCCATGGCCATCCCTTTTACCTGAAGGTAGGAGTCACCATTAAATTCAAAGTTGTTTTTGGTGAGGTCTAGTATCAGTAAATTGGTCATTTCAATTCATTTCAATCCAAAATTGGTCATTTTAATCCACGACTGTTTGTGTTGGACGCTGCTGTGCGTAATTGGCTGCCGCGATTCGCCCACAAATATACAGTCACTTCACTTTACAGTATATTCTGTGAAGCGCTTTGAGACGTTGATAAGATGTGGAAAACGCTATATCAAATGCAAGGATTATTATTATTATGATGATAGTAATTTTACCAGTGTCTCGTTTGGCCTTGTGGGGCCTGGGTACTGTGCTCGGGTCTCTCTGATTGCCTTAATGCCTCTCTCTGTCTCTATGTTCGTGTATAAGCTTTCTACATCCATTGTAAGTAGTGTGGCATGGGGAGGAATTGTCATGGCTCCAACCAGTGGTTGACAGGAGAGAGAGAGACCCGCCCACTGTCTCCCTGGTAACCAGTGATTGACAGGAGAGAGAGACCCGCCCACTGTCTCCCTGGTAACCAGTGATTGACAGGAGAGAGAGAGACCCGCCCACTGCCTCCCTGGTAACCAGTGATTGACAGGAGAGAGAGAGACCCGCCCACTGTCTCCCTGGTAACCAGTGATTGACAGGAGCGACGCTGTCTCCCTGGTAACCAGTGATTGACAGGGGAGAGAGACTCGCCCACTGTCTTGTGTTTTCCCGCTAACTTCCCGCGCTGCAGTTAAATGTATTTGTTGTATCTCTAGTTTGCTGTAAGTAAGAGAATGGCTTCTTTTGAGGGTTAGGGTAGGATTAGGGTTAAACTGAGGCTGAGCAGAGAGAACCCGGCCTGCACATCACCATAGCGACCTACACTTCCGGCTCAGACCGCCATCTTGGTAAAGGAACTTCCTATAACACCAGGGATCAACGCAGGCACATTACTGACACTCTCATAGCGCCGCCTGCTGTAATGATCACACATTACACCCTGCCACACACAGCGCCGCCTGCTGTGGTGAGCACACATTACACCCTGCCACACATCTCTTTTTCCAGTCTTCATAAACACATCTCATTTGTGTGATGACGTTTGTGTGATGTTTTCAAGGCTCCAGATGATGGGGCCTCCAAATGATTCACCTATTCTAGTCGGTCTTCTCACAAATAGATTTCCTATTTGTTTCGAGAGGACTAGATGTTGTAAATACTGACTTTCAAGCCGGCATATTTTACAGACCATCACCTCCTGCTGACGAGCATGCTAGTTCACGGAAGCACAAGGAGAGGTCGCGGGACGTGGAAGCTGAACGTGAAGCTTTTGACCCGTAAGAATGTAGAGGAGTTGCGGAAGCAGTACCGATGGTGGAAAACCTTGAGGGACTTGTGTGACTCCTCTACAGAATGGTGGGAAATGGTGAAGAGTAGAATCAAAGAATTCTTTGCCTGAAAAGGGGTTCAATTGGCAAAGGCCATGAACCGGGAAAGGGATAGACTGCAGAGGAATTGCAACAGCTCCTAAAGCAGCAGCTAGAAGGTACAGATGTTAGGGAGGCAATTAAAGAGGTGAGAGTCCAGTAAGATGTGCTGCTCACCTCGGAAGCCTCTAGGATATTTTTCCGCTCCAGTGCACATGACAGAACAAGACGAGAAGTGTACAAGCTTCTTCTTCCAGAAAGCGAACAGAGGTAGCTCTGTGATTTCTGGGTTGAAGGATGGAGACAACTCTGTGTGCATGGAACAGGAAGGCATGAGGAGGATTGCAAGATCCTTCTATGAGGACCTGTATCGCGAGAAAGCTACGGAGAGCATGGCCACTTGGGATGATTTTCTATCTGCCCTCACTGAAGTGGTGGACAAGGGGAGTCGAGAACATCTAGATTGTCCACTCTCGATCGAAGAGCTGACCACGACGGTCAGTTCCCTCAAGACTGGTAAGACCCCCGGGAGCGACGTCCGCCTGGTGGAACTGTACTTATTCTTGTGATCAGACAGGTCCTCCTGGAAGTGTACGAGCGTATGCTTCAGGACGGAATCATTGCTGACTCGATGCAGAAAGGTAACATCACCTTGATTTATAAAGAGAAAGGCAAGAAGGCGGAGTTAAAGAATTGGAGACCTATATCTCTGTTGAATGTGGTTTATAAGATCTTGGCCAGGGTGACCTCAGAGAGGATGAAGACTCTAATGGAGCGGGTAATCCACCCCGATCAGACCTGTGCACCGCCAGGCCAGAGGATCTCTGACAACCTTGTGTTGTTAAGGGATACCATTGCCTACGTGCAGGAGAGAGGGGTGGAGACCTGCCTTATCAGTCAGGACCAAGAAAAAGCCTTTGACCGAGTGTTTCATGACTACACATATGAGGTACTTGCCAAAATTGGCTTTGGACAGAGAATTTGAGATTGGGTCCACCTACTCTACAGCGATATCTGCAGTGCAGTAATGGTTAACGGAAATGAAATGACGCCTTTCCCCGTCAGGTCTGGAGTAAGGCAGCAGTGCCCCCTCTCCCTAACCCTGTTTGTTTGTTGCATCGAACCCTTTGCACAGGCAATCAGGAGGGAACAGAGCATCAGAGGTGTCATCATCCCGGGCAGCCAAGGCCTGCAAGTCTAGGTGTCCTTATGTATGGTGTCCTAATATATGGATGCTGTCACAGTCTTTTGCACTAATTGATTGAGAGCCTGATGAACATCTGCAATCTTTTTGAACGGACTTCAGGTGCCAGAGAATCACCAACAAGGTGAGGTGATGTACTTTGGCAACTGGAAAGACCGCACGGGGGTACCATTTGAGGTAAAACCAGGCTACATTAAAATCTTAGGCATCTGGTTTGGGGGCAGCCGGGATGAGGGAAAATAACTGGGAGCAGCCTATAGCGTGCATTTGGCAATGATTGAGGCAGTGGCAAGAATGCACGCTATCAATCATTAGATTAGATGTGAGGCCATCTCTTGACAACTGTATGTGGTGCAAGTTTAGCCCTTGACCAAGCGCAGCACCACCGCAGTCACGAGAGCTATCTTTAGGTTTGTCTGGGGCTCTGGGATGGATCGTGGCCGCAGGGCCACGATGTACAAGAATCCAGACAAAGGAGGGAAGGGTGTCGCTGATGTAACCCAGACTCTCATGGCCACCTTTATGTGTGGCTGTGGGAGAATCTGCCAGGAGCCCTGATATGAAGGCACAGCATGTAGATATATGCTGGGCTTCTATCTGTACCCAGTGCTAAGAATGTTAGGAATAGCTGAGCTGCCACGGAACACCCCTCTGGGTTGGAATGCCCCGAGATACCTGAACGAGATCGAGACATTCCTATCTGAGAACCGGGTGGATCCCTCTGGAATTCCAAGGTGGACAGCGTGGACAGTGTTAGAGACCATCCGAGAAAGAGAGGTGAGTGAATCTCTGGTGGGGTATCCTCCGGCGACCGTTAGTCACATCCGGGAGAACGTTTCATCCCCAGCTCTGACTAACAAACACCAGGATGTGACCTGGATGGTGGTCAAGAAAGTTCTGGAGTCCCAGAACTTTCTGTTTAGAAGAGGCTTAGTGCGGTCCGAATGCTGCCGCCGGGAAGGCTGCGGGGGGAAGGAGAATGAGGAACATCTGTTCCTGCATTGTGCCTTCGCTAAACAGGTATGGAACAAGACAGAGTGGCTACTCTCGTGCTTCATCCCGGGAGTCCTTCTGTCAGCTCACCCTGTGATAGAAAGCCTCTTCCCGGGGACGCAAGAGATGACCAACCTACAGTGAGCCTGGAGGGTCATCAACTCGGTCAAGCAAGGCCTTTGGGTCTGCCGGAGTCGAGAGTCCTTCAGGCATGGAAATAGGTCACTGTCGGCCTGCTACAGGATGGTGATGGCAAGAGTCTGGGAATATGTCATCAGAGACACCCTGGAGATAGGCTCGGATGAAGCCAAGGATAGGTGGGGCGTGACCTAGTCCGGAGGGTTTCTTTTGAGGTGCGCATAGGGGAATGCCACTGCCTAGAACATCAGTGTATCTATACATAGTGCTTGGAGCGGTCACTTGACCTGGAGTCAGAGAGCATCCCCAAATGAATGTTTTGTAGAAGCCTCTCCCCATAAAGGGGGAAGCATCGGAGTGGGTATTTTTGTTTGCTTTTGCCATCCGGTAAGGGAAGGATGGTGGAGCTGGTCTTAGCCCTTTTGTAACTGCTCCCTGTAAGTAAAGGCAGCAGTGCAGAGAAGCGAGGAGGCCCTGACATATAAGGGGAATGTGGATAATAAGCGTCTTATGATTTGTGACGAGAACTACAGGTTTTTGCTTTTGGTTTTCCCACAAAGATGGTTAGATGTTTTTTTTTATGTCTGTTTTTTTGCATGGGTAGCGAGTCAGGGCCGCTGCATATTTGTCATGGTAAAAATGTTGGTTTGTTTTGAGTGATGTGTAAAGGGGATAAGTTTTAATAAAACAAATGATATGTTTTTACTCAAATAAATATATTTTGTTTTAAAAAAAGCTGGAGGCTTGGCTGGAGGCTTTGCAGGTTCTGAGCAGTGAGTTGGTTTGTTTGCAGCCTGTGGGGCTTGGCTCTGGCCAGGCTTCCCTGAGGACAATACGGGGTAAGTTTCTATTAGTGGGACTCTGGCATGGTAACAATGGCACCCCTCTCTCTCTCTGGCACCTCTATGTCTCTCTGGGACCTCTCTCGCTTTGGCACCTTCCCACACTCTGGAGGTTTGGCAACTCTGTGTGGACTTCTTGCAGGTTGTCTGACTTGTGAACACGGAGGAGATATTGCTGGATTAATGTTGATTTGGTTCAGGGCTGAGAGTTGGTTGTGCTGAATTTGTTCAGAACTGAGTTGGTTGATTTGTTGACTTGGGTGTAATTGAAGGGCTGAGGATTTAGTTGTTGCTTTTGTTCAGGGCCGAGAGTTGCTTCCTGTCAGAGATGGTTTGAAGCAGCTCACAAAGTCAGTTTGCTAGCGACTGGCATTGTGTAGCTGCTGAGAGCCAGTTTCTATCAGAGTTGGTTGAGGGTTGCATTGGTTTAGCTGTTTACTTGTTTCAGGGCTGAGAGTTGACCCGGTTGATTGGACTCAGGGCTGAGTTGGTTTAGTTGTTGACTTGGTGGAGTTGAGTTGGTTCAGGGCTGAAAGTCTGCACTTGCCTTTGGGTCGACTGCAAGTCACATGTAATGTGAATTCTTTGTAAATTGGTGAAGGGAAAGAGCCTGAACCTTGCCTGTCTGTAACCCTGTGGTGTGAGTTTGACTAATCTTTGTGAGATGATCCAATCTGTGGTGTTTACGGATGAATGTCTCACTCTATTTTGTCATTTCCAGGTTTGAGAGTTGTTTGGTGTGAGGGCCAGGTCAGCGGAGGCCTGTGGAGTTGGGATCGAGAATCGTTGTGTTAATTTGGACTGTACAGTAAGAGCAGGTTTATGAAAACCTTGGGATATATGTGTCTTTCTTTCTAGCATCTTGGGGCTAGTGGAAGAACCTGCAAATGTGACAGTGGAAACCTCATGGAAGCAGTTAGTGTCAGGGCTTCAGTGCAGCCACAGAGACTGTTTTTTTAAAGCGGAGCTCGGATCGGTTCATTATTCGACATTGGACTGTGTGGGAATGTTGGTTTAAGGAAACCTTGGGATATTTGTGTCTTTCTTTCTAGCATCTTGGGGCTGGTGATAGATCTTGTACATGTCACAGTGGAAACCTCACTGAAGCAGTTAATGTCAGGGCTGTTTCTGTGTAGCCACAGAGATATTTTTTTTTACAGCGGAGCTCGGATCGGCTCATCATTGGACTGTATGGGAATGTTGGTTTATGAAAACCTTGGGATATTTGTGTCTTTCTTTCTAGCATTTTGGGGCCGGTGGAAGATCCTATAAATTTGACAGTGGAAACCTCATGGAAGTAGTTAGTATCAGGGACAATTTCCTTACAGCGGAGCTTGGATTCGCTCATAATAGAACATATGGTAAGTGATGGTTTATGGAAAACTTAGGATATTTGTGTTTTTCTTTCTAGCATCTTGGGGATGGTGGAGGATTCAGGTAACATAAGAACATAACAACTAGGAGCAGGAGTAGGCCATTCAGCCCTTCGAGCCTTCTCCGCCATTCAATAAGATCATGGCTGATCTTCTCACCTAACTCTGATTACCTGCCCTATACCCATTTCCCCAAATCCCTCTATTTTTCAAAAATCGATCAGTCTCAGCCTTGAAAATGTTCAAGGACTGAGCATCTACAGCCTTCTCAGTTAGTGAATTCGATAAATTCACTACCCTCTGAGTGAAGAAATGTTTCCTCAATTCTGTTCTAAAAGGTTGACCCTTAATTATCAGACTGTGAGCCCTGGTTATAGATTCTCCTACCAGAGGAAACAATCCCTCAGTGTCTACTTTATCTAGCCCTTTAAGAATCTTGTATGTTTCACTAAGATCCCCCCTAATTCTTCTGTACTCTAGAGAATACAGCCCTAGTTTATTCAACCTATCCTCGTAGGTCAGTCCCCTCATCCCAGGAACTAACCTAGTGAATCTACGCTGCACCCCCTCTAAGGCAAGTATGTCCTTTTTCAAATAAGGAGACCAAAACTGCACACAATACTCTAGGTGCGGTCTCACCAAAGCTCTATACAGTTGCAGCAAGACTTCCCTACTCTTGTACTCTAAACCTTTTGCAATGAATGCTAGCATGCCGTTCTCCTTCTCAGTTGCTTGCTGCACCTACAAACAAACTTTTTGGACCTGGTGTATAAATCCCTTTGAACACTAACACTATCCAACTTCTCCCCCTCTAGAAAATAATCTATTCATTTATTCTTGCTACCTCGGTGAATAATTTCACACTTGCTAACATTGAATTCCATCTGCCACCTACTTGCCAACTCCCCTAGCCTATCTATATCTTGATGAAATCTTTTTGCATCATCCTCAGAGCTCACTCTGCTACCTAGTTTAGTGTCATCCGTGAATTTAGACACATTACATTCAATGTCTTCGTCCAGATCATTGATGTAAATAGTAAATAGCTGAGGCCCAAGCACTGATCCTTGTGGCACTCCACTAGTTACATCCTGCCAATTCGAGAATTACCCATATATAGATACTCTCTGCTTTCTACCCGATAGCCACTCTTTTATCCATGTTAATATTTTCCCAAATATACCACATCTAATCCCGGGGGGTGAGGGTGGGAAACTGATCAGTAGTTCAAATACGGGAGGGGTAATAAAGAGGACAGGGGTAAAGGTAAGACGGGAGAAAAATGCAGAGGAAGTAATTTGTGCCTTAGAGTGCATGTATGTAAATGCACGAAGTTTGAGAAATAAAATTGGTGAGCTGCAGGCTCAGGTTGCTGTGAGGCGATATGATGTTATAGCAGTAACAGAGACTTGGCTCCAGCATGGGCAGGAATGGGAGTTGAACATTCCTGGTTATAATGTATTCAGGAGGGATAGAGAGGGGAGAAAAGGGGGCGGGGTGGCAATTTTAGTTAAGGACTCAGTGACTGCCTTAGAAAGGAACGAGGTGGAAGAAGGACTAAAAACCGAATCTATCTGGTTAGAATTGAGGAATAAAAAAGGTGCAGTTACACTGTTAGGGGTATACTATAGACCACCAAATAGTGGGGAGGAGATAGACAAGCAGATCTGCAAGCGTATCACGGAGAAATGCAGAACTAATAGAGTAGTGATAATGGGTGACTTCAACTATCCCAACATAGACTGTCAGAATAGTAGAGTAAAGGGCAAGGAGGGAGAAGAATTCCTGAAGTGTGTGCAGGACAACTTTCTTGATCAGTATGTTTCCAGTCCAATGAGGAAAGAAGCATTGCTGGATCTAGTTTTGGGAAATGAGGTAGGGCAAGTTCAACAGGTTTCTGTAGGTGAGCATCTAGGGAATAGTGACCACAATATCGTTAGATTCAGAATAATTATGGAAAGGGATAAGGAACGATCACAGGTGAGGACACTCAACTGGAAAAGGGCTAATTTCAATGAGTTGAGGTGGGACCTAGCCAAGGTGGATTGGAAAGAAAAATTGGCAGGTAAGACAACTAACGAGCAGTGGGCAGCGTTCAAAGAGGAGATAGTTCAGGCACAGGTCAAAAGCATCCCCACAAAGGTGAAATGTAAAGCATCCAAACCTCCCTGGATGACTAAGGAAATCGGGGCCAAAATCAAACAAAAAAAAGAGGCTTATGATAAGCGTCAGGCTCAAAATTCAGAAGGGAACAAAGCAGAATATAGGAAGTGTAGGATAGAACTAAAAAAGGAAGTTAGAGGGGCAAAGAGACTGCATGAAAAACAATTAGCGAGTAAGATTAAGGGGAACCCTAAGGTTTTTTACCAACATATTAAGAGTAAAAGGTTGGTCAAGGAGAGGGTGGGGCCAATTAGGGACCTAGGAGGAAATCTCATTGTGGAGGCAGAGGGCATGGCTGATTTACTGAATGAGTACTTCGCCTCTGTCTTCACAAAAGAAAAGGATACAGCCAATGCCATGGTGTTAGAGGAGAGGGTAGGAGAAATGGATAGAATAATTATAACCAGAGAGGAAGTGCTAAAAAGGTTGACGTCGCTCAAGGTGGATAAGTCACCTGGTCCGGATGGGATGCACCCTAGGTTACTAAGTGAGGCACGGGAGCAAATAGCAGGGACTCTGGCCACGATCTTTCAATCTTCCTTGGACACAGGGGTCGTGCCAGAGGACTGGAGGATAGCTATTGTTACTCCCTTGTATAAAAAGGGGCAGAAGGACAAGCCTGGTAACTACAGACCAGTCAGTCTAACGTCGGTAGTGGGCAAACTTCTAGAGTCCATAATCAGGGACAAGGTAGATCTTCACTTAGAAAGATATAGGCTAATAAAGGACAGTCAACATGGATTTGTTAAAGGCAAATCTTGCCTTACAAATCTGATAGAATTTTTTGATGAGGTAACGGAATGGGTGGATAATGGTAGCGCAGTTGATGTAGTTTACATGGACTTTCAAAAGGCATTTGACAAAGTGCCACATGAGAGACTTATTATGAAATTAAAGGCCCATGGTGTAAAAGGGACAGTGGCAGCGTGGATCCACAACTGGCTGCAAGACAGAAAGCAGAGAGTTGTAGTGAGCGGCTGTTTTTCAGATTGGAGGGAAGTGAGCAGTGGTGTGCCACAGGGATCGGTTTTGGGACCATTGCTGTTTGTAATCTACATCAATGATCTGGACTTGGGTGTACGGAGTACAGTTTCCAAGTTTGCAGATGACACTAAGTTAGGGAGAATAGTAAACAGTGATGAGGATAGTAGCCATCTGCAAGAGGATATAGACAAATTGGTAAAGTGGGCAGACACATGGCAGATGAAGTTTAATGCAGAGAAGTGTGAGGTGATGCATTTTGGGAGAAGAAATGAAGGGAGGCAATATAGGCTAGGTAGTACAATTTTAAATGGTGTAAAGGAACAGAGAGACCTGGGGATTTGTGTTAGTGACTCGTTGAAGGTGGCAGGACAGGTAGACAAGGCTGTTAAGAAGGCATATGGGATACTAGGCTTTATAAATAGGGGTATAGAGTACAAAAGTCAGGAAGTGCTGACTAACCTCTATAGGACTTTGGTGAGGCCTCAGCTGGAATACTGTGTTCAATTCTGGTCACCACACTACAGAAAGGATGTGAAGGCATTGGAAAGGGTACAACGAAGATTTACTAGGATGGTGCCAGGATTGAGGGACTTCAGCTATGAGGAGAGGCTAGATAGGCTAGGGTTATTCTCTCTGGAGCAGAGAAGATTGAGGGGAGACCTAATAGAGGTTTATAAGATCATGAGGGGTTTCGACAGGGCAAATAGAGAAAAACTATTTCCACTCGTGGGTGAATCTGTGACTCGTGGTCACAGATTTAAAATAGTTTCAAGGCGAAGTAGAGGGGAGCTGAGGAGAAATTTTTTCACTCAGCGAGTTGTTCGAATCTGGAATGCATTGCCTGAAAAGGTGGTGGAGGCTGATTCGATAACAACTTTTAAAAGGGAATTAGATCTTTATTTAGGGAGAACGGGTCTATTAGGCTATGGGGAGCGGGCAGGGCAGTGGGATTGAATCGCTCTTTTCAAAGAGCCGGCACAGACTAGATGGGCCGAATGGCCTCCTTTTGTGCCGTAAAATTCTATGATTCTATGATTCTATCTACTGGTTCCCCCTTTCCAACCTGCTGGATATATCCTCAAAAAATTCTAAAAGATTAGTGAAGCATGACTTCCATTTGTATAGCCATGTTGACTCTGCCTAATCTTTTTATGGTCTTCACGGTATCCCATAACTATGTCTTTTATTAAGGACTCAAGAATATTCCCTTCAACAGGAATAGCAGAAACCTAACGGTGCCAACTATAGCTATTACACCCTTTCCCTCTCTGGCACCTTTCTACACCCCAGAGGTTTGCATCACTATGGGGAGTCCATGCTGGATGCCTGACACCCTAACACATATGAACCTTAACTCTGGTTACATTGCAGGTCAAGGAAATTTTTACTAACTCTCACACTAACCGGGGAATTTTGTTTTGCTGAGGGCAAACGTTTGCTGAAGGAAAAATGTTTGCCAAGTTTGAAGTTGAGTTGGTTTAAGGCTGAAAGCTTGCATTTGGCCTTTGGGTGGACTATAAACCAGGTTGAGGAAAGAAGTTATTAGAAATTGAGGCTGAGATTTGAAGCTGGAAGGGATGGTCAGATGTTGTTGGATTCATGTTGATATGGTTCAGGGCTGACGGTTGATTTTGCTGAATTTATTCAGAACTGAGTTGGTTAATTTGTTGACTTGGTTGAGTTGTTGAAGGGCTGAAAATTGGTTTAGTTGTTGACATAGTTGAGTTCACTCCAGCCACTGAGCTATAGGGATTCTGGCTTGCAAGGCCGAGGCTCTAATCACTGAGCTACGGGGACTGTGGCTTGTAAGGCGAGGGCTCTAACCACTGAGCTACAGGTTTGAGAGGCCAGGGCTTCCACCATTCAGCCATAGGGAATATGGCTTGCCAGGGCTTGCACCACCTCAGACACAGAGACACCACACAATGATTGACAGGTGCTGACACCCTCTCTATACATTGATTGACAGGCGATGGTAAGGTGCCTAAACTGCTCTAACGTTTACAACAAGTGATTTGTTAGCACAAGAACATTGACTCTTGCCTCCTTACCCTCATCTCGCTGAATGCAGGTCGGGTTTCTACAGTACTGTTCAGTACTGGACTTTGACTGAGTTGTTAAATCAAATTCAGGAGAACTTTAAAGATCCCACATTCCCCCACTTATTATCTATTATATTCTCTCATCACTCTATCAATTAACTCCACATCATCTTCTTTACAGGCCTTCGAAGCTAATTGTAAACTATTCAAATCAATAAGGAAACCATTTTTGCTGATTAACAGTATTTATAGTTTCATAGATTCATAGAATTTTACGGCACAAAAGGAGGCGATTCGGCCCATCTAGTCTGTGCCGGCTCTTTGAAATTTTTAATGAAAAATTGCAACAAACCGCTGTATCGTACAGTTTTTCAATATAACAAGTACATCACATCATTAATAGTGATATAGAGGAACAATATATACCCACCATTTGACCAAACTTCACTTTATCCTCAAATAATTGTTATCGTCAAGGATCAAACAATCTTCAACTACATTTTGAAGCCATTTTACCCATCATATGTTTCTTTGTATTTTCTTCTTTTTTCAGCAGGACAATATAACATTTAGGGGCAAAAATACAGGCCAATAGCCCAAAGCTTGATGCCAAAATGGCAAATATTTCTACAGCCACAGTGTATTTTCCAGGAGAGCTTACATAAGCTGGAAGGAAAGTTATCCAAACAGCACAGAAGATAAGCATGCTGAAAGTGATGTGCTTGGCTTCATTGAAGTTGTCTGGAAGCCGGCGAGCTAGAAAAGCAACGCCAAAGCAAACACAAGACAACAGTCCAATGTAACCAAGCACACAGTAAAAGGCCACTGCAGATCCCACATGGCATTCAAACACAATTCTCTCAGTAAAATATTCACTATTTTTCAGAGGATAAGGAGGTGACAAGCTGAGCCAAATAGTACATATTAAGCATTGTACCAGGGTAAGGATGAAAACACTCAGACGTTGTTGTGTAGGACCAAACCACTTCATCATGTTGTTACTGGGAAGTGTTGCATTAAATGCCATCACCACAACTATTGTTTTTCCCAAAACACAGGAAATACACAGAACAAAAGTGATACCAAAGGCCATGTGACGCAACCTACAGGACCAGACTGAAGGCTCTCCAATGAATGTAACTGAGCAAAGAAAACACAAAGCTAACGCGACAAGCAGCAGAAAGCTTAACTCTGAGTTATTAGCTTTAACAATTGGAGTGTCTCTGTGAACATAGAATGCTGTGAATACACTTATAGTCAAGCCGACTCCAAGCAATGCAAGTGTGACTAGAACAATCCCTAATGTCTCCTCGAAGGAGAGGAATTCAATTTCCTTCAGTAGACAGTGATCTCGTTTATCATTGGACCGGTATTCCAAAGGACATGTCTGGCATACGGCGGAATCTGAGGAAAGAAAGTAAATTGTGATTGATAGAACCTGAATTGAAATCTGTTCAATAAATGTTTGAGAATTTAGGAAATAATTGATAACCGTGTTTATTCTCACCAGTGATGTTACTAATGTCACCATCAGCACATTCTATACAATCAAAGCAACACTTTGGTTGTCCTTTTCTTGCTGCCTTCCTTGTCCCAGGGAGACAAATGTCAGAGCAAACTGCTCGTGGGATCTAGTTATCGTGGAATTAAAATGTCAGCACTTTCTAATTTTCAAAGTTCTAGTATGCTCGACAATTACAACAATATAATTACATTTATAAAGCGCCTTTCACACAGCGAGGACGTCCCCCCAAAGCACTGAAATTAATACTCGCATGTCCCACTGTGAATACTGGTTTGGAAAGTTTTTTGTGTTGGAAATGTTACTGACAAAATTGGTTCAGGTAAAAAGTGCAATAGTGCACTATAAACAGCTGTTTAGGGAATAAATTTGTATTTTAGTGAAAATTGTTGCTGAAGTTTAATTTTTGGGGGGGAATCTGGGTGTTTAACACAGAAAAACCAATCACCAAGCTCACTCTCCTACAAATTCCTCCTTTGAAATGCACGTTCTTTCCCTGTAGGGATGCACCCTGCTTACCAAATTGAAGAAAGTATTTGTCAGGGTTGGCAAGGGCCAGGGTTTAGGGACCCAAATGTGTGATCTGGAATACTAATGAGTCTAACCAGCTAAAGTTATAATGCTTGCCATTGGTACCAATGATAATATGAGCTGAGTGGGAGGATTTCCTGCCCCCTGCAGCTCAGTGGTTAGAGAGTTCGCCTTACAATATTGAGACCTGTGTTCGAATCAAGGCACATCATAGAGAAACTTTGGGCAAATTGCCTTACTCCATACACGTACTAATAATCCCTCCAAAAAACCCACAATAATAAAAATTTGTCATTTTCAACCCACGACTGTTTGTGGGACACTGCTGTGCGAAATTGGCTGCCGCGTTTCGCTCACAGTTAGTCAATTCACTTTACAGTATATTCTGTGAAGCGCTTTGAGACATCGATAAGATATGAAAAGCGCGATGTCAAATGCAAGTATTATTATTATTTATAAAACTATCTGGTGTCTCTTGAAACTTCTGTCTGACACCCAAAATACATTGTTCATGTTTTGAATGAGTTACAGCTACTAATTCTACTATTCATCCGAAACCCATCTGATAAAAGTTCCTTGAACATTTCGGCAAAATACAATGCAACCAAAAGTCCTTACTGTGATCTGACCAGCGCCCCACACTATTTTGTTTTCTTCCAATTTAAACTCTTCCCCTGTTGGAGCAGATCCATCATAGTGCCCGACAGTGAGTGTCTCAGTGCCGCCCAGGTCACTTGGCTGCCAGTTTACAATGTCGTACGTTGCCACTGGGTCCCCGTTTTCATCAAAATGAACATTTTCACCAATCTTTGTCCTGAAATTTACTGTTTTCATGTAATGTAGAAGCTGTGTTGGGAAATGACAAAGGAGGAAGAAACATTGAATTCAACATTTGAACACGGCTTTCTACACCTGCAGCTGAAATATATCAATCAATAAAAACGTACATTTACATGGCGCCTTTCACAGCGAGAAGACGTTCCAAGGTACTGTACAGTCAGGTAGGGACAAGAGCAGGGAGTGATGAGGGCAGGATGAAGGAGAGTACGAGAATTGACTGTATATTTGTGGGCGAAACACAGCAGCCAAATTGCGCACAGCAGTGTCCCATAAACAGTCATGGAAGTGGGAGTAAGGGAGAAAGGGGGGAAAGATGGTAAGGGGAGGCGTCGGGGTAGCAGAGCAGGAAAATCAACTGTATATAGAGTATAACCATACAAAATATGTATAGTATAACTATATAACTATATAAACTATATACAGTATAGTACAACAATATAAAAATAATGCTCCTTACTTGCCATGGTTGAAAGTTTGAAATATTCGCACAACTTTCATTGGGAAATGGACCTTTGCCACTTTGACATGACAGCATGTCATGAAGAGCATGAGCTATGGCGTATGCTGCTGTATAGACCGTGTAGGTTACACGGTACTGAGACACGTCTGTATATGGATTGTGTACAGTCTGTAAATCCTCTCGTCCTGTACATTCCTTCATTCCATCTGCTTTGTGCTCCTCGTTACTCAGTGTACAGTTGAAGGCCAATTCCCAAAACTCTTCCATTAAGCGGTTTCCTGGGAATGCAGACGGATGAACTTGCAGCAGAAACTCTCTCAACCCTGGAATATGTACTTTGCGAATCGCAATTCCAATTGTCCCGGAGAGGAATTGTCTGCTTTCCTCTGGGGGCAGATGTGTTGTGGTGACCCAGGCCTCACTTCCTATCCATTGAATACCTGTCACATTTTGCCGCACAATTTCTTTCAATAGAGTTGTCATATGAGCATGACCAACAAATGCTACAATAACCTTTGTGGTAGATTTCTTAATCACTTCGATAGTTTTAAGCAATTCTTTCCTTGAGTACGTTATATGGAAAGACTCAGAGAATGCAATACAAATGCCCAGTTGCTGCACAGCTTGCGTGAAGGATTGCATTCCAAAGTTACCGTATTGATCGTCACTTCTAATGGTCCCAATCCACGTCCACCCAAAGTGTTTCACCAGCTGGGCCAAGGCTCTGACCTGATAGTAGTCACTTGGTATAGTTCTAAAAAATGATGGATATTCCTTCCTGTTGCTCAGACATTCACACGTAGCAAAGTAACTTACCTATAGATTTTAGAATAAAGAGAAACTTGAATTAAAATAATTTAATCTCATAGCTGCAATGTAAATGCACATCTTCTTGATTCTGTTTGTCTCATAAAACAGGTAATTTCAGAAATACAGTATTAAAGCAATCTATATGTGACAGTCTTTTTAATTTATAGTAAAATCTTTAAAACATATTTTACAGAACAAGTATTTTGAATACAATAATTCAATAATTTAATTTATGGAATGTTGGGTTTTTCATATTGTGTGCCCAAGTTTGCATATAAATGCACAGCTCTGACCTGAAGTATCTCACCATTGGGATCCTGAAAGGACTGATCAAAGTTGCTATTGCTAATGTTTGTGAGGAGCTGGAGTCACCCACAATAGCAGAGACCACAGGGGCTCGTTTGCAGGTGAAATCTGAAGATGTTTCTTCAAGTCTGTTCAAAAATTCAAAGGTTGTTTTTATTGATACAGCGGGCATCCCACAGGAGTCATAAACCCAGTAGCCCAGAGTAATGCCGGGGAGCAGTCTGGGGTCCTTGTTTATTTCCTCTATTGCAAAGATCATCGCCATCGCAAACCGGAACAGTCGGAATCGAAAGCTGTGAGGAATCAAAGTATTAATTATCACATAGTTCACAGTCATAGCATCGCCAGTAATACAATGGATACTTCAAGTTTTTTTCCCTATGGTTTGGGAACAATACAGAATGATAATATTTACACATAGATTGACACTTTTTACTGTAGTTTACAAACTGTTTCATATCAGAAATACAATCACAAAATGCACGTCTAAACCATTGCAAGAATTAGGTTTCCGAAATATACTTTACTCTGTGGAATTACAAGCTTTGTCTGTTTCACTAAAACTTAGGTTAACTTTCTTATCAACAGACACAGGGACCTTTTCAAACTGAATACCAGTAAAATCATTTGCAATTTGCAAACTGTAAAAATTGCACTAACTTTGTACACATTACCGCTCTCGGTTGGGTCTGAAAATGTAGGTCCTGATCCTCCACATCAACATGAATACTGAAAACTCCGCCAAGAACAATATCTCCATCTTTAGACAAACCGAGCAGATCAAATATTCCCAAACGTTTGCAGCTTGTTTGTTGTTCGAGACAAACAGGGACGAGAGTACACATAAACAGTACACAATATGTGGTGTAATGCATCGCTTAATGTGTGCCCGTCAGTGCCTCAAAGTATTCCTAATTGCTCATATATATACTGTTTCCTCCCAACGAGAATGATGTAAATCTGTTTTAATTAGAAACAGTGGATATCTTGAATAAATTAGGGATGATTCCCAGGTGGAAACAAATTACCATTTTAATCGATTAAAATCTTCCTCCAGGTGGTTAAACCAATTATGAAGCGAAATGTTTCAATTATATTGTCATCTGATCATAAGGTATCCGTTTAATTGTTCCACTAAAATGACAACAGGAAAGATTAACTTGGACTTTGTATTGTTAAGGACACAAATGCATTATTTTTTAATATCTTAACCTAAGCCACACAAACCATTGTCAGGTTTCAGTTTGATGCACAACATTCTAGCCTTTTAGTCAGAAACGCTATATAAATGCAAGTTGTTTTTGTTATTAACCCTCTCTGATTAAACCACATCCAAGTGTTTCTTAACATTAACCCTGGTTATGGTTTCTCGCTGTTTCCCGACCACAGACTTAAGACAAATGGGACAAACTTCTCTTTCCCTTTCCTTAAACTATTTACAGTAAAAGTCCGTTTATCGGCGATCTGATCAACCATAACTTCACAACTTCATAACTGGCACTGCAAAAAAAAGGTCCGCATTCGATAAACCAGAATGTATCCAGAAAAATGCATATTTTTGGTGTTTTGTGTTGTGTCAGTATTTTAGAATGCTGCCAGTAGGCTCCTGATGGAAGCGCTAGCTCAGAATGCAGCTGGTACTGTACAGCAATACACTCTCCAGAATGTACTCTTTGAGAGAGGCAGAGGGTGAGTTTATTAATTTAGATTTAATTTAGCCACAGAACAGCAAAACACACACCCAACCTGAGCAAAGCTGCAGATCAATTCGTTGGCTTGTATTTTAATAAAATAGACTCAACCCTGCAATGCTCGTTTTACAGAGTGCAGTGTTTCAACTTAGTGCACACACACACACACACACACACACACAGGCATAGCAAGGTTTTTTGGAAAGAAAGTTAACTGAACTGAGCTGCCGCCGCTCACCCTCTGCTTTCTCAATAAAACATTTGCTTTCCTCTCTTCTGCCCCCAATGAGAACAGCGTCATTCAGACGTGTAACTTTTGCACTAGTTTAATCATCTCTCTGAACTGCCTGGTCAGTGTGTGTAAAATTATTATAATTATTATTTATATAATATGTTATCAAATAAGTGATTATTTAGTCTATTATTAAAATGCTATGTTTCAAATAATTAAATTTAATTAAAAAATTGAATATTTTTTTTGTGGGGTTTTCTGACGAATATCCGGCAGGCACTTTAACCGGCACTGGCCAGGTCCCGAGTGTGCCAGGAAAACGGGCTACTACTGTATATTGTTCACACTATTGTTCCAGTTTTTTTGGGTATTCTCTCTTAAATCTACAAATCTCCCTTTCTGTTTATTTACCTTGCCTTCTGTATAACTAACCCTGACTTGATCAAATGGCTTATTCAACTTTTCAGTGTTATCTTTCATCTTGTATCTGTTACACATCAAATTCTTGTCCATTGGTTTTGACCTCCTGACTCGAGAAGGTTTGACTGTGAAGCATTGGGTATGAAATACCAACCTCGTGGCTCTGAGGCGCTAGTCTGCATGGAGGGCACTGTGTTAGTGCATGTTGGGATTCCTGACTATAGATGGCTGTGGGGTGATCCGATAGACATTTTAAAAATAATATGGGGATTTGATAGAATAAATACAGCCAAACTATTTCCTCTGTTAGGGGATTCCAGAACAAGGGGGGCATAATCTTATAATTAGAGGCAGCCTATTTAGGAGTGAAATCGGGAGGCACTTTTCACCCAAAGGGTAGTGGAAAACTGACATTCTCTTAACCATGATCTTCTAGAATAATAGAACAGGTTTGAGGGGTTGAATAGCCTATCCCTGTTTATATATTTACCTTGACAATTTCACAGCCTTTTTGATGATACCATTCCCATTAGGTGCTGCTTTGTATTATTGTTTGGTTTTAATAAAATAGTGTAAACTTTTGGAGCAAAAATACAGACAAGAAGCTCAAAACTAGATGCCAAAATTGCAAATACTTTAGCAGTAACAGTATATTGTCCACGAGAGCTGATATAAACTGGAATAAAAGATATCCAAACTGCAAAAACTATAATCATGCTGAAGGTTATGAATTTGGCCTGATTAAAATGATCTGGCAATTTTTCAGCTCGAAAATTACCAGATCATTTTAATGAGGCCATATTCGAGCTGTGCCTTAAGGGAGTGGAGTTGGCTGGTGTTCCAAGTTGACATTCGTAACTCAGCCAAACATGGCAGCCAATTGCATGCATCAGTGTCCCACCAATAATTGTGGAATGAAATGAGCAATTAATAAAAAAAATTGGTGGTATTATTATTATTAGGCATGTGGAGTAAGGAAACTTGCCCAATGTTTCACTTTGCCTGCAATTGAACCCAGGTCTCTCGCTTGTAAGGAGAGTGTTCTAACCACTGAGCGACAGGATTCCACAAGCACTGAGTCAGAAGTGATAGATCCTGTTTGACCAACCAATCACTTTGTGAAGAGGTAAAATCCCAAATTGACTTCTGAGTCACAAACTAATGTACTGAGATTAAACTGCGATGGAAGGTCTTCTTCATCTGAATCTCTCTGTGATCCTGTGTCAAGCTCTTTGGTGGTCACCACAGCAGTTTAAAGAATGTTGTGAAGCTGAACCTGCATCAACAGGGAGAAGAAATGAAGGGAGGCAATATAGGCTAGATAGTACAATTTTAAATGGTGTGAAGGAACAGAGAGACCTGGGGATTTGTGTTAGTGACTCGTTGAAGGTGGCAGGACAGGTAGACAAGACTGTTAAGAAGGCATATGGGATACTAGGCTTTATAAATAGGGGTATAGAGTACAAAAGTCAGGAAGTGCTGACTAACCTCTATAACACTTTGGTGAGGCCTCAGCTGGAATACTGTGTTCAATTCTGGTCACCACACTACAGAAAGGATGTGAAGACATTGGAAAGGGTACAAAGAAGATTTACTAGGATGGTGCCAGTATTGAGGGACTTCAGCTATGAGGAAAGGCTAGATAGGCTAGGGTTATTCTCTCTGGAGCAGAGAGGATTGAGGGGAGACCTAATAGAGGCTTATAAGATCATGAGGGGTTTCGACAGTGCAAATAGAGAAAAACTATTTCCACTTGTGGGCGAATCTGTGACTCGTGGTCACAGATTTAAAATAGTTTCAAGGCGAAGGAGAGGGGAGCTGAGGAGAAATGTTTTCACTCAGCTAGTTGTTCGACTCTGGAATGCATTGCCTGAAAAGGTGGTGGAGGCTGATTCGATAACAACTTTTAAAAGGGAATTAGATCTTTATTTAGGGAGAACAGGTCTATTAGGCTGTGGGGAGCGGGCAGGGAAGTGGGATTGAATCGCTCTTTTCAAAGAGCCGGCACAGACTAGATGGGCCGAATGGCCTCCTTTTATGCAGTAAAATTCTATGAATCTATGAATCTATGAAAAACATTGGAAGGAAATGGCATAACCACAAGTTAATAGAAATGATTGTCATGACTTTAACTCATAGCAAATGAAACCAGTCAAAGCAAATGGAGCATTTGTCATAACGGATTGCCACTTGGACATCCACATGGAATTTCTGGTGAAATATTGACTTTTTCAACCAATTATCTATTCTCTTATTTTTAATCACAATAATAATAATAATCCTTTCATTTGGTATAATGCCTCATCACATCAGAAAGATATCTCAAAGTATTCACAGGATTTACTGTGAAATGGAATGACTGTGTATTTGGTAACACACCAGCATAATTGCACCAGCAATAACCACAACAACATTGATTTATATATCGCCCTCCACGCCAGACGGTGTCTCAGAGCGCTTACCCACAAACCGCCATAAAATGAATGGCCAATTTTATTTGGGGGATTGTTAGCCAGGGCAACAACAATAACAAAACCATATTTGTAAAGTGCATTATTACACATCGCCAACAATCTCCCAATTATCCTTTCGAATAGTGCCATGGGATCTTTAACATCCACTTGAACAGGCAGATGGGACCTCAGTCTAATGTCTCATCTGAAGGATGGCACCCCCAACAATACATTGAGAATTTTGTCTTAGACTACAGTATATGAGTTCAACTCCTGATATGGGATTTACATCTACCAGCATGTGACTCGGAGGTGAGCGTGCTAGGAATTACCCAAGGTGCATTATTATTACATATGGTAACCAATACTCACTTACACAGTAAATACACAGTAACTGCACTTTATCATATACTCTGTGAAGGTCTTTTACTTATCCTCCCAAAGTCAATGGGTATTTCAAATGCAAGGATTATACTGTATATTGTTTATTTGATTGTTGAATATACCTCAGAAACACACCCTTACCTAATTTTATGGTGCAAATCTATCATCCCTTGTTTGATTTTCAGCTGAATCATTTCTTAACATCTAAGTTACTTCTGATGGGTCAAATAGTTTCCATCCTATATCAAGTCTTCCTTTGTAGACTTACAGGGGAATAATAAGTGATATTGTAACACATCTTAAATTTCACAGGATTGCATAAACAGTTAGTGAAACTTCACATGAGTGAAGTTCAATACACAATGGAGGAGCTCCATAGCCCAGCAGTGAGTTGCTGAACTGTTAATCCTTACGCTGATTCTTAATCAGCACCTTGGGACGTCCTCCTGACGTGAAAGGCGCTATACAAATGTAATTTTGTTGTTATTGTTAAATGATTCTGACCACTGATATGTTCTTATTCTCTGAGGAATTCTATCAATAATCTTGTTTACTCTAGTTTTCTATCCTTCTCCAGGGATATGTTATCTTACTATCTTCAGGGAATGTTAGGAAATGATCCAATATTTATTATGCTAATAGATCAACGTGCCAGAAATCCTGGGGTACGTTTGAACCCAATAATGAAACAGTTAACTTGGAGGGTTGGTTATTGTACAGTAAAATGTCATGGCACACAGTAATCTAATTTTGCAACACATTCAAGTTTTAATAAGAAAAGAGAAAATAATATTGGATAACTTTTATATAAGGGTGATGGATGTAAGGAATTCTTTATCCCAAAGGGCTGTGGATGCTCCGTCCTTGAACGTATTCAAGACTGAGTTGGATAGATTTCTCATTTATAAAGAGATTAAGGGGTATGGGGATAAGGCAGGTAGCTGGAGTTAGAGAAGAATATCAGCCATGATTGAATGGCGGGGCAGGCTTGATGGGCTGAATGGCCTACCCCTGCTACTATTTCTTATGTTCATATGTTCGTAAATATATCACCGAAATAATACATTGATAATGTTTCAAAATATAACATATTTTTGCCATTTTACTATTAGGATTGACCCCCAGTTCAAGAGCCAGTGGAGCCAGTTTTTGCATTTAGTGTATGTGTTTAGTTTTTTTGTCTATGTTTGTGTTTAGTGTGTGTGTTTGCGTTCAGTGTCTGTGTGTGCGTTTAGTGTGTGGGTGTTTAGTGTGTATGTATTTAGTGTATGTGTGTCTTTAGTGTGGGTTTGGTGTGAGTGTGTTTAGTACTTGAGGCAGATTAACATTATATTGTTTTCTCTCCTACTCAATTAATAGATATCATAATAGACAAGATAATTCTCTGATTATGTAAAATTATTGGTGAATTGCAAGAGTTTGTGTTGGTTTTGAAACAGCGCAATTATCACCCTGGAAATGATAAATTTCAAGTCAAGCTGAATATGTGGATTGGATGTTGGGTAATGGGATCATTGACAATTAGAGATGTAAACTCGCTCCTCGTCGGCCTCCCCAGCTCCTCCATTCACAGGCTGCAGGTCATCCAAAACTCTGCAGCCCATGTACTATCCCACACCCGCCTCCGTGATCACATAACCCCCACCCTCGCCCGTCTCCACTGGCTCCCCATCCCCCAGAGGATCGAGTTCAAGATCCTTGTCCTTGTTTTCAAGGCCATACACCGCCTTGCTCCGCCCTATCTATCCGATTTACTCTCCACGTATAAGCCCACCCGGACCCTCTGTTCAGCAGGACTTGGCCTGCTCCAAGCCCCCGGCCCGAACCGCCCCACTATCGGAGGCCGGGCCTTCAGTTTCTCCGCTCCCACCCTATGGAATTCCATCCCCCAATCCCTCTGCCTTGTTTCCGCCCCTTCCTCTTTCCAAGCCGGTCTGAAGACTTTCCTTTTCGACCGTGCCTTCTGCTCCCCCCCTAACTCTTTGACCTCCCCTACGTTTCTTACCCCCTCCCGAACACTCCCGTCCCAGCTCGGGTCACACGCCTTCTGTGCAGCGCCTTGGGACGTCCTCCCGACGTGAAAGGCGCTCTGTAAGTTTAATTTGTTGTTATTGTTGTAAAGATTGTGATAATCAACCTCACATAATGCAGCTTCATCCTCTGCTCGATTTTCATTTTGTTGATTTATTTCTGATGGAAATTTACAGATCAGCTACTTTTCCACCTGTGTCTATCTGAGCAACAAACAAGACTATCCTTCGTTTCTGAGGACAATACCCAGCGATTAACCCCAGGCCGTGGCTCTGGCTCAGACTGTCAGGTGGTTTGGGTGGATATGGATTGGAACAAATCCATGTCCAACCAAAAAAGACTTTGGTATATTTGGGATGCAAGCAGGCTGTGCGGCAGTTTGGCGTCTGTTTTTATTTCTCCGAATCTTTCTTTAGAAGCTATCCCAGAGGAGAGTTACTTAAAACTGTAGATGTCATAAAGAAATCATCTACCAATATAATCTGGCTTTCCTTTGTCAGAATTTAATCCTGACAACCAAAAGGTATTTAGTTGTCTGGATTAACATACAGAAATAAAGTATGTGTCAGGCTGACCATTCACAATGCTTTAAAAATAAATATTCCTTCCATTCAATATCATGCCTAATCATGTCAAAATATTTGAAAAGCATTGTATAAACTTATTTTTGTAAATATACTGAGTGTGGAGCCCTGTAGCTTTGTGGATAGAGCACATGCCTTGGATGTGAGAGACCTGGGTTCAATTCCAGACAGGGCAAAACCTTGGGCAAGTTTTCTTACTCCACAGGCCTAATAATAATTCCTCAATAAACAATACTGAATTGGTCATTTCAAACCATGACTGTTTGTAGGACACTGCTGTGCACAGTTGGCTGCTGCGTTTTGCACACAAATATACAGTCAATTCACATTACAGCTTTTTCTGTGAAGCAATTTGAGATGTCCAAAAGATGTGAAAAGAACTATATCAAATGCTAGGATTAATATTATTATTATTACAGTGGCTCAAACTCTCGCCACGTAATGAAACAATCTGGGTTAAATTCCCAGCGGGGCAAAACATTGGATAAATTTCCGTACTCCACAGGCCTCTGTTTACCCATCTGTAATTTGGAATCTGGTCGATTGTCAATTGGCGGTCGCTTTTCCAAAGGTAACAATACTTAAAAAAAAACATTATAATCTGGTCACTCAATCTATGACTGGGACAGCACTATGTGCAATTGGCTGTGACAGTTCTCCCACAAAACGTGCAATAAATTTACTTTACAATATATACCGTGAAACGCTTTTAGGCATCTCACGATGTGATAAGGCACTATATCAAATGGAAGGGTGAATATTATTATTATTATTTGAGGGAAACACAATTTAGGATCAACCATTGAACCAATTAGTATTCAGGAGTAAATACAAAACAACCAAATTACAATTCTAAACCAATACTTGCTAAAATAATTGAAAATAAACTACTGTAATTGGAATTCAATACTTTATTCATGAAAAAAGCACCACGTGTTAAGATTCTTCATTGGGCTGTTAAATGTTGGAAGTGTTGAATAATACGAGAAATTAATTGTAGCACAAGTAGGAACTAATTATCTAGAATGTCTCTACTAAATTAAAGTCTGTCTATTGTGTATATAATGTTTACAGGAGAATACTATTGTTTGTGCTGGGCAATAGGACAATTAGATCTAAAGTGGGTCAGAATCTGTAGCTGCTAATGGTTTATAAAAATAAATTGTGTGTCTAATTAAATGAAATATTCTGTTGGAAACATGCAGTGTAATAATCTGTTTGAAAAACAAATCGGAGCTGACTTGATCTTCTCCTAAGGGCTAAACAGCTATAATTGATGTGATTCCCTTGATATAAATGTTCTGCTATTGTTTCCATCAAAGACACCTGTACTTTTAATCATAATTCCCACTTTTAATTTGTTGTAAAAAAATATTTTATTAACTAAATGACCTATAGAAATATATTTGAAATTTTTCAGCAATATTTGAAATATATATCTTTGTTCATGAACAGTGAAAATGTCACATATTGGTTTTGAAACACGCAGAATGAAACATCTAATTGCTACATTTTATGTCCCCTGAAGCAGTGTTCAATTCAGGTGGGAACTAGAACCTGTGAAATTAGTTTGACAGCATACAAAAGGACTTCGAATCTCTTTGTGTGCAAATTGGAAACTATCAGGCTCAGACTTGCTAAACACATTAATTTGGGGGACATTGGCAGGATAGGGAATTGAAGAGGATCAAAACAATATACTACATAGCTAAATAGATACATGTCTGGAAATGGAAGTGAAAGACAAACAAGATTATACTTCTTAAAATTGTGACAACAAATGGAGGGGATAGGGAACTACAATAAATAATAAAAATCATTGTATTTGATACAGCACTTTTCGCATGTTCTAGACTGCATCTCAATGTCTTGTATTAACACTAATGAAATATTACTTCATTGGACTTATAACTAACTGCCTCATGACATAACTGTTAAGGTGCTGCATTGAAGGTGGTGCACATATATTGAAAGTCCACAATTATGTATAAATGAGAAACAAGAATGTTTTAAATTGGAAAGCAAGCAAAATACAATGATAAGCTGACACCTTTATTGTATATTGACAGTGTCAGTAACCATCTTACAATTGGCACAAGTCAATCACAACATTGATATAACCGTAAGACACAAATCATAGCGACAATTTGGGATACAATCAAAGGAAAAACAGCGACCTCATCCAAATAATCTGGAACTCAACGAAATTCCCGCTTTGATTAGCAAAACCTGGTCACTGTTTCTTGGAAGCCACTTTACCCATCATATGCTTTTTAGTATTTTCCTCTTTTTTCAGCAGGATAATATAACATTTAGGGGCAAAAATACAGGCCAGTAGCCCAAAGCTTGATGCCAAAATGGCAAATATTTCTACAGCCACAGTGTATTTTCCAGGAGAGCTTACATAAGCTGGAAGGAAAGTTATCCAAACAGCACAGAAGATAAGCATGCTGAAAGTGATGTGCTTCGCTTCATTGAAGTTGTCTGGAAGTCGGCGAGCTAGAAAAGCAACGCCAAAGCAAACACAAGACAACAGTCCAATGTAACCAAGCACACAGTAAAAGGCCACTGCAGATCCCACATGGCATTCAAACACAATTCTCTCAGTAAAATATTCACTATTTTTCAGAGGATAAGGAGGTGAAAAACTAAGCCAAACAGTACATATGAAGCATTGTATCAGGGCAAGGATGAAAACACTCAGGCGCTGTTGTGTAGGACCAAACCACTTCATCATGTTGTTACTGGGAAGTGTTGCATTAAATGCCATCACCACAACTATTGTTTTTCCCAAAACACAGGAAATACACAGAACAAAAGTGATACCAAAGGCCATGTGACGCAACCTACAGGACCAGACTGAAGGCTCTCCAATGAATGTAACTGAGCAAAGAAAACACAAAGCTAACGCGACAAGCAGTAGAAAGCTTAACTCTGAGTTATTAGCTTTAACAATAGGAGTGTCTCTGTGAACATAGAACGCTGTGAATACACTTATAGTCAAGCAGACTCCAAGCAATGCAAGTGTGACTAGAACAATCCCTAATGTCTCCTCGAAGGAGAGGAATTCAATTTCCTTCAGTAGGCAGTGATCTCGTTTATCATTGGACCGGTATTCCAAAGGACATGTCAGGCACACGGCGGAATCTGAGTGAAGAATATAAATTGTGATTGATAGAACCTGAATTGAAATGTGTTCAATAAATGTTTGAGAATTTAGGAAAGAATTGATAGCTGTGTTTATTCTTACCTGTGATGTTACTAATTTCACCATCAGCACATTCTATACAATCGAAGCAACACTTTGGTTGTCCTCTTCTTGCTGCTTTCCTTGTCCCAGGGAGACAACTGTCAGAGCAAACTGCTCGTGGGACCTAGTTACAGGGCAAGGCAGGTATCAGATGTTGATATTTTTCAATATTTATTGTGCTGAAGTCAGGTGCCCTCTACCATATTGGTTAGAGGACCACCATGCTTCGCCCACAAAATATACATTAGTTCACTTGATAATATATTCTGGGAATCGTTTTGAGACATCTGTGTCATGTAGCTCAGTGTTGTGAAGTCATGTGTCCCATTGGTTATCGCACTTGCCTTACAAGCTAGAGTCCTGGGTTCAATTCCAGGCAGGGCAAAATTTGGGGCAAGTTTCCATACTCCATACACCTAGTAATAATCCCTCAAAAATAAAACACTACAATAAATTGGTCATTTGTTTGTGGAACACTGCTGTGCACAATTGGCTGCCGTGTTTGACCTGCACATATACAGTCAATTGACATTACAGTATAATCTGTGAAGCACTTTGAGACGGAGTCTAGAAGATGTGAAAAGCATTATATCAAATTCAAAGATTATTATTATAGAACTTATGATAAGGAACTATATCAAATGAAGAATTATTAATATTATTAAGTGATTCCTCAGTTCCATGTAATTAATTTATCCCACATTTCATGCTGAGTTGCAAGAGCATTTGCATTGTGATTGCTCATCAATTCTTTTCACATCTGAAGCCCAAGTGCACAGCAGACATTCTTACCATAATCCGACCTCCGCTCCATACAATCGTCTCTTCCCTTAATTTTAACTCTTCCCCTGTTGGAGCAGATCCATCATAGTGACCGACAGTGAGTGTCTCAGTGCCGCCCAGGTCACTTGGCTGCCAGTTTACAATGTCGTATGTTGCCACTGGGTCTCCATTTTCATTGAAATGCACATTTTGACCAATCTTTGTGCTGAAATTTACTGTTTTCATGTAGTGTAAAACCTATTTTGGAATAAAGCGTGAGAAGTGAAAAGAATCTTTTGTATTTTATACAGTCATTTCAACACTTAATAGGTTGTCATATGTGTATCCTTAATATCCAAAGCATTACAAGGCACGCGTGTTACAGACAGGTTCCAATCTCATTCTAAACGGAGGTAAACCTCAATTTAGGATGGGGTTAAACTTCGAAACACAGTTCTCAGGTCAAAACATCCTGAATCAAAACGTTGTTTCCCACGCAGTGCTATAATATAATCTGATATGCGTTCTTTGCACAAAATTATCGGACTTTAAACCCACTGTATACCACACAAAATAACACATATAGGCAAGAAGGGGTCCTTAGGATAACTGTGCAGTATTGTACTTTAATACTGGCAAACTTTAATACAATCCTATAGTTTGATAATCTGCTAGCACCTGTAGCTGTAACACACCTTGAACTTGCCAGTATATTGTCCTTATTCTGTTTTGTAGTATGCCTCATCGACCTAGCTAGCCCTACAGTCCTTCCGACGTCCATAACTTTTTAGCCAGACTCTTTTGCGCTTTATCACCTCCAATTTAATATTTAAAGTGATGACTTTGTGGGATCTCTTGCTGCTAGTTGTATTACCGCTGCTCATATCACATACTGCTCTCTTTTCTCACATGGTAGAAACTCGGAAAAGGCTGTAACTCACTCGAAGTTGCTCGGGAATTATCGGAAATGACTAATACTGATGTGGCATGGTGTCATTTCAAAATCAGTTGGCTGTTATACAATGACGTAGCGACATGCTATTGGCCAGTTCAAACACTTGGATATACTACACCAGGTGAGAGAGTGATTTACCCATGAATACACTATGGACTGTGTGCATGGACAAAAAGGACACACCCAAAACGACTGCTATATTCAAAATATGTACTGTACATGTGCAAAAAGAATTTTGTTCACTAAAACAAAACTAAGTATCCTATATCAGTAAATAATGTTAAAAAATTATATTCATTCAATCAAAACGTCCTAAATAGAAGCGTCTTTAATTGAGGCTTAATTGTAGTAAATAATCCTTTTGTTTGATATAGCGCTTTTCATGACTTCTAGACCTTTCAAAGCACTTCACAGAATATACTGTAAAGTGAATTGACTGAGAATATTTGTGGGCAAAACCTGGCAGCCAATTGCGCACAGGACCATCCCCACAAACATTGCTGTGCAGGTACTTGGCAATTGTCATGAATGCCAATGAGACAATGAAGGAATTATCAGCATCCATCCTGTTCTATTCCATGGATCACCTGTGGCTTAGTGGTTAGAGCACTTATCATGCAAGCTGGCGAGACCAAGCTGGGGAGACTTGTGTTCAAATCTAGGCAGATCAGGGCGAAAGCTTGGGCAAGCTTCCTTACTCCACATGTTAGAGATTTGACCAATGAGTGGAAATGCACTAGTCGTATCTCATCAAAACAGGTTGTTTATTCAGGATAACCCGTCAGGGCTTGACACCAAACGAAAGCAAGTAAGCTAGTATGATATGACGTTACAATGGTTCTAGTTCAGAAGTATACTACACGGGGAGTGGATGGAGGTCGCTCGCCGATCTTGAAATCCAACAGCCTGCCGTCTTCGTTACCGCTCTTCTATCAGTTAGGTCTCCCGGGTCTTCTTGTCTCGTCGCTTCTCACTTCTGGAACTAACTGACCTCTCCGACCAAGTCTCCTTAAAATGCCTCAGGACTTTCCGGTCAGGCTCCCTTTTCCATCCAATCCCACGAGACTATCCTCCATTACCAGATCCTCTTTAGTCACATACATGGGTTCCGCAAGTGACCGGAACCATCCTTCAGCCAATTGCACGACCTCATCCTGGCCTTGTCCCACCATTGACTACGCTCAATCTGGCACGTATGCACTATTGTCACCCCATTGACTACGCTTAGTTTGGCGGCTGAATATCACCTGATCAAATGCCCATATTAGGCCTGGTACATACTTGACACATAGTTAAAAACCACAACACACACGCCTAACAATAATCTGTCCAAGAAAAACAGAATAATAAAATTGGTCATTTCAATCCATGACTGTTTGTTGGACATTGCTGTGTGCAATTGGCTGCCATGATTAGCCCACATATATACAGTCAATTCACTTTACAGTATATTCTGTGAAGCACTTTGGTACGTTGATAAGCTGTGAAAAGTGCTACATCAAATTCATGGATTAGTCAGTCTAACGTCGGTAGTGGGCAAACTTCTAGAGTCCATAATCAGGGACAAGGTAGATCTTCACTTAGAAAGATATAGGCTAATAAAGGACAGTCAACATGGATTTGTTAAAGGCAAATCTTGCCTTACAAATCTGATAGAATTTTTTGATGAGGTAACGGAATGGGTGGATAATGGTAGTGCAGTTGATGTAGTTTACATGGACTTTCAAAAGGCATTTGACAAAGTGCCACATGAGAGACTTATTATGAAATTAAAGACCCATGGCGTAAAAGGGACAGTGGCAGCGTGGATCCACAACTGGCTGCAAGACAGAAAGCAGAGAGTTGTAGTGAGCGGCTGTTTTTCAGATTGGAGGGAAGTGAGCAGTGGTGTGCCACAGGGATCAGTTTTGGGACCATTGCTGTTTGTAATCTACATCAATGATCTGGACTTGGGTGTACGGAGTACAGTTTCCAAGTTTGCAGATGACACTAAGTTAGGGAGAATAGTAAACAGTGAGTAGGATAGTAGCCATCTGCAAGAGGATATAGACAAAGTGGGCAGACACATGGCAGATGAAGTTTAATGCAGAGAAGTGTGAGGTAATGCATTTTGGGAGATGAAATGAAGGGAGGCAATATAGGCTAGATAGTACAATTTTAAATGGTGTAAAGGAACAGAGAGACCTGGGGATTTGTGTTAGTGACTCGTTGAAGGTGGCAGGACAGGTAGACAAGGCTGTTAAGAAGGCATATGGGATACTAGGCTTTATAAATAGGGGTATAGAGTACAAAAGTCAGGAAGTGCTGACTAACCTCTATAGGACTTTGGTGAGGCCTCAGCTGGAATACTGTGTTCAATTCTGGTCACCACACTACAGAAAGGATGTGAAGGCATTGGAAAGGGTACAACGAAGATTTACTAGGATGGTGCCAGGATTGAGGGCCTTCAGCTATGAGGAGAGGCTAGATAGGCTAGGGTTATTCTCTCTGGAGCAGAGAAGATTGAGGGGAGACCTAATAGAGGTTTATAAGATCATGAGGGGTTTCGACAGGGCAAATAGAGAAAAACTATTTCCACTCGTGGGTGAATCTGTGACTCGTGGTCACAGATTTAAAATAGTTTCAAGGCGAAGTAGAGGGGAGCTGAGGAGAAATTTTTTCACTCAGCGAGTTGTTCGAATCTGGAATGCATTGCCTGAAAAGGTGGTGGAGGCTGATTCGATAACAACTTTTAAAAGGGAATTAGATCTTTATTTAGGGAGAACGGGTCTATTAGGCTATGGGGAGCGGGCAGGGCAGTGGGATTGAATCGCTCTTTTCAAAGAGCCGGCACAGACTAGATGGGCCGAATGGCCTCCTTTTGTGCCGTAAAATTCTATGATTCTATGATTCTATGATTCAATGATTCTATGATTCTATGATTCTATGATTATTATAATTATTAACTCTTTTTTCATGTCAGTTGAACGTTTGTAGATGTTGGGTGAGAACAAGATTCAGGAGTCAATAATGTACTTGCAGCTGAATTGTGTAAAATCACCTATTAATGAAGATCACATTTAAGAAAATATTCTTGAAGAAAATATGGACGGCCATGATACGAGGATACTATCAACAGCAAAATAGGAAAACTCAAACAATGGCAGACAAATCCATGAAAACAATATAATTCATATAAACATTGAACTACAGATCACCAGATGATTTCAGATAAATAAGGCACTTTAGGAAATCAGATTCCATTCTTTCAAAGCACACACAACAACAACTTTGATTGATATAGTGTCCTCCATGCTGGACGGCATCTTAGAGCTCTTCCTCTGACCATTCTGTTTCACCCTACAGACTGCAACAATGGGTTATAGCTTTCTGCAGTAAAAGCCTCGACCATACCTGACACTGAAACACTGTTGAACCATTTCACTTTTAATTGAAAAATGATATGAAGAACTTCTTACTTGCCATGGTTGAAAGTTTGAAATATTCGCACAAGATTCATTGGGAAATGGACCTTTGCCACTTTGACATGACAGCATGTCATAAAGAGCATGAGCTATGGCGTAGGTTGCTGTATAGACATTGTAGGTTACACGGTACTGAGACACGTCTGTATATGGATTATTTACAGTCTGTAAATCCTCTCGTCCTGTACATTCCTTCATTCTATCTGCTTTGTGCTCCTCATTACTCAGTGTACAGTTGAAGGCCAATTCCCAAAACTCTTCCATTGAGCGGTTTCCTGGGAATGCAGATGGATGAACTTGCAGCAGAAACTCTCTCAACCCTGGTATATGTACTTTGCGAATCGCAATTCCAATTGTCCCAGAGAGGAATTGTCGGCTTTCCTCTGGGGGCAGGAGTGTTGTAGTGACCCAGGCCTCACTTCCTATCCATTGAATACCTGTCACATTTTGTCGCACAATTTCTTTCAATAGAATAGTCATATCAGTATCGCCAACAAATGCTAAAATAACCTTTGTGGTAGATTTCTTAATCACTTCTATAATTTTAAGTAATTCTTCCCTTGAGTATGTAAGATGGAAAGACTCAGAGAATGCAATACAAACACCCAGTTGCTGCACAGCTTGCGTGAAGGCTTGCATTCCAATGTTACCATAGTCACTGTCACTTCTTATGGTTCCAATCCACGTCCACCCAAAGTGTTTCACCAGCTGGGCCAAGACTCTGACCTGATAGTAGTCACTGGGGATCGTTCTAAAAAATGATGGATATTCCTTCCTGTTGCTCAGACATTCACACGTACTAAAGTAACTTACCTATAGATTTTACAATAAAGAGAAACATGAATTAAAATGATTTAATCACACAGCTGCAATGTAAAAGTACATCTTCCTGATTCTGTTTGTCTCATAAAACAGGTAATTTCGTACATACCATAATAAAGCAATCTATACGTGACAGTCTGTTTCATTTATAGTAGACTCTTTAAAAAAACATTTTAGAGAACAAGTATTTTAATACAATAATTTAATTTAAGAAATGTTGGGTATTAGATATTTTGTGCCCAAGTTGGCATATGACCTGAAGTATCTCACCATTGGGATCCTGAAAGGACTGATCAAAGTGGCTATTGCTAATGATTGTGAGGAGCTGGAGTCACCCACAATAGCAGAGACAACAGGGGCTCGTTTGCAGGTTAAATCTGAAGATGTCTCTTCAAGTCTGTTCAATAATTCCAAGGTTGTTTTTATGGATATGGCAGGCATCCCACAGGAGTCATAAACCCAGTAGCCCAGCGTAATGCCGGGGAGCAGTCTGGGGTCCTTGTTTATTTCCTCTATTGCAAAGATCATTGCCATCGCAAACCGGAACTGTCGGAATCGAAAGCTGTGAGGAATCAAAGTATTAATTATCAACCACATAGCTCTCAGTCATAACATCACCAGTAATGCAATAGATACTAACATTTCAAGATTCTTTTCTGTGGTTTGGGAAAAATACAGAATGATAACATTTACACATAGTTTGACACTTTATACTGTAGTTTACAAACTGTTTTATATCACAAATCAATCAGAAAATGTAAATCTAAGCCATTGCAAGAATTTTGTATCCAAAAAATCATTTACTCTGTGGAATTACAAGCTTTCTCTCTTTCACTAAAACTTAGATTAACTTTCTTATCAACAGATATAGGGACCTTTCCAAACTGAATACCGGTACAAGCATTTGCAATTTGCAAACTGTGACTCTCAGCAGACAGACTTCTCCCAAAATACTGTTAATAAAATGCATATCTATGAATAGAACCACAAACAAATGAGATCTGTGGAAGTGATAATCACAAAACACTACCATAATATTTTGTTACCTCATTTTATTGGGCTATAATCTGAGTGGAATTCAATAATCTAACCATGCCCCACAGCAGATTGATCCCGTTATTTACATGTAAATGTTTAGGGAACTATCCTGGAGATCTCAGGCAAATGAAGTCGGCAGTTTGGAAATCCAGTTTCATAGAGTAACGAATATTACAACAACAACAACAACAAAATGACACTTTTAAAGTGCCTTTCAGGAGGACGTCCCAAGGTGCTGATATATTGCTCCTTCCACATTTTAAATTGTGAATTTGACCGGAGATTACTTATAATTTTGACTTGTTCATCTCACTTGTGCAAAGGCTGGAGACGGAAATTCCAATATATGTGCAGGCATCCCTAAATGCTCTGATTTTAGCATCCAAATCAATCAATTGGCGATCATACTATCTTACATGTCAGCCAAATAATTATAGTTATATTCTGATGTTTGAAGTTGTCTGAAGATGTATTATGTTGCAGCAGTATTGAATACAGTATCTATCACTGTGTGTGTAATACGGTGGCTTCATAGCATCAATCAATAACATTGAGTTATCGACTCAAAGATAGAAAATTGCACTAACTTTGTACACATTACCACTCTTGGTTGGGTCTTAAAATGTAGGTCTTGATCCTCCACATCACCATGAATGCTGAAAACTCCGCCAAGAACAATATCTCCATCTTTAGACAAACCAAGCAGATCAAATATTCCCCAGCGTTTGCAGATTGTTTGTTGATCGAGCCAAACAGGGACGAGAGTAGACATAAACAGTACACAATACGTGGTGTAATGCATCGCTTAATGTGTGCCCGTAAGTGCCTCAAAGTATTGCTAATTGCTCATATATATACTGTTTCCTCCCAACGAGAATGGTGTCAATCTGTTTTAATTAGAAACAATGATATCTTGAATAAATTAGGGATAATTCCCAGGTGGAAACAAATTACCATTTTAATTCATTAAAATCTTCCTCCAGGTGATTAAACCAATTATGAAGCAAAATGTTTCAATTATATTGTCATCTGATCATAAGGTATCCATTTATTTGTTCCACTAAAATGACAACAGGAAAGATTAACTTGGACTTAGTAATGTTAAGGAGACAATTGCATTATTTTCTAATATCTTAGCCTAAGCCTCGTGAACCATTGTCAGGTTTCAGATTGACTCACAGCATTCTAGGCTTTAAATCAGAAATGCTATGTAAATGCTAGTTGTTGTTGTTATTAACCCTCTCTGATTAAACCACATCCAAGTGTTTCTTAACATTAACCCTGGTTATGGTTTCTCGCTGTTGCCGACCACAGAGTTGAGACAAACTGGACAAACCTCTCTTTCCCTTTCCTTAAACTATTTGCAGTAAAGGCCCGTTTATCGGTGACCTGATCATCCATTTCTTCCATATAACCGACACTGCAAAAAAAAAAATCCACATTCAATAAACCGGACTTTATCCAGAAAAATGCATTTTTTTGTTTTTTTGGTGTTAGGTCGTTATTTTGGAATGCTGCCAGTAGGTTCCTGATGGTGGCGCTAGCTCAGAATGGCGGCGCTAGCTCAGCAATGCACTTTCTGGATTGTACTCTTTGAGAGAGGCACAGGGTGAGTTGATTAATTTTAAATTTAATTTATCCTCAAAACAGCAAAACACACACACACCCTGAGCAAAGCTTGCAGATCAATTCGTTGGATTTTAGTTAAATAAAAAAGATTAATCCCTGCAATGCACGTTTTACAGAGTGCAGTGTTTCAAGTTACAGAGTGTAGTGTGCTGAACACACACACACACCCATCACAAGGCTTTTTGGAAAAAAAAGTTAACTGAACTGAGTGACCGCCGCTCACCCTCTGCTTTCTCAATAACATGTTTGCTATCTCTCTTCTGCCCCCAATGAGAACAGTGTCATTCAGACGTGTAACTTTTGTACTAGTTTAAAAACCTCACTGAACTGCCTGGTCACGGTGTCTAAAAATATTATAATTATTATTTATATATTATGTTACCACATAAATAATTATTTAGTCTATTATTAAAATGCTATGTTTTAAATAATTAAATTTAATAAAAATAATTAATAATTTTTTTTGTTAGGTTTTCTGCCAAATATCTGGCAGGCGCTTTACCGGCAATGGCCAGGTCCCGAGGGTGCCGGAAAAATGGGCTTCTACTGCATATTGTTCACACTACCATTCCATTTTTTTTTCTATTTTCTCTTAAAATTACATATCTCCCTTTCTGTTTATTTCCCTTGCCTTCTGATAACTAATCCTGACTTTATAATAAGGTTTGATTGTGAAGCCTTGGGTATGAAATACCAACCTCGTGGCTCTGAGGCGCTTGTCTGCATGGAGGGCACTGTTAGTGCACGTTGGGATTCTTGACTTTAGAAGGTTGTGGGGTGATCCGATAGAGATTTTAAAAATAATATGGGGATTCGACAGACAAGATATTTCCTCTGTTGGGGGATTCCAGAACAAGGGGGGCACAATCTTAAAATTAGAGCGAGTGAAATCGGGAGGCATTTTTCACCCAAAGGGTAGTGGAAATCTGAAATTCTCTCCCCCCAAAAGGCAGTCGATGCTGGATCTATTCACATTTTCAGACCGAGGTGGATAGATATTTGTTAGGTCAGCGTATTAAGGGTTGCGCGGTAAGGACAGGTAACTGGAGTTGAGGTATAGATTAACCATGTCATATCCAGAATGACAGAACAGGTTCGAGGGGCTGATTGGCCTACCCCTGTTTCTATTTCTCTATGATTCTATTTTTCTATAATTAAACAAATAATAAGTTGGTCTCCAGTCCATGACTGTTTGAGGTATACTGCCGTGCACAATTGGCTGCCACGTTTCACCCACAAACACGTAGTCAAATCACTTTACATTGAGACGTCTTGAAGACATGAAAAGCGCTCTATGAAATGCAAGGATTATTATTATTAATTTCCCAAGAAGGACGCATCCTGCTGACCAAATTCCAGAACGTATAAAGTGAATATGTACAATTTCACAAACAGTGATCTATTTATTGCTATTACACAGTAATATGTTTCTACACAGTCACCTAATGCAGTAATACAAACATTTCACTCTGAAGCAAGAAATTAAAAAAATACACAAACATACATTAAATACCTTGACAATTTCACAGCTTTTTTGATGATACCTTTTCCAATAGATGCTGCTGTGTATTATTTTTGGTTTTAATAAAATAATGTAACATTATGAAGCCAAAATACAGACAATAGGCCCAAAAGTAGATGCCAAAATTGCAAATACTTCAGGAGCAGTCGTATATTTCCCACGAGAGCTGATATAAACTGAAATAAAAGTTATCCAAACTGCACAAAATACAATCATGCTGAAGTTTATGAATTTGGCCTCATTAAAATGATCTGGCAATTTTCGAGCTAGAAATGCAACAAGAAACCACACTCAAGAGAGGCATCTAATATATCACAGAACACAATAAAAAGCTGTTTCATACGCGACATCACATTCCAGAATAATTTTGTCAGTGTAAGAAACACCATTCCTAACAGGGATAGGTGATGCTGTCATTAGTCAGATGGTGCACAATATACACTGTACCAGGGTATCGATACAAATATTCAATCATTGCTGTTTTACACCAAAATACAGGTAGACCCGCTTAACGCAGGGGTTATGGACTTTAAAACCCTTCGATAAAAGAAAATTTTGTTAAGCGAGAGTTTACCAGTATTACTGTATTTGGCCGCAGCCAAAACGCCGCCCCAAGCCGAGCCTCAACAACAACAACTTTGATTTACACAGCGCCCTCCATGCCGGACGGCGTATCAGCACTTCACAGTAGCGGATCCTGGGACCGAGCCAAGGGCAGGGGTAGAGAGGTGAGCAAAGGCGTGGTCGAAAAGAAAGGTCTTCAGCTGAGACCTGAAGTTGAGAAAAGAGGCAGAGGCGAAGGTAATGAGGAAAGGAGTTCCAGAGCCTCGGGATGTAGTAGCTGAAGGCATGGCCGCTGAAGGTGGAGCAGAGGAATCGGGGGACATGGAGGAGGCCAGACCCAGAGGAGCGAAGGCAGCGGGTGCTGGGTTGGGGGGAGAGGAGATCAGAGAGATAGGGGTGTGCAGAGGAGTGGAGGGATTTGAAAACAAGGTTGAAGATCTTGAAGTCGATCCTCTCTGGCATAGCGAGCCAGTGAAGTCTGGCACGGACTGGGGTAATGGGAGAGTATAGCTTGGAGTGGGTGAGCATGTGGGCAGCAGAGTTTTGGATAAGCTGGATTTTGTGAATTTTGGTGGAGGGGAGAACGAAGAGGAGGGCGTTGCAATAGTCCAGCCGAGTAGTGACAAAGGCATGGACTAGGGTTTCAGTGGCTTTTGGGGTGAGGTATTGCCAGAGATGGGTGATTTTTGGTAGAAGGCAGTACTGGTGATGGACCGGATGTGGGGGAGGAAGGGCAGTTGGGGGTCGAAACTGATGCCAAGGTTGCGCACAGGTTCGGAAAGTTTTAGGGGCCAGGCCAGGAAGGTGGAGGAGGTGAGAGCCGAGTGAATGGAGACATTGACGAGAGCCAAGGAGTATGGCTTCCGTCTTGTCAACATTCAGCTGCAAGAACTTTGCGCTTATCCAGCTCTTGATGTCTGATAGGCAGCTGACAGAACATCGGGGGACTGGGGGTCACAAAGTGAAGTGGAGAGATAGAGTTGGGTGTCATTCGCATACATGTGGAAGTGTGCCCCATGTCTGTGGATGACATCCGCAATGTGGAGCGTGTAGATAAGGAAGAGGAGGGGGCCAAGGATGGATCCCTGGGGTACCCCGCAGGTAAGTGGGTAAGAGCGGGAGGACAAGGCATTTGTGGAGATGTGCTGCTGGTGGTTTGTGAGGTAATAATAATAATAATAATACTCCTAGCATTTGATACAGCGCCTTTTCACGTCTTCTAGACGACTCAAAGAGCTTCACAGAATATACTGTAAAGTGAATTGACTGTATATTTGTGGGCGAAATGCGGCAGCGAATTGCGCACAGCTGTGTCCCACAAACAGCCGTGGATTGAAATGACCCAATTTTATTATTGATTTCCTTTTTTGGGAGGGATTATTATTGGGCGTGTGTATGGAGTATGGAAACTTGCCCAAGTTTTCGCCCTGACCTGCTTGGATTTTAACACATGTCTCATGCTTGTAAGGCATACCTCCTGTTGGCACCTAGTGCTACTCGTCTCTGAATCCTGAAGAGAGTATTGGATGGAATAAGGAGCTACACATTGTAAACCTATTGCTACATACCCTGTACTTTATGTGATCTCAAGTTTTCTTCGTATAAATGTGCTTATTGAGGTGGCACTGCTCATGAAACACAGTAGGTTGTCAACAGTGTGAGCAAGACGTTTTGCCTCCTCTTCCCCCCCCCCCCCCCCACCCCCGCCCGAGGTAGGGACTCGAACCAGGTGAGTGCGGTCCCACTGAGGTGGATGACGGAGGGCAGGCGGTGGAGGAGGATGGCGTGATCAACTGTGTCAATAATTGATCTGTGTCAATAGCACAATTAGATCTCAAGTGGGTCAAAATCTATATCTGCCAATTGTTTATAAAATTAAATTATATGTCTGATAAAATGAATATATTCTATTGGAAACATGCAGTATAAGAATCTATTCCAAAAACAAATTGGTGCTGACTTGATGATCTCCAAAGGGCTAAGCATCTATAATTAATATGATTCCCTTGATATAAATGTACTGCTGTGGTTTCCATCAAAGACACTTGTAGTTTTAATCATACTTTTTTTATTTTGCTTTGAAAATAAAGTATTTTATGAGCTCAATGACCTATCAAAATATGTTAGAACTGTTTCCAGCAATATTTAATATATATATATATTTATTCAGCAACAGTAAAAATGTCACATATTTGTTTTGAAAAATGCAGCATGAAACATATAATTGCTATGTTTTAGGTCACCTGATGGGATGGGCACTAGAAACTGTAAAATTTGTTTGACAGCATACAAAAGGACTTTGAATCTCTTTGTGAGCAAATTGGAAACTATCAGGCTCAGAATTGCTAAACACAATAATTGGGGGGACATTGGCAGGATAGGGAATTGAAGAAGATCAAAATAATATACTGTATAGCTAAGTAGATACATGTATGGAAATGGAAGTGAAAGAAAAATAAGATTGTACTCCTTAAAATTGAGACAACAAATGGACGGGATAGGGAACTACAATAAATAATAATAATCCTTGCATTTGATATAGCGCTTTTCACATCTTCTAGACTGTGTCTCAATGTCTTGTATTGACACTAATGAAATGTTAATTAAATGGATTGATAATTAACTGCCTCGTGACATAACTGTTAAGGTGCTGCACTGAAGGTTGTGCACATATATTGAAAGTCTACAAATAGGTATAAATGACAAAGAAGAGTGTTTTAAATTGGAAAGCCAGCAAATTACATTGATAAGATGACACGTTTATTCTGTGTTAATATTGTCAGAAACCATCTAACAATCGGTACAGGTCAATCACAACATTGATATAATCGTTAGACAAAAATCATTGCGATAATTTGGGATACAGTGAAAGGAAAAACAGCCACCTCATCCAAATAATATAGAACTCAACTAAATTTCCGTGCTGATTAGCAAAACCTGGTCACTATTTCTTGGAAGCCACTTTACCCATCATATGCTTTTTAGTATTTTCCTCTTTTTTCAGCAGGATAATATAACATTTAGGGGCAAAAATACAGGCCAGTAGCCCAAAGCTTGATGCCAAAATGGCAAATATTTCTACAGCCACAGTGTATTTTCCAGGAGAGCTTACATAAGCTGGAAGGAAAGTTATCCAAACAGCACAGAAGATAAGCATGCTGAAAGTGATGTGCTTCGCTTCATTGAAGTTGTCTGGAAGTTTGCGAGCTAGAAAAGCAACGCCAAAGCAAACACAAGACAACAGTCCAATGTAACCAAGCACACAGTAAAAGGCCACTGCAGATCCCACATGGCATTCAAACACAATTCTCTCAGTAAAATATTCACTATTTTTCAGAGGATAAGGAGGTGACAAACTAAGCCAAACAGTACATATGAAGCATTGTATCAGGGTAAGGATGAAAACACTCAGACGTTGTTGTGTAGGACCAAACCACTTAATCATGTTGTTACTGGGAAGTGTTGCATTAAATGCTATCACCACAACTATTGTTTTTCCCAAAACACAGGAAATACACAGAACAAAAGTGATACCAAAGGCAATGTGACGCAACCTACAGGACCAGACTGAAGGCTCTCCAATGAATGTAACTGAGCAAAGAAAACACAAAGCTAACGCGACAAGCAGCAGAAAGCTTAACTCTGAATTATTAGCTTTAACAATAGGAGTGTCTCTGTGAACATAGAATGCTGCGAATACACTTATAGTCAAGCAGACTCCAAGCAATGCAAGTGTGACTAGAACAATCCCTAATGTCTCTTTGAAGGAGAGGAATTCAATTTCCTTCAGTAAGCAGTGATCTCGTTTATCATTGGACCGGTATTCCAAAGGACATGTCAGGCACACGGCAGAATCTGTGGAAAGAAAGTAAATTGTGATCGATGGAACCTGAATTGAAATGTTTTCAATAAATCTTTGAGAAGTGAGGAAAGAATTGATAGCCGTGTTTATTCTTACCAGTGATGTTACTAATTTCACCATCAGCACATTCTATACAATCAAAGCAACACTTTGGTTGTCCTCTTCTTGCTGCCTTCCTTGTCCCAGGGAGACAACTGTCAGAGCAAACTGCCCGTGGGACCTAGTTATAGAGAAAGGCAGATATCAGATTTTGATATTTTTCAATAGTTCTTTTGCTGAGGTCGGGTGCCCTGTAGCATATTCGTTAGACGACGGCCGTGCTTTGCTCACAAAATATACATTAGTTTACTTGATAGTATATTACGTGAATCGTTTTGAGACAGCTGAGACCTGTAGCTCAGTGGTGTGGAGTCATGTGGCTCAGCAGTTAGAACACTCGCCTTGGAAGCGAGAGACCTGGTTTCAATTCCAGACAGGGCAAAACTTGGGGCAAGTTTCCATACTCGAAACGCCTAGTAGTAATTCCTCAAAAATAAAACACTAGAATAAATTGGTCATTTGTTTGTGGAACACTGCTGTGCGCAATTGGCTGCCGCGTTTCACCCACAAATATACAGTCAATTGACTTTACTGTATATACTGTGAAGCGCTTTGAGACATGGTCTAGAAGATGTGAAAAGCGCTGTATCAAATTCAAGGATTATCATGATTATAGAACACATGATAACGAGCTATATCAAATTAAGGATTATTAATATTATTAAGTGTTTCTTCAGGTCCATGTAATTAATTTATCCCACAATTCATGCTGAGTTGCAAGAGCATTTACATTATGATTGCTGCTCAACTCTTTTCACATCTGAAGCCCAAGTGCACAGCAAACATTCCTACCATAATCCGACCTCCGCTCCATACAATCGTCTCTTCCCTTAATTTAAACGCTTCCCCTGTTGGAGCAGATCCATCATAGTGACCGACAGTGAGTGTCTCAGTGCCGCCCAGGTCACTTGGCTGCCAGTTTATAATGTCGTACGTTGCCACTGGGTCCCCGTTTTCATCAAAATGAACATTGTCACCAATCTTTGTCCTGAAATTTACCATTTTCATGTAATGCAAAACCTATTTTGGAATAAAGCGTGAGAAGTGGAAATAAATTTTTTATTTCACACAATCATTTCAACACTTAACAGATCATTCAAGGTGTACTGCCCAATCTCATTCTAAATACTGTACTGTACTCTGTTTAGGACGGGGTTGCGTTCATGAAAAACCGTTCACATTTCGAAACGTCCTGAATCACAATGCGATTTCCAATGCAGTCCTGTTATCTATACTGAGATTCCTTTGTTTTCACAAATTTTTCGGACCTCGAATCCAGTAAATTACACACAAAACACACAAAATAGCACACAAAATAAAACACATAGGCAAGAAGGGTTACTTGGGTTAAATGTACAGTGTTGTACTTTAATACTGACATACCTTAATACAGTCCGATATTTTGATAATCTGCTTGCACCAGTAGCTCAACACATGTTGAATTTGCCAGTACATTGTCCTTATTCTGTTTTAGAACAGCCCTCTTCAATCTAGCTAGCCCTAAAGCCCTCCCGACGTCTGTACCTTTTTTGCCAGACTCAATGTGGTTTATCACCTCCAATTTAGTATTTAGAGTGATGACTTTGCGGGGTCTCGTGCATCTAGTGGTATTACCACTGCTCATATCACTTACTGCTCTCTTTACCGACATGGTAGAAACACGGTAGAGGCTGCAAATCGCTCAACCTTGCTCGGGAATGTTTCAAAATTACTGTAACACTGATATGGCATGGTGTCGCTTCAAAATCAGCTGACTTTAAAACAATGATGTAGAGACATGCTATCGGCCAGTTCAAATGCTTGGATGCACTATATCAGGTGAGAGAGTGATATCCCCATGAATACACTATGTACTGTGTCAATGGACAAAAAGGACGCATGGAATGCATCTGCGATATTCAAAATATGTACTGCTCATGTGCAAACAATTTGGAGCACTAAAATAAAACCGAATGTCCAATATCAATAAAAAGGTGTTAAAAAAAATTATGTTTGTTCAATCAAAACGTCCTAAATAGAAGCATTCTTAATCGAGGCTTACTTGTGATAAATAATCCTTTCATTTGATATAGTGCTTTTCTTGTCTTCTAGACCTTTGAAAGCACTTCACAGTATATACTGTAAAGTGAATTGACTGCAAATATTTGTGGGCAAAACGTGGCAGCCAATTGCGTACAGCAGCGTCCCCACAAACAGTGCTGTGCAGGTACTTGGCAATCGTCATGATTGTCACTGAGACAATGAAGGAATTATCGGCATCCGTCCTGTTCTATTCCATTTCCCCCATTTTGTTTATGTCAGTTGACCTTTTGTAGATGTTGGGTGAGAACAAGATTGAGGACTCATTAATCTACTTCCAGCTGAATTGTGTGAAATCACCCATTATTGATGATCACATTTAAGTGAATGTTCCTCAAGAAAATATGGATGGCCATGATATGAGGATACAACCAACAGCAAGATAAGAACACTCAAACAATGGCAGACAAATCCATGAAAACAATATAATTCATATATGCATTGAACGGCAGATCACCAGATGATTTCAGATAAAGAAGGCACTTTAGGATATCAGATGCTATTCTTCCAAAGCAACACTCACAGCAACAACAACTTTGATTTATATAGATTTATATAACCGGAAGGCATCTCATAGCGCTTGCTCTGACCGTAGTGCTTCATCCTACAGACTGCAGCAATGGGTTACAGCTTTCTACAGTAAAAGGCTCGACCACATCTGACACTGAAACACTGTTGAATCATTTCACTTTTAATTCACAAAGGATATGAAGAACTTCTTACTTGCCATGGTTGAAAGTTTGAAATATTCGCACAACTTTCATTGGGAAATGGACCTTTGCCACTTTGACATGACAGCATGTCATGAAGAGCATGAGCTATGGCGTAGGTTGCTGTATAGACATTGTAGGTTACACGGTACTGAGACACGTCTGTATATGGATTATTTACAGTCTGTAAATCCTCTCTTCCTGTACATTGCTTAATTCCATCTGCTTTGTGCTGCTTGTTATTCAGTGTACAATTGAAGGCCAATTCCCAAAACTCTTCCATTAAGCGGTTTCCTGGGAATGCAGACGGATGAACTTGCAGCAGAAACTCTCTCAACCCTGGAATATGTACTTTGCGAATCGCAATTCCAATTGTCCCGGAGAGGAATTGTCTGCTTTCCTCTGGGGGCAGGAGTGTTGTGGTGACCCAGGACTCACTTCCTATCCATTGAATACCTGTCACATTTTGTCGCACAATTTCTTTCAACAGTATAGTCATATGAGACTTACCAACAAATGCTACAATAACCTTTGTGGTGGATTTCTTAATCACTTCTATAGTTTTCAGCAATTCTTCCCTTGAATATGTTATATGGAAAGATTCAGAGAACGCAATACAAACACCCAGTTGCTGCACAGCTTGCGTGAAGGCTTGCATTCCGAAGTTACCATAGTCATCATCTCTTCTAATGGTCCCAATCCACGTCCACCCAAAGTGTTTCACCAGCTGAGCCAAGGCTCTGACCTGATAGTAGTCACTGGGTATAGTTCTAAAAAATGATGGATATTCCTTTCTGTTGCTCAGACATTCACACGTAGCAAAGTAACTTACCTACAGAAATTCAAATGGGAAAGCAATGCAAGCATAGATAAACATAACACATAAACTTAAAACCACATTATAATTGACATGTAGTCAGAATCTTCACATCTCAATGGTACGGTGCTATCAGTGTTACCGAATGCCTGTTAACCGTTATTATTTATTCCTTCAATGACTTCTTCATTGCTTCAATTTAGCTGTGAAGATGGTGCGAAAGTGTTTATTCGCTAACGTGAGTTTGGACTCTTCCTAATCCCTCACCCACAGCCTTTTATTCACTCAATTGTGAATAGATCCTACACTTATCATTCGGAATGTATAATTATAACAGTATTTTGTGATAGTATCAACTTAATAATTTTATTGCTCATAAATTTCCTTTCAGCGCCTTTGGACATCTTCCCGACATGAATGTACTAACGTATCAACATGATTTTGTTGTTGTTGGTTAAGAACACTTGAGAGCTGGAACCAATGGATAGAATACCAGCTCAATGTGAATACTATTTATGTTAAGCAGAATTCTCGCTGGTGTGAGCAATAACTTAATTGGTTCATATACTTATTTATTTTCAAAATAAGAGGATTCCAATGTTGTGCAATGAAATGGAAGTTGATACTAAAGTGAATTGAAATAAGTTTTCTATTTTTGTGTTTCAGTGAACTGACATCTTATTTCATGAAATAGCTTACCAGAGGAATCCTAAAAGGACTGATCAAAGTTGCTATTGCTGAGGACTTTGTGGAACTAGAGTCACCAACAATAGCAGAAATCACTGGTGCTCTTTGGCAGGTTATATTTGTAGATGTTTCTTCGAGTCTGCTTAAGAAATCAAAGGTCGTTTTTAGTGACAAAGGAAGCATTCCGCAAGTGTCAGAAATCCAGTAGCCCAGAGTGATGTTGGGAAGCAGTATCTGGTCTTTGTTTATTTCGGTTATAGCAAAGATCATCGCCATTGCAAAGCGAAACTGTCTGAATTTTAACCTGAGGGTATTAAGTACAGTATATAGCAATTGTTTTAAACAAGAGTCATTTGAAAAGTGAAAGAAATACATTTCAATCTGGCTTTACTATAATTTAGACATATTGTTGGCCGATTATGAATAACAAAACTATATTCGGAGACACAAGAACCTACAATTGTTTCGGAATTCATGACCACACGAACAGGTTGCACAAAGTGTTTGCTTTTAACTTAAAATCAAATGCCTAAACTTTTGAGAAAAACACACCTATTCCCATGTTATTATCATCCAACTTTTCTACTGAGAAATTATACCTTTGTTTATTTTTCACTGTTATATGAATTTTTGGATCAATTAACAATGGAATGTATTTCAACATGGAATAGCAACTTGCAAACTGTGTTGGCACGTACTCTAGAAAGATAGGAAATAAATGCAAATCGGTTAACATAAAGATTAAATATTCCCATAGATAAGGGCTTTCATTGAGCTGTCATCTCATAGGTTTTTATACAACAATAACAAAATTACATTTATAGAGCTCGAATGTTAATAAGGAGTTAATAATTTGATCAAACATTGTTATGCTCATTGAATATAATCGTGGACATTGAATTTACATGAAAGCTGTTTAAGATTTCAAACAAATCTCAAACTGTGAATTCACCTGGAGTTTATATGCATTTTGATGATCATCTTAATTTCACTTGTGTTAAGACTAATCTGCAAATCGTAACAGAATGCATACATAAATTTTGCAAGATCCATCAGACTCAATGGCAAATAGGTCTTACGCACAAAATAATCGGGATGTATTTTCATAAAAATTATTTGTCAAATAGTCATAATTTCCTTTGAACGATTTGAAGTTGTTGGCATGTGTTTTATAAATACTTGTGAAATATTTTACAATAAACTCTGTGAAACGCTTTGAGACGACGATAAGATGGGAAATGCGACATATCAAATGCAGAGATAATTATTATTATATAAAATGGATTTATAAGACATGCAGGAGGTAACATTTCACTAACAGTGTACATGTTACCACTTGTGGTTTGGTTTTGAAGGCGTTTTCCCGATTCTCATCTTTGCCATGAATACTGAAAACTCCGCCAAGAACGATGTCACCGTCTTTAGACAAACTGAGCAGCTCAAACATCCCCCAGCGTTTGCAGGTTGGTGCTTCAGGCAGCCTCACAGAATCAATAACGGAAAACAGTAGCACAGGTACGTACAACAAAGGGTGGTACATTGCTTTTGAACGTTTGTATCAGTTTACTGATGTACTGTATTACCAATTAACCTTATATACTTTAATATGCAGGAACATTACATTCACAGTTTGCGTGTTCGCCTTGAAATAAGTTATTTTCCAAATACTTTGAACACATTAGGGACCGTTCCCAGCAGGAAACTAGTCAGCATTTCAATCTTTGTGAAAATAATGAAACCATACGTAATGGGAGATATTTAATTATGTGGCAGTCTGATCACAAATGTTTACCCATTCCTTTAATGTGAAGTCCTGTAGCTTGATGGTTAGAGCGCCCGCCTCACAAATGAGAGGATCAGAGTTTGATACATGGGCATTGAATTGCCTACCGCATTTTGCCTACAATATATGCACTCAATTGATTTTACACTGTATTCTGTGAAGAGATTTGAGACATCTCGAAAAAATGTTTTGGTTTATTATCAAATGCAAGAATTATTATATATTTTTAACATGTTTGCTTGCAAGTCAACAATGTTGTTCTGACGTTATAAGGAACATGGGTGGGACTGTATTTGCATTATACTCTATAGTTGCAGTTAATTTACCTTTAAAAGGAGAGTTGACACATGAAGCTCTGCCTACCCAGTGTGTTCTGTAAAGGAGGTAGTGTTGCTCCTAAATTACATTGGTTATCATATAAGGCGAGCATCCTGGTTAGAGAAATATACTTTCATATCAAACAAAAGTTTCAATTTCAGTCTTAAAATTAAGGGTCATCTTTTTAGAACAGAGTTGAGGAAACATTTCTTCACTCAGAGGGCAGAGAATTTATGGAATTCACTACCCAAGAAGGCTGTAGATGTTCAGTCCTTGAACATTCTCAAGGCTGAGACTGATAGATTTTTGAAAAATAGAGGGATTAGGGGACACGGGGATAGGGCAGGTAATCAGAGTTAGGTGAGAAGATCAGCCATGAAATGGAAGATTGAAATGGATGGAAGATTGAATACATAACCAGTAGATGCGGTATATTTAGATTTTAAGAAGGAATTTGATATAATGCCACGCAAAAGGCTATTGCACAAAGTCAAGGCCCATGGGATTACTGGGAACATATTAACACGGATGGAAGGGTGGCTAACAGAGTTTAGTGATTAATGGGTCATTCTCGAATTGGCAGGATGTAACTTGTGGATTTCCACAAGGATCAGTGAACGCCAGCCTGCATCTCAGAGCACTTACTCTCACCGTAGTGTTTCACCCTACAGACTGCAACAATGGGTTCGACCACAGCTGACACTGAAACACTGTTGAATCATTTCACTTTTAATTGACAAATTATATGAAGTGCTTCTTGCTTGCCGTAGTTGAAAGTTTGAAATATTCACACAACTTTCATTGGAAAATGAACCTTTGCCACTTTGACATGACAGCATGTCATCAAGAGCATGAGCTATGGCGTAGGTTGCTGTATAGACAGTGTAGGTTACACGGTACTGAGACATGTCTGTGTATGGATTATTTACAGTCTGTAAATCGTCTGAACCTGTACATTACTTCATTCCATCTGCTTTGTGCTTCTCGTTACACAGTGTACAGTCGAAGGCCAATTCCCCAAACTCTTCCATTAAACGGTTTCCTGGGAATGCAGACGGATGAACTTGCAGCAGTAAGTCTCTCAACCCTGGAATATGTACTTTGCGAATGGCAATTCCAATTGTCCTGGAGAGGAATTGTCTGCTTTCCTCTGGGGGAAGGAGTGTTGTGATGACCCATGCCTCACTTCCTATCCATTGAATACCTGTCACATTTTGTCACACTATTTCTTTCAACAGAATAATCAAATGAGACTGACCAACAAATGCGATAATAACATTTGTGGTAGATTTCTCAATCACTTCTGTAGTTTTAAGCAATTCTTCCCTTGAGTATGTGAATTGGTAATAACTTCAGTCCATGACTGTTTTTGGGGGATGCTTCTGTATGCAATTGGCTGCCGTGTTTTGCCCACAAATATACAGTCAATTCTTTAAATAGTATATTCTGTGATGCGCTTTGAGATGTCCAGAAGTTGTGAAAAGCAATATATCATAGGCAAGTATTGTTAAATATATAAGGAGGATACTACCCATCTGCAAGAAGATATAGACAAATTGGTAAAGTGGGCAGACATATGGCAGATGAAGTTTAACGCAGAGAAGTATGAGGTGATGCTTTTTGGGAGAAGAAATGAAGGGAGGCAATATAGGCTGGATAGCACAATTTTAAATGGTGTGAAGGAACAGAGAGACCTGGGGATTTGTGTTTGTGACTCGTTGAAGGTGGCAGGACAGGTAGTCAAGGCTGTTAAGAAGGCATATGGGATACTAGGCTTTATAAATAGGGGTATAGAGTACAAAAGTCAGGAAGTGCTGACTAACGTCTATAAAACTTTGGTGAGGCCTCAGCTGGATTACTGTGCACAATTCTGGTCACCACACTATAGAAAGGATGTGTAGACATTGGAAAGGGTACAAAGAAGATTTACTAGGATGGTGCCAGGATTGAGGGACTTCAGCTATGAGGAGAGGCTAGATTGGCTAGGTTACTCTCTCTGGAGCAGAGAAGATTGAGGGGAGTCCTAATAGAGGTTTATAAGATCATGAGGGGTTTCGACAGGGCAAATAGAGAAAAACTATTTCCACTCGTGGGCGAATCTGTGACTCGTGGTCACAGATTTAAAATAGTTTCAAGGCGAAGTAGAGGGGAGCTGAGGAGAAATGTTTTCACTCAGCGAGTTGTTCGCATCTGGAATGCATTGCCTGAAAAGGTGGTGGAGGCTGATTCGATAACAACTTTTAAACGGGAATTAGATCTTTATTTAGGGAGAACATGTCTATTAGGCTATGGGGAGCGGGCAGGGCAGTGGGATTGAATCGCTCTTTTCAAAGAGGCTGCACAGACTAGGTGGGCCGAATGGCCTCCTTTTGTGCCGTAATATTCTATGAATCTATGAATCTATATGGTTCTAACTGAAAAGACGTGCCTGAGGTTTTCTGTACAGTAATTTTCCAAACTTGCCAGTGGTTAAAGTATGGATTAGTTGCACAGGTTTTGCTGTGAAATGGACCATTTCCACTTTCACGTGAAATTCTATTGTGAAGAGCATGAGCCACAGCATACATTGCCTTGTAATAAACACATGCACTATATACACACACATACTAGTCACACACAAACTAAACACAGACACACTAAACACACACAAACTAAACGGACACACACAAAACACACGCACACTAAACGAACACACACTAAACGCACCCAAAGACACCTAACGCAAACAGACACACTAAACACACACACAATAAACATGCTTACTGGCTCCACTGGCACTTGAACTGGAGTCAATCTCAATAGTAAAATGGCAAACATATGTTATATTTATGTATGTTATATATGTTGTATTTCGAAACATTATCAATGTATTATTTTGGTGGTATATTTAAGAACATATGAACATAAGAAATAGAAGGGGGGCATAAGAAGATAAAAATTAGGAGCAGGAGTAGGCCATTCGGCCCTTCGAGCCTGCTCCGCCATTCAATAAGATCATGGCTGATCTTCTGACCTAACATTAATTGCCTGCCCTATCCCCATATCCCCTAATCCCTCTATTTTTGAAACACTTTTGAGTCGCAGCCTTGAAAATGTTCAAGGACTGAGCATCTACAGCCTTCTGGGGTAGAGAATTCCATGAATTCACGACCCTCTGAGTGAAGAATTGTTTCCTCAGCTCTGTTCTGAAAGGCTGACCCTTAATTTTAAGACTATGATCCCTGGTCATAGATTCTCCCACCAGGGGAAACAGTCCCTCAGTGTCTATTGAGTGACTCTCGATAGTCCGAAGGTTCGACAGTCCAAAGGGTCGATAATCCGAAGGTTCGATCGTCCGAACACACAAAAAAACACGCCTGTACCCGGCGAGGTTACCGTGGTTACTACTCGATAGTCCGAAAATATGATTGTTGATCAGAACATTTGGTGCGATCGTCTGAAGGTTCATTCATCCAAAGGTTAGGGTTGGGGTTAGTGTTATTGTTAGGGTTAGGGTTAGGTTTAGGGTTAGGGTTAGGTGTTATAGATTTCGGGGATCATTGGTACACATAGGCTTGTGTTTTCTCGCCTGTCCCCTGTGCTGGGGTTTTGTGAAATTTTGTTAGGGCTCATGAATGCATTTTTTTTTTCCGTTTAAAATAAATATATATATTTTTGTGAGGGAGAAAACATTTTTTTGGGGGGATGGGTGGTATGGGGGGTTGGAGTTTTTTTGGGATGGTTATTTTAGGGGAGCATATTCACTTTTTAGTAGGGGAGGGAAATTTGAAAAGGCGTTAGTTTTTTTGTGGGGGATGGGAATTTTGAGTAGTTATTAAATTTTTGTGGGGGAGGACAATTTGGGTGGGGGGGGGGTGTTTCCATCCTTAGGGTTAGGGTTTAGGGTTGGGGTTAGGGTTAGGGAATATTTCCATCCTTAGGGTTAGGTGGTTAGGGGGTTAGGGTTAGGATTTATACTTAGGATTATTCATCCAAAGGTTAGGGTTCAGGTTAGTGTTAGGGTTAGGGGAAGCTTCTGACTTACGATCCTGCACACCAATTAACCTTTGGAATATGGGGCGGTAACCAATAGGAGCAGGAGTAGGCCATTCGGCCCATCGAGCCAGCCCCGCCATGCAATCATTGCTGATATTCTTTTCCAACTCCAGCTACCTGCCTTATCCGCATACCACTTACTCTCTTTAGAAATCAGAAATCTATCGAACTCAGTCTTGAGTATGTTCAAGGAATGAGCATCAACAGTCCTTTGGGGGTAAAGAATTCCATACATCCACCACCGTATATGACATCTATATTACATTATTTTCTCTTTTCATATTAAAACCTGACTGTGTTGCAAAATTATATTACTATGTGCAATGAACTTTTACTGTACAATAACCAACCCTCCAAGTTAACTGTTTAATTATTATGTTCAAACTTACCCCAGGAATTCTGGCATGTTGATATATTAGCATAATAAATACTGGATCATTTCCTAACATTCCCTGGAGCTGGCAAGATAATATATCCCGGGAGAAGGATAGAAAACTAGAGTAACTAAGATTATTGATGGAATTCCTCAGAGAATAAGAACATATCAGTGGTCAGAAACATTTAACAACAAGAAGAACAAAATTACATTTGTATAGCACATTTCACGTCAGGAGGAATCAGGATAGTTTGAGAATCAGCATAAGGATTAGCAGTTCAGCAATTCACTGCTGGGCTATGGAGCTCCTCCATTGTATATTGACCATCACTCATGTGAAGTTTCACTCCCTGTTTATGCAATCCTGTGACATATAAGAAATGTTACAATTTCACTTATTATTCCCCTGTAAGTCTACAAAGGAAGACTTGATATAGGATGGAAACTATTTGACCCATCAGAAGTAACTTAGATGTTAAGAAATGATTCAGCCGAACATCGAATAAGGGTTCCGTGAGAAGAAAGATTTGCACTATAAATTTAGGTAAGAGTGTGTTTCTGAATTATATTCAACCATTAATTAAACATTATAGAGTAAAATCCTTGCATTTGAAACAGCCATTGACTTTGGGATGATGGCTAAAAGACCTTCACAAAGTATATGATAAAGTGTAGTGACAGTGTATTTACTGTGTAAGTGATTATTGGTTACCATATATAATAATAATACACCTTGGGTAATTCCTAGCAGGCTCACCTCTGAGTCACATGATTGTAGATGTAAATCCCACGTCAGGAGTTGAACTCATATACTGTAGTCTAAGACAAAATTCTCAATGTATTGTTTGGGGTGCTGTCCTTCAGATGATGAGATATTAAACTGAGGTTCCATCTGCCTGTTCAAATGGATGTTAAAGATCCCATGGCACTATTCGAAAGGATAATTGGGAGATTGTTGGCGATGTGTAAGGCGCTATAGAAATATTATTTTGTTATTGTTGTTGCCCTGGCCAACAATCCCACAAATAAAATTGGCCATTCATTTCATGGCTGTTTGTGGGTAAGCGATCTGAGACGCCGTCTGGCGTGGAGGGCGCTATATAAATCAATGTTGTTGCTTTGTTGTGGGTATTGCTGGTGCAATTATGCTGCCGTGTTACCAAATACAGTCATTCCATTTCACAGTAAATCCTGTGAATACTTTGAGATGTCTTTCTGATGTGATAAGGCGTTATACCAAATGAAAGTATTATTATTATTATTAAAATTAGAATGTAGATAATTGGGTGAAAAAGTCAATATTTCGCAAGAAATTCCACGTGGACGTCCAAGTGCCAATCCGTTATGACAAATGCTCCATTTGCATTGACTGGTTTAAATTGCTATGAGTTAAATTCATGACAATCATTTCTATTAACTTGTAGTTATGCCATTTCCTTCCAATCTGGATGCAGGTTCAGCTTCACAATATTCTTTAAACTGCTGTGGTGACCACCAAAGACCTTCACATAGGATCACATAGAGATTAAGATGAAGAAGATCCCATCCCAGTTTAATCTCGGTACATTAGCTTGGGACTTAGAAGTCAATTTTGGATGTTACCTCTTCACAAAATGGTTGGTTGGTCAAACAGGATCTACCAATTCTTACTCAGTGCTTGTGGAATCCTGTCGCTCAGTGGTTAGAGCACTCTCCTTACAAGCGAGAGATCTGGGTTCAGTAACAGACAGGGTGAAATATTTGGCAAGTTTCTTTACTCCACATGCCTAATAATAATCGCACCAATTTATGTTTTAATTTCTCATTTCAATGCACAACATTTTGTGGGACACTGATGCACGCAATTGGCTGCCATTGTTGGCCCAGTTACGAATGTCAACCTAGAATACCAGCCACCTCCACTCCCTTAAGGCACAGGCTCTGAAGGCGTGTGGCTCAATTCCAATTGAAAGGAACTAATAGTTTAATAGTTACTGAATAGTACTGATATGACTGAGCGTAAACTGCAAGCAGAAGTGAGAAACAGCAGAGCTGAGTACAAAGATCCAATCAGGCCATGATCACTCGCTCAAATACTGAAGGTTCACGTGAACAACATGTGAATGCCGCAGGACTTATAATTAGTTCCAATCAGGCAAAAAACAATGTATCCACAACACAGACATGGTCAGCAAACTTGAGCAAAAGCGAGAGAAACAACTTGTCTGTACAAAACATCAGGCGCACATTGTGGTTGGTCATCCCCACTATAGCTACGCCCCTTTTCTTTGTTAGTGTAGAATCAAATGCAGCAACACAAAGAAACTGCTTTCAAACTTTTCACCTGAACAAGTGCTGAATTAACTTTGAAAAACCACATCTCGGACTTCAATCTTTATTGCAGAAATACATGATCTAACACCAATTTAACAGTCCACCAGCAGATTTGGCAGATCTTAGGGCCTCCACTAAATCATCATCCTACTCCAAGACAATCCCGAAGGCCAATGAAACACCAGGTTTCTCTTATCAATCACCAACTGGCTCCTCCACCCCACCTTCTCGTGGCTCATCCATCCTCTCCTACAACACCAACTATGAGGCCAATCTACACTGTATCGAAACTAAATAATAATTATGATAATGCTTGCATTTGATAGAGCTCTTTTCACGTCATAAAATAATCACCTCCATGAAACCCACCACGTGTTCATTGGACCCCATCCCCACCCCCTCCTCCGCACCCAGCTCCAACTTTTGGCCCCGCTCATTTCTGACACCATCAACCGTTCCCTCTCCTCAGGCACCGTCCCTACCTCCCTTAAAACAGCCACCATCACCCCTATCCTGAAGAAACCCTCCCGTGATGCGTCGCAACCATCAAGCTATCGACCCATCTCCAACCTCCCGTTTCTATCCAAGGTCCTTGAAAGAGTGGTTGCCTCCCAGCTCCGCTCTTACCTTTCAACTCACTCACTCCTTGAACTCCTCTAATAAGGTTTTCGCCTTGCTCACAGCACAGAAACTGCCCTGGTTAAAGTTACAAATGATATCGTAACCGTCTGTGACCAGGGCTCATTTTGCCTCCTCGTCCTCCTTGGCCTGTCTGTTGCGTTCGACACAGTCGATCACACCATCCTCCTGCAACGTCTTTCCTCCCACCTCAACCTTCAAGGCACAGTCCTTGACTGGTTCCATTCCTACCTGACCCACCGTTTACACTTAGTATCTTCCAATGGATTGTCCTCAAACCCCCGCACAGTTTCTCACGGCGTCCCTCAGGGCTCTATCCTCGGCCACCTCCTTTTCACCATTTATACGCTCCCTCTGGGCGATGTCATCCGCAAACATGGGGTAAATTTCCACATGTATGTGGACGACACCCAGCTGTACCTTTCTGCCTCATCCCTCAATCCACGGACCATCGATGTTCTGACAGCATGTCTGTCCGACATTGAGTCCTGGACGAGGGACAACTTCTTGCAATTGAACGTGAGTAAGAACGAGGCCCCGATCCTTATTGGCTCAAGCCAGCGCCTCCGCACATCGGGCGCTGCCAGCCTCAACATCCAAGGCAGTACTCTCCACCTCACAAAGCTAGTCAGGAACCTCGGCATCACGTTCGACCAAAAACTCTTCTTCCTCCCCCACATCCGTGCCTTGACCGGCACCGCTTACTTCCACCTGCGCAACATTGCCAGGCTCCACAACTATCTTACCCCCCGCGCTGCCGAAACACTCGTGCACGCATACATCACCTCAAGGCTGGACTACGGAAACTGTCTCCTCGTCGGCCTCCCCAATTCGTCCATTCACAGCCTGCAGGTCATCCAAAACTCTGCAGCCCGTGTATTATCCCGCATCCGCCTTCGCGACCATATAACCCCCACCCTCGCCCGTCTCCACTGGCTCCCCATCCTCCAGAGGATCGAGATCAAGACCATTGTCCTCACCTTCAAGCCTTACACGGCCTTGCCCCGCCCTATTTAACCAATTTACTTTCCCCCTACAAGCCTACCCGGACTCTCCGTTCAGCAGGACTTGGCCTGCTCCAAGCCCCCCACCCGAAGCGCCCCACCATCGGAGGCCGGGCCTTCAGTTTTTCTGCTCCGACCCTACGGAATACCATCCTCCAATCCCTCCGTCTCGTTTCTTCCCTTTCTTCTTTCAAGGCCGGTTTGAAGACTTTCCTCTTCGACCGTGCCTTTTGTTCCACCCCGAATTTTTCGACCTCCCCTACTTGTTTTACCCCTTCCCGTACACTCCCCTCCCAGCTCGGGTCACACGCCTCCTGTGCAGCGCCTTGGGACGTCCTCCCGACGTGAAAGGTGCTTTATAAGTGTAATTTGTTGTTGTTGTTGTTGTCGTCTAGAGGCCTGAAAGCGCTTCACAGAATATACTGTAAAGTGAATTGGCTCTATATTTGTCGGCAAAATGCAGCAGCTGATTGCACACAGCAGCGTCTCCACAAACAGTCGTTGGTTGAAATGACCAATTTGTACTTGTTTTTTTTGGGGATGGATTATTATTAGGTGTGTGTGTGCGTGGAATAAGTAAACTTGCTCAAGGGCAAAACCTTGGATAAGTTTCCTTACTCTACATGCTTCTGTTTACCCAGCAGTAAATAGGAATCTGGTAGTTTGTCAATTAGCAGTCAGTTTTCTAAAGGTAACAATACCTTTTAAAAAATTTGAAATCTGGTCAATCAATCTATGACTGGGACAGCAATGTGTGCGATTGGCTGTGACAGTTTTCCAACAAAACATGCAATCAATTTACTTTACAATGTATTCTTTGAAGCGCTTTTCGGTGTCTCACGATCTGATAAGGCACTGTATCGAATGGAAGGACTAATATTATATTATGTTTTGAGGCAAACACAATTTAGGATCAACCATTCAAAGAATTAATATTCAGGAGTAAATACAAAACAACAATATTACAATTCTAAAGCAATACTTGCTAAAATAATTGGAAATAAAATACTGTGATTAGAATTAAACAATTTATTCATGAAAAAAACACATTTGTTAAGATTTTTAGTTGGGCTGTTAAATGTTGGAAATGTTCAATCATACGAGAAATTAATTGTAGCACAAGTAGGAACTAATTATTCTAGAATGTCTCTACTAAATTAAAGTCTGTCTGTTGTGTATATAATGTTTACAGGAGAATACTATTGTTTGTGCTGGGCAATAGGACAATCAGATCTGAAGTGGGTCAAAATCTGTAGCTGCTAATTGTTTATAAAATTAAATTGTGTGTCTAATTAAATGAATATATTCTACTGGAAACATGCAGTGTAATAATCTGTTCCCAAAACAAATTGGAGCTGACTTGATCTTCTTGTAAGAGCTAAGCAGCTATAATTGACACGAGTCCTTTGACAAAATGTTCTGCTATTGTTTCCATCAACACCTGTACTTTTAATCATTCTTTCTACATTTGCTTTGAACTTTTTTTTTGTTGTTAGCTCAATGACCTATAGAAATATGTTTGAAATTTTTTCAGCAATATTTTTAAAATATATATTTATTCAGCAACAATAAAAATGTCACATATTTGTTTTGACACATGCAGCATGAAACATATAATTGCTATGTGTTATGTCACCTGAAGTGTTCAAAAGTGTTCAATTCAGAAGGGAACTAGAAAATGTGAAATTAGTTTGACAGCATGCAAAATTACTTCATCTCTCTTTGTGTGCAAATTCGAAACTATCAGGCTCAGACTTGCTAAACACATTAATTTGGGGGATATTGGCAGGATAGGGAATTGAAGTGGATAAAAACAATATGCTGTGAACCTGAACAGATACATGACTGGAAATGGAACTGAATGAAAAATCAGATTATACTGCTTAAAATTGAGACAACAATGGATGGGATAGGAAACTATAATGAATAATATTAATCCTTGCATTTGATATAGCGCTTTTTAGGTATTCTATACTGCTTATAAATGTCTTGTATTAACACTAATGAAATATTATTTCAGTAGATTTTCAATTAACTGCCTCATGACATAAATGGTAAGGTGCTGCACTGAAGGTGGTGCACATATGTTGAAAATCTACAACTCGGTATAATACTATTGTATAAATTAATATTATTATTAATGTATAAATGAGAAACAATAAGTTTTTTTAATTGGAAAGCAAGGAAAATACAATGATAAACTGACACCTTTATTGAATATTGACAGTGTCAGAAACCATCTTACAATTGGTACAAGTCACTCACAACATTGATATAATCGTTAAACACAAATCATAGAGATAGTTTGGGATACAGTGAAAGGATAAACAGCCACCTCATTCAAATAAAGTAGAACTCAACTATATTTCCGCTTTGATTAGCAAAAAACGGTCACTGTTTCTTGGAAGCCACTTTACCCATCATATGCTTTTTAGTATTTTCTTCTTTTTTCAGCAGGATGATATAACATTTAGGGGCAAAAATACAGGCCAGTAGCCCAAAGCTTGATGCCAAAATAGCAAATATTTCTACAGCCACAGTGTATTTTCCAGGAGAGCTTACATAAGCTGGAAGGAAAGTTATCCAAACAGCACAGAAGATAAGCATGCTGAAAGTGATGTGCTTGGCTTCATTGAAGTTGTCTGGAAGTCGGCGAGCTAGAAAAGCAACGCCAAAGCAAACACAAGACAAGAGTCCAATGTAACCAAGCACACAGTAAAAGGCCACTGCAGATCCCACATGGCATTCAAACACAATTCTCTCAGTAAAATATTCACTATTTTGCAGAGGATAAGGAGGTGACAAACTAAGCCAAACAGTACATATTAAGCATTGTATCAGGGTAAGGATGAAAATACTCAGACGTTGTTGTGTAGGACCAAACCACTTCATCATGTTCTTACTGGGAAGTGTTGCATTAAATGCCATCACCACAACTATTGTTTTTCCCAAAACACAGGAAATACACAGAACAAAAGTGATACCAAAGGCCATGTGACGCAACATACAGGACCAGACTGAAGGCTCTCCAATGAATGTAACTGAGCAAAGAAAACACAAAGCTAACGCGACAAGCAGCAGAAAGCTTAACTCTGAGTTATTAGCTTTAACAATAGGAGTGTCTCTGTGAACATAGAATGCTGTGAATACACTTATAGTCAAGCAGACTCCAAGCAATGCAAGTGTGACTAGAACAATCCCTAATGTCTCCTCGAAGGAGAGGAATTCAATTTCTTTCAGTAGGCAGTGATCTCGTTTATCATTGGAACGGTATTCCAAAGGACATGTCAGGCACACGGCGGAATCTGAGGAAAGAAAGTAAATTGTGATTGGTAGAACCTGAACTGAAATCTGTTCAATAAATGTTTGAGAATTTAGGAAATGACAGCCGTGATTATTCTTACCAGTGATGTTACTAATTTCACCATCAGCACATTCTATACAATCAAAGCAACACTTTGGTTGTCCTCTTCTTGCTGCCTTCCTTGTCCCAGGGAGACAACTGTCAGAGCAAACTGCCCGTGGGACCTAGTTATATGGAAAGGCAGGTATCAGTTGTTGATATTTTTCAATAGTTCTTTTGCTGGTGTCAGGTGCCCTGTACCATATTGTTTTGAGGACGGCCATGATTTGCCCACAAAATGTGCATTAGTTCACTTGATAGTATATTCTGTGAACAGTTTTGAGACGGCTGAGTCCTGTAGCTCCGTGGTGTGAAGTCATGTGGCTCAGTGGTTATAGCACTAGCATTAAAATTGATAGACCTGGGTTCAATTCCAGGCAGGCTGAAAGTTTGGGCAAGTTTGCATACTCCGTACGCCTGATACTAATCTCTCAAAAGTAAAACTCTACAATAAATCGGTCTTTTTTTTGTGGAACACTGCTGTGTGAAATTGGCTGCCGTCTTTCACCCACAAATGTACAGTGAATTCACTTTACAGTATATTCTGTCAGGCGCTTTGAGACACAGTCTAGAAGATGCGAACAGCGCTGTATCAAATTCAAGGATTATTATTATAGAATACATGATAAGGAGCTATATCAAATTAAGGATTATTAATATTATTAAGTGATTCTTCAGTTCCATGTAATTAATTGATCCCATAATTCATGCTGAGTTGCAAGAGCATTTGCCTTTTGATTGCAGCTCAACTCTTTTCACATGTGAAGCCCACGCGCACAGCAAACGTTCGTACCATAATCCGACCTCCGCTCCATACAATCGTCTCTTCCCTTAATTTAAACTCTTCCCCTGTTGGAGCAGATCCATCATAGTGACCGACAGTGAGTGTCTCAGTGCCGCCCAAGTCACTTGGCTGCCAGTTTATAATGTCGTACATTGCCACTGGGTCCCCGTTTTCATCAAAATGAACATTTTCACCAATCTTTGTTCTGAAATTTACTGTTTTCATGTAGTGCAAAACCTATTTTGGAATAAAGCGTGAGAAGTGGAAATAATCTTGTTTATTTCACGCAATCATTTCAACACTTAACAGGTTGCAATATGTGGATCCTTAATATGCGAAGCAATACAAGGCTTGCGTGTTACAGACAGGTTCCAATCTCATTCTAAATTCAGGTATGCTTCTATTTAGGACGGGGATGCGGTTTGAAAAACGGTTCTGAGGTCGAAACACCCTGAAGCGAAACGCGGTTTCCCATGCCGACCTATTATGTTAACTGAGATGCATTCTTTTCGAAAAAATTTCGGACCTTAAACCCACTAAATAAAACATAAAGTAACGACAATAGGCAAGCAGGGGTAGTTGGCGTAATTGTACTCTATTGTTCTGTAATAGTGGCAAACTTTAATACTGTCTTATGCTTTGCTAATCTGCTTGCACCTACAACTGTATCACACCTTGAACTTGCCCGTATATTGTCCTCTTTGTGTTCCCCGGTAGCCCCCGTCGATCTAGCTAGCCCTACATTCCTCGAGACGTCCGTACATTTTTTGCCAGACGTGACGGTAGAGGCTATAAATCACTCGAAGTTGCTCGGGAATGTTCGGAAATGACTTTAATACAGTGATTTCTTGCAGATGGCTAGATAGTAGCCATCTGCAAGAGGATATAGACAAATTGGTAAAGTGGGCAGACATATGGCAGATGAAGTTTAATGCAGAGAAGTGTGAGATGATGCATTTCTGGGAGAAGAAATGAAGGGAGGCAATATAGGCTAGATAGTACAAATTTAAATGGTGTGAAGGAACAGAGGGACCTGGGGATTTGTGTTAGTGACTCGTTGAAGGTGGCAGGACAGGTAGACAAGGCTGTTAAGAAGGCATATGGGATACTAGGCTTTATAAATAGGGGTATAGAGTACAAAAGTCAGGAAGTGCTGACTAACCAACTTTGGTGAGGCCTCAGCTGGAATACTGTGTTCAATTCTGGTCACCACACTACAGAAAGGATGTGAAGACATTGGAAAGGGTACAAAGAAGATTTACTAGGATGGTGCCAGGATTGAGGGACTTCAGCTATGAGGAGAGGCTAGATAAGCTAGGGTTATGCTCTCTGGAGCAGAGAAGATTGAGGGGAGACCTAATAGAGGTTTATATGATCATGAGGGGTTTCGACAGGGCAAATAGAGAAAAACTATTTCCACTCGTGGGCGAATCTGTGACTCGTGGTCACAGATTTAAAATAGTTTCAAGGCGAAGTAGAGGGGAGCTGAGGAGAATTTTTTTCACTCAGCGGGTTGTTCGAATCTGGAATGCATTGCCTGAAAAGGTGGTGGAGGCTGATTCGATAACAACTTTTAAAAGGGAATTAGATCTTTATTTAGGGAGAACAGGTCTATTAGGCTGTGGGGAGCGTGCAGGGCAGTGGGATTGAATCGCTCTTTTCAAAGAGCCGGCACAGACTAGACGGGCCGAATGGCCTCCTTTTGTGCCGTAAATTTCTATGAATCTATATCAGGTGAGAGAGTGATTTACCCGTGAACACAGAATGGACTGTGTGTATGGACAAAAAAGACACTCCAAAAACGACTGCCAGGTTCAAAATATGTACTGCGCATGCGCAAAAAAAGAATTTTGTTCATTAAAGTGAAACTAAGTACTCTATGTCAATAAAAACCTGTTAAAAATTATGTTCATTCAATCAAAATATCCTAAAGAGAAGCAACTTTAATCAAGGCTTACTTGTAATCTATATTCCTTTTGTTTGATATAGCGTTTTCAAATCTTCTAGACTTTTCAAAGCACTTCACAGAATATACTGTAAAGCGATTTGACTGCAAATATTTGTGGGCGAAACATAGAAGCCAATAGTGCACAGCAGCGTCCCCCACAAACAGTGCTGTGCAGGTACTTGGCAATTGTCGTTAGGCCGCTGAGACAATGAAGGAATTACCAGCATCCATTCCGCACTATTCCATGGATCTCCTGTGGCTCAGTGGTTAGAGCACTTGTCTTGCAAGCTGGGGAGATCTGTGCTCGAATCCACTCAGGTCATGTCGAGTTTCTTGCTCAAGTTTCCTTACTCCACACGTCTAATAATAATCCGTCCAAAAAAACCACAATAATAAAATTTCTCATTTCAATCCACGGCTGTGTGCAGGACGCTGCTGTACACAATTGGCTACCGCGATTCACCCACAAATATTCAGTCTATTCACTTTACAGCATATTCTGTGAAGCGCTTTGGGACATCGATAAGATGATATGGCCATGATATGAGGATACAATCAACAGCAAAATAGGAAAAAACGAACAAAGGCAAAAAAAATCCGTGAAAACAATATAATTCATATAAACATTGAACCACAGATCACCAGATGATTTCAGATAAAGAAGCCACTTTAGGACATCAGATTCCATTCTTCCACAGTGCTCACAACAACAACAACTTTCATTTATATAGCGCCCTTCACGACGGACTGTGTCTGAGAGCGCTTGCTCTGACCGTAGTGTTTCAACCTACCGACTGCAACAATGGGTTATAGCTTTCTACAGTAAAAGCCTCGACCACAGCTGACACTGAAACACTGTTGAATCATTTCAATTTTAATTGACAAAGATATGAAGAAATTCTTACTTGCCATGATTGAAAGTTTGAAATATTCGCACAACTTTCATTGGGAAATGGACCTTCGCCACTTTGACATGACAGCATGTCATGAAGAGCATGAGCTATGGCGTAGGTTGCTGTATAGACATTGTAGGTTACACGGTACTGAGACACGTCTGTATATGGATTATTTACAGTCTGTAAATCCTCTCGTCCTGTACATTCCTTCATTCCATCTGCTTTGTGCTCCTCGTTACTCAGTGTACAGTTGAAGGCCAATTCCCAAAACTCTTCCATTAAGCGGTTTCCTGGGAATGCAGATGGATGAACTTGCAGCAGAAACTCTCTCAACCCTGGAATATGTACTTTGCGAATCGCAATTCCAATTGTCCCGGAGAGGAATTGTCTGCTTTCCTCAGGGGGCAGGAGTGTTGTGGTGACCCAGGCCTCACTTCCTATCCATTGAATACCTGTCACATTTTGTCGCACAATTTCTTTCATAAGTGTGATCATATCTGTTTGTGCAAGAAATGCTACAATAACCTTTGTGGTAGATTTCTTCATCACTTCTATAGTTTTAAGCAATTCTTCCCTTGAGTATGTGTAGTGGAAAGACTCAGAGAATGCAATACAAACACCCAGTTGCTGCACAGCTTGTGTGAATGCTTGCATTCCAAAGTTGCCGTAGTCATCGTCACTTCTAATGGTCCCAATCCACGTCCACCCAAAGTGTTTCACCAGCTGGGCCAAGGCTCTGACCTGATAATAGTCACTTGGGATAGTTCTAAAAAATGATGGATATTCCTTCCTGTTGCTCAGACATTCACACGTAGCAAAGTAACTTACCTATAGATTTTAGAATAAACAGAATCATGAATTGAAATTATTTGTTCTCATAGATGCATTTGTAAGTGTATATCTTTCTGATTCCGTTTGTCTCATAAAACACGTAATTTCATAAATACAGGAATAAAGCAATCCATATGTGACTGTCTGTTTGATTTATAGTAAAACGTGTTGCTCAGACATTCACAAGTAGCAAAGTAACTTACCTACGGAAATTCAAATGAAATTCAAACTTAGAGAAACATAACAGGTAAATTTGAACTCAAATTATAATTGACGTGTAGTAAGAATGTTCACATCTCATCATTGAGGTGTTATCAGTATTACCCACAGCCAATTAACTGTTATTAATTATACCATCAATGACTTCTTCATTGCTTCAGTTTAGCTGTGAACATGTATGAAATTGTTTATACACTAACATGAACTTGGACTCTTCCTAATCCCTCACCCATAGCCCTTTATTCACTCAATCGCGAATATATTAGACACTTATCAATCTGATCGAACAATTAGGATAGTATTTAGTGATAGTATCAACTTAATAATTTTATTGCTCGCAAATTTGCTTTCAGCGCCTTTACAAATCTTCCTGACGTGAAGGTAGTAACGTATAAATGTAATTATGTTGTAACTGTTTAAGAACACTTGAGAACTTGAACCAATGGAAAGAATACCAGCTCAATCTGAATATTATTTATGTTAAGCAGACATCTCACTGGTGTGAGAAATAATTTAATAGGTTCATATTCTTATTTATTTTTAAATTAGTGGTTTCCAATGTTGTACAACAAAACTGGAAGTTGACAATAAAATAAATTGAATATAACTTTTTCATTGTTGTGCTTCAGTAAACTGACGTCTTATTTCATGAAATAGCTTACCAGAGGAATCCTAAAAGGACTGACCAAAGTTGCTATTGCTGAGGTCCTTGTGGAACTGGAGTCACCAACAATAGCAGAAATCACAGGTGCTCTTTGGCAGGTTATATTTGTAGATGTTTCTTCGAGTCTGCTTAAGAAATCAAAGGTCGTTTTTAGTGACGCAGCAACCATTCTGCAAGCGTCAGAAATCCAGTAACCCAGAGTGATGTTGTGAAGCAGGGTCTGGTCTTTGTTTATTTCTGTTATAGCAAAGATCATCGCCATTGCAAAGCGAAACTGTCTGAATTTTAACCTGAGGGTATTAAGTACATTTATAGCAAATTGTTTTAAACAAGAGTCATTTGAAAAGTGAACGTAATACATTTCAATCTGGCTTTGCTATAATATAGACTTATTGCAGGCCGATTATAAATAACAAAAGTATATTCAGAGATACAGGATCTACAACCGTTTGGGAATTCACGACAGAATGTACACGATGCACAAAGTGTTTGCTTCTAATAAAAATCAAATGCTTCAAGTTTGGAGAAAAACACACCTATTCCCATGTTATTATCATTAAACTTTTCTGCTGAGGAATTACGCCATTGTCTATTTCTCACAGTTATATGAATTTTTGGATCAATTGACAATGGAATGTATTTCAATACGGAATAGCAACTTGCAAACTGTGTTGACACGGACTCTAGAATGATGGGACATAAATGCAAATCGGTTACCATTAAGACGAAACATTCCCATAGATATTGGCTTTCATTGACCTGTCATCTCAGTGAGTTTTATACAACAACAATAACAAAATTCCATTCACAGAGTTCGGGTGGACGTCCGAAGGATTTAATAATTTGATCCAGCTTTGTTATACAGATTGAATATAATTGTGGACATTGAATTTACATGAAAACTTTTTAAGATTTCAAACAAATCTAAACTATAAATTCTCCTGGAGTTTATATGCATTTTGATAATTATATTAAGTTCACTTGTGTTGAGACTAATTTACGAACTGTAAAAGAATGTGAATGGAGATTTCACAAGATCCACCAGACTCAATGGCAATTTGGTCTTACACACAAATAACTGGGAATCATTTTCTTAAAAACTGTTTGTCAAATAGTTGAAATTTCCTTTAAGCGATTTGAAGCTGTTCGCATGTGTTTTATAAATATTTGTGAATCTATGTTAGCTATCGCCCACAAATATACATTCAATTCACTTTCCAGTATATTCTGTGAAGCGCTTTTAGATGACGAAAAGATGTGAAAAGCGCTATATCAAATGAGAAGGTTAGTATATTGAAAGGATTTATAAGTCATGAAAGAGATAACATTCCACTAACATTGTACATTTTGCCACTTGGGGTTGGGTTTTGAAGGTGTTTTCCAGATTCTCAGCTTTGACATGAATACTGAAAACTCCGCCAAGAACGATGTCACCGTCTTTAGACAAACTAAGCAGATCAAACATCCCCCAGCGTTTGCAGGTTGGTCCTTCAGGTAGCCTCACAGACTCAATAACAGAAAACAGTAGCACAGGTATGTACAACAAAGGGTGATACATTGCTTTTGAACGCTTGTATCAGTTTACTGAAGTACTGTATTACCAATTAACCTTATATACATTAACATGCAGTAACATTACTCTCACAATTTGTGTATGTTTGCCTTGAAAATAATTGTTTTCCAAATACCTTAAACACATTAGGGACCGTTCCCAGCAGGAAAGTAATTACCATTTTAATCTTAGTCAAGATAATGAAAACTTTCAAGGATATAGTGCAAACTTCCCAGCGAGCACGTAATCCTTTGAGGAATAAGAATGCCATGGGAAAGGTGGTTCAGCCGTGGCTAACTAGAGCAGTTAGGGAAATATCAAATGAAAAGAAAAAGCCTATAAAACAGCTGAACTAAGTAGAAAACCCGGGGTTTGGGAGAACTTTAAGGAACAACAGAGGAGGACCAAAAAATCGATCAAGAGGGAGAAAATAGATTATGAGGGAAATCTAGTGAAGAACATAAAAACAGACTGCAAGAGGTGTTACAAATATATAAAGAGGAAAAGGCTATTGGTGGGGCGATGTGGGGGGGGGAGGTGGAAATGTGGGTCGATTACAGGCAGAGACCGGAGGAATTATAATAGGGGACAAAGACATGGCAGAGTCATTAAACAAGCAGTTTTCTACAGTCTTCATCATAGAAGACACTGGAAACATACCAAAAATAGAGGGGAACCAAAAATACAATGTTAGCGAGCATTTTAGGGAGATTAACATTTGTAAAGAAATGGTTCTAGGTAAATTGTCGGGTATTAAAACCTATAAATCCCCTGGACTGGATGGCCGTCATCCTAGAGTTTTAAAGCAGAGGGCTACTGAGATAGTTGATGGCTTGTCTATAATCTTCCAAAATTCTCTCGATACTGGAAAAGTCGCCACTGATTGGAAGATTGCAAACATAAACTACACTATTTAAGAAGGGTGGAAGAGAAAATATGGGAAACTATAGACCAATTACTCTGATGTCATTTGTAGAGCAAATACTAGTGTCCTTAATAACAGACGTAGTTATGGGATACCTTGAAGACCATAAAAAGATTAGGCAGAGTAAACATGGCTTTACAAAATGGAAGTCATGCCTGACTAATCTTTTAGAGTTTTTTGAAGATGTTCCAGCAGGTTGGATGAGGGGGAACCGGTAGATGTGGTATATTTGGATTTTAGGACAGCATTTGACAAGGTACCACACAAAAGGCTGTTACTCAAGATTAAGGCCCACGGGATTAATGGGAAAATATTAACATGGATAAAAGAGTGGCTATCGGGTAGAAAGCAGAGAGTATCAATATATGGGTCATTCTCGAATTGGCAGGATGTAACTAGTGGAGTGCCACAAGGATCAGTGCTTGGGCCTCAGCTATTTACATCAATGATCCGGACGAAGACATTGAATGTAATGTGTCTAAATTCGAAGATGACACTAAACTAGGTCGCAGAGTGAGCTCTGAGGATGATGCAAAAAGATTGCAACAAGATATAGATAGGATAGGGGAGTAGGAAAGTAGGTGGCAGATGAAATTCAATGTTAGCAAGTGTGAAATTATTTACCTAGGTAGCAAGAATAAAATAATAGATTATTTTCTAGAGGGGGAGGTGCTGGATAGTGTTAGTGTTCAAAGGGATTTTGGTGTCCTTGTACACCAGGCCGAAAAAGTTAGTTTGCAGGTGCAGCAAGCAACTAAGAATGTGAATGGCATGCTAGCGTTCATTTCAGAAGGTTTAGAGCACAAGAGTAGGGAAGTCGTACTGCAACTGTATAGAGCTTTCGTGAGACCGCATCTAGAGTATTGTGTGCAGTTTTGGTCTCCTTATTTAAAAATGGACATACTTGCCTTAGAGGGGGTGCAGTGTAGATTCACTAGGTTAGTTCCTGGGATGAGGGGACTGACCTATGAAGATAGGTTGAATAAACCATATTCTCTTGAATATATCCTCTAGAGCACAGATGAATTAGGGGGGATCTTATTGATACATATAAGATTCTCTAATGGCTAATCATCACGTAGACACTGAGGGACTGTTTCCCCAGGAAGGAGAATATATATCCTGGGTTCACAGTCTTAAAATTAAGGGTCAGCCTTTTACAACAGTGTTGAGGTAACATTTCTTCACTCAGTGGGTAGTGAATGTATGGAATTCACTACCATAGAAGGCTGTAGATGCTCAGTCCTTGAACATTTTCAAGGCTGAGACTGATACATTTTTGAAAAATAGAGCGATTAGGTGATATGGGGATAGGGCAGGTAATCAGAGTTAGGTTAGAAAATCAGCCATGATCTTATTGAATGGCAGGGCAGGCTTGAAGGGACGAAGGGTTTACTCCTGTTCCTAATTCTTATGTTTTCATGTTCCCAACCTTTCCTCATAGTTCAGTTCCCCTCTCCCAGGAACTATCCTCGTGAATCTACGCTGCAAACCCTCTAAAGCAAGTTTATATTTTTTTAAATAAGGAGACGAAAACTTCACACAATACACTAAGTGCTGATCTTCTAGAATAGAACAGGTTCGAGGGGCTTAATGGCCAACCCCTGTTTCTTTGCTTCCATGTTTCTATGATTAAACAAAAAATAAATTGGTCTCCAGTCCATGATTGTTTGAGGTATACTGCCGTGCACAATTGGCTGCCATGTTTCGCCCACAAACATGTAGTAGTCAAATCACTTTACAGTCTAGTTTGTGAATCCCATTGAGACGTCTAGAAGACGTGAAAAGCGCTCTATCAAATGCAATGCTTCTTATTATTAATTTCCGAAGAGGGTCACATCCTGCTGACCAAATTCTAGAAAGGGTAAAGTGAAAATGTATAAGTTACACAAATAGTGATATATTTATTGTTATTACACAGTAATTTATTACAGTAATTGTTTTTAGATGGTCACCAAATGCATTAATACAAACATTTCACTCCAAAACAAGTAATTAAAACAATACACAAACATACACTAAATACCTTGACATTTTCACAGCTTTTTGATGATGCCTGTCGCATTACGTGCTGTTCTATATTATTTTTCGGTGTCAATAAAATAATATAACATTTTGCAGCAGAAATATAGACAAGAAGCCCAAAACTAGATGCCAAAATTGCAAATACTTCAGGAGCTGCCGTATATTTTCCACGAGAGCTGATGCAATCTGGAATAAAAGATATCCAAACTGCACAAAATATAATCATGCTAAAGGTTATCAATTTGGCCTCCTTAAAATGATCTGGCAATTTTCGAGCAAGAAATTCAACAACAAAGCGCACACAAGAGAGGCATCCAATAAATCCCAGAACACAATAAAAAGCTGTGTTAGACCCGACATCACATTCCAGAATAATTTTGTCGGTGTAAGGAACACCATTCCTAACAGGGAAAGGTAATGCGAGATGGTGCACAATATACAATATACCAGGGTAACGATACAAACAGTCAATCGTTGCTGTTTCCCACGAAAATACTTCATCATACTATTGCGCAGCTGCGTCGCCTTCAATGCCATCACGACAATAATTATTTTCCCCCAAACGCAAGACTTGCACAGAACAAAACTAACGCCAAACGTCATGTGGCCTAACATGCAGGATGGAGCTGATGAATGCGAGAGAGCAAAGAAAACACAATGTTAGTGCCAATAGCAGAAGAAAACTCAATTCCGAGTTGTCAGCTTTGACAATAGGAGTTGCCTGTAAACAAAGAAAAGGACTGACACCATCATGGTAATGCCGACTCCAACTATAGCAAAGCTGCAGATCCAACAAAGCTTCCCACCGGCATAACATGACAGCCACCAACACTATTGGGTTGACTGTTGACAATGTCATTATTTGGGACCGGATCACAGTTTTCATCAAAATACATATTTTCACTATTTGTAATCATGAAATGTGTGGGTTTTATGTAGTGTACAAGCTGCGCACTTTGAGATAAAATAAAAGTAAATAATGAACATAACCTTGAATGTACTAATCATTATTTTACTTAATCTTCTTCTTTCACTTGAATTCCAAATGTAACCAGTAGAATTCCAAGACCTTTATTTTCAAGTCATCACTCTACAACTCATGTAAGTCTGATCGATATAAATCGTATATTTGCCTGTCACACACGTGCACAAGTCCCATTGAATTTCCTATTATTTATGTGTTTTGTATTGCTCATATTACATACACTATGTGCTGTTTTGTGAAGTCCCTGTAGCTCAGTGTTTACAGCACTCGCCTTACAAGCGTGAGACCTGTGTTCGAAACCAGGCAAGTCAAGGTGAAACCTAAACGCACACACACACTAAATACACACACAGAAGCCAAATACTCACACACTGAATGCATACACACACAAAAGGCACACACATTAAATGCACACACACACACACACACACAAAAGGCAGAAACACTAACCGCACACATAGACACATTATCAATGTGTTATTTTGGAGATGTATTCAAGAACATATGAATATAAGAAATAGGAGAAGTTGTAGGCCATTCGGCCCATCGAGCCTTCCCCACCATTCAATCATGGCTGATATTCTTCTCTAAATCCAGCTGCCTGCCTTATCCCCATACCCCTTTGTCCCTTTATAAATGAGAAATATATCTAACTTATTCTTGAATATGTTCAACGATTGAACATCAGCAGACCTTTGGGATAAATAATTCCAAACATCCACTACCCTTATATTACATTTATATAAAACTATTTTCTCTTTTCTTATTGAAACCTGAATCTTGAAAACTTATATTACTGTGTGCAATGAGATTTTACTGCACAATTACAAGGCCTCCAAGTTAACTGTTTAATTATTGGGATCAAACTTACCACAGGAATTCTGGCACGTTGATTTATTAATCTAATAAATTTGGATCATTTCCTAACAGTCCCTGAAGATTGTAAAATAATATATCTCTGGAGAAGTATAGAAAACTAGAGTAAACAAGATAATTGATAGAATTCCTCAGAGAATAATACAGTACAATAATAAGAATATCTCAGTGGTCAGTATCATTTAACAACAACAACAAAATTACATGTGTACAGCGCCTTTCACGTCAAGGGGACGTCACAATGCGCTGTTTAAGAATCAGCATAAGGATTAACATTTCATTAATTCACTGCTGGGCTATGGAGCTCCTTCAATGTGTATTGAATATCACTCATGTGAAGTTTCGTTCTCTGTTTATGCAATTCAGTGACACTTAAGAAATGTTACAATATCATTTATTACTTCCCTGTAAATCTACAAAGGAATACTTGATATAGCGTGGAAACTATTTGACACATCAGAAGTAAATTAGGTGTTACGAAATGATTCAGCTAAAAATCGAATAAGGGTTCTGTGAGATGATAAATTATCAATATAAAATTAGGTAAGGGTGTGTTTCCGAGGTATATTAAACCATTAAATAAACAATATACAGTATAATCCTTGCATTAGAAATACCAATTGACTTTGGGAGGATGAGTAAAGGACCTTCACAGAGTATATGATAAAGTGCAGTTACCGTGTATTTACTGTGTAAGTGAATATTGGTTACCATATGTAAAAATAATGCACCTTGGGTAATTCCTAGCACGCTCACCTCTGAGTCACATGGTACTGGAAGTAAATCCCACGTCAGGAGTTGAACTCATATACTGTAGTCTAAGACAGAACTCTTAATGCATTGTTGGGGGAGCCGTCCGTCAGATGAGACATTAAACTGAGGTCCCATCTGCCTGTTCAAATGGATGTAAAAGATCCCATGGCAGTATTTGAAAGGATAATTGGGAGATTGTTGGCGATGTGTAAGGCGCTATAGAAATATAATTTTGTTATTGTTGTTGCCTTCGCCAACAATCCCACAAATGAAATTGGTCATTCATTTCATGGCTGTTTGTGGGAAAGCGCTCTGAGACGCCGTCGGGCGTGGAGGGCGCTATATAAATCAATGTTGTTGTTGTGGTTTTTGCTGGTGCAATTCTGCTGCCGTGTTAGCAAATAAAGTCATTCCATTTCACGTTAAATTCTGTGAATACTTTGAGATGTCTTTCTGATGTGATAAGGCATTATACCAAATGAAAGGACTATTAATATTAAAAACGAGCAAGTAGATAATTGGGTGAAAAAGTCAATGTTTCACCAGAAATTCCAGGTGGACGTCCAAGTGACAATCCGTTATGACAAATGCTCCATTTGCTTTGACTGGTTTCATTTGCTATGAATTAAAGTCACGACAATCATTTCTATTAACTTGTGGTTATGCCATTTCCTTCCAATGTTGATGCTGGTTCAGCTTCACAACATTCTTTAAACTGCTGTGGTGACCACCAAATAGCTTGACACAGGATCACAGAGAGATTCAGATGAAGAAGACCTTCCATCCCAGTTTAATCTCGGTACATTAGTTTGTGACTCAAAAGTCAATTTGGGATGTTATCTCTTCACAAAGTGATTGGTTGGTCAAACGGGATCTATCACTTCTCACTCAGTGCTTGTGGAATCCTGTCGCTCAGTGGTTAGAACACTCTCCTTATAAGCGAGAGACCTGGGTTCAATATCAGGCAGTGTGAAACATTGGGCAAGCTTCCCTACTTCATACATGCCTAATAATAACCCCACCAATTTATGTGTTAATCTCTCATTTCAATCCACAGCTGTTTGTTGGACACTGATGCAGGCAATTGGCTGCCATGTTTGCCTAGTTACGAATGTCAAACTGGATCACCAGCCACCTCCACTCCCTTAAGGCATGGGCACTGAAGGGAGGTGGCTCATCAGCAGACCTGGCAGATCTTTGTGCCTCCACTAAACCTTACTACTCCGCCCTAGCCTCCACTAAATCGTCATCCTACTCCAATACAATCCTGAACGCCAACGAAAACACCAATTTTCTCTTCTCAATCACCAACTGGCTCCTCCACCCCACCCTCTCGTACCTCATCCATCCTCTCCTACAACGCCAAGTGTGAGGCCAATCTACAATGTATCAAAACTAAATAATAATAATTATCCTTGTATTCGACAGAGCGCTTTTCACTTCTTCTGTCTGACAGCGCTTCACAGAATATACTGTAAAGTGAATTGACTGTATTTTTCAGAAACATGCAGCAGCTAATTGCACACAGCAGCATCTCCACAAACATTCGTGGTTGAAATGACAAATTTGTTCTTGTTTTTTTGGGATGTAGTATTATTAGGCGTGTGTGTGTGTTGTGTATGTGTGCAGTATGTGTGTGTGTGTTGTGTACGTGTGTGTGGAATAAGGAAACTTGCTCAAGGGCAAAACCTTGAATAAGTTTTGTTACTCCACATGCCTGTATACCCAGCAGTAAATAGGAATCTGGTAGCTTGTCAATTGGTGGTCGCTTTTCGAAAGATAACAATACCTTAAAAAAAAAAAAATCTGGTCAATCATTCTATGACTGGGACAGCACTGTATGCATTTGGTTGTGGCAGTTTTCCAACAAAACATGCAATCAATTTACTTTACAATATATTCTGTGAAGCGCTTTTAGGTGTCTCACTATATCAAATGGAAGGATAACGATTATTATTATTATTTGAGGCTAACACAATTGAGGAGCAACAATTCGAGCAATTAATATTGAGGAATAAATACAACAACAACCAAATTACAATTCTAAAGCAATATTTGCTTAACTAATTGAAAATAAAATACGGTAATTGGAATTAAATACTTTATTCATGAAAAAAGCACCACTTGTTAAGATTTCAGGTTGGGCTGTTAAATGTTGGAAGTGTTGAATAATATGAGAAATTAATTATAGAACAAGTGGGAACTAATTATTCTAGAATGTCTATACTAAATTAAAGTATATCTGTTGTGTATATCATGCTTACAGGAGAACACTATTGTTTGTGCTGGGCACTAGGACAATTAGATCTGAAATGGGTCAAAATCTGCAGCTGCTAATTGTTTATAAAATTAAATTGTGTGTCTAATTAAATGAATATATTCTATTGGAAACATGCAGTGTAATAATCTGTTCCAAAAACAAATTGGAGCTGACTTGATCTTCCCCAAAATGCTAAGCAGCTATAATTCACATGATTCCTTGATATAAATATTCTGCTATTGTTTCCATCAAAAACACTCATATTTTTAATCATACTTGCTTCTTCTGCTTTGAAAAAAAGTTTTTTTTTAGCTCATTGACCTATGGAAATATATTTGAACTTTTTTCAGCAATATTTTAAAATTAGATATTTTTTCAGGAAGAGTAAAAATGTCACATATTTGTTTTGAAACACGAAGCATGAAATATACAATTGCTATGTATTATGTAAATTGAATAAGTTTTCAATTCAGATGGGAACTAGAAATTTGTGAAATTAGTTTGACAGCATATAAAATTACTTCAAATCTCTTTGTGTTCAAATTTGAAACTATCAGGCTCAGACTTGCTAAACACATGAATTTGGGCACATTGAATAGGGAATTAAAGTGGATCAAAACAACATACTGTATAGCTAAATAGATACATGTCTGGAAATGGAAGTGAAAGAAAAATAAGTTTATACTCCTTAAAATTGAGACAACAAATGGACGGGATAGGGAACTACAATAAATAATAATAAGCCTTGCATTTGATATCGCACATTTCATGTCTTCTAGAATGTGTATCAATGTCTTCCATTAACACAAACAAAATACTGATTCAGTAGATATATAAATAACTGTCTCATGACATAACTGTTAAGGAGCTGCAACGAAGGTGGTGCACTTATATTGAAAGTCTACAACTAAGTATAAATGAGAAACAAGAATGTTTTAAATTGAAAAGCAAGCAAATTACAATGATCAGCTGATACATTTATAGTTTATTAACAATGTCAGAAACCAGCTTACAATAGGTACAAGTCAATCACAACATTGACATAACCGTAAGACAAAAATCATAGCAATAATTTGGGAATACAGTAAAAGGAAAAACAGCCACCTCATCCAAATAATATAGAAGTCAACAAAATTTCCGCTGTGTTTAGCAAAACCTGGTCAATGTTTCTTGGAAGCCACTTTACCCATCATATGCTTTTTAGTATTTTCTTCTTTTTTCAGCAGGATAATATAACATTTGGGGGCAAAAATACAGGCCAGTAGCCCAAAGCTTGATGCCAAAATGGCAAATATTTCTACAGCCACAGTGTATTTTCCAGGAGAGCTTACATAAGCTGGAATGAAAGTTATCCAAACAGCACAGAAGATAAGCATGCTGAAAGTGATGTGCTTGGCTTCATTGAAGTTGTCTGGAAGTCGGCGAGCTAGAAAAGCAACGCCAAAGCAAACACAAGACAACAGTCCAATGTAACCAAGCACACAGTAAAAGGCCACTGCAGATCCCACATGGCATTCAAACACAATTCTCTCAGTAAAATATTCACTATTTTTCAGAGGATAAGGAGGTGACAAACTAAGCCAAACAGTACATATTAAGCATTGTATCAGGGTAAGGATGAAAACACTTAGACGCTGTTGTGTAGGACCAAACCACTTCATCATGTTGTTACTGGGAAGTGTTGCATTAAATGCCATCACCACAACTATTGTTTTTCCCAAAACACAGGAAATACACAAAACAAAAGTGATACCAAAGGCCATGTGACGCAACCTACAGGACCAGACTGAAGGCTCTCCAATGAATGTGACTGAGCAAAGAAAACACAAAGCTAATGCGACAAGCAGCAGAAAGCTTAACTCTGAGTTATTAGCTTTAACAATAGGAGTATCTCTGTGAACATAAAATGCTGTGAATACACTTATGGTCAAGCAGACTCCAAGCAATGCAAGTGTGACTAGAACAATCCCTAATGTCTCCTCGAAGGAGAGGAATTCAATTTCTTTCAGTAGGCAGTGATCTCGTTTATCATTGGACCGGTATTCCAAAGGACATGTCTGGCACATGACGGAATCTGAGGAAAGAAAGTAAATTGTGATTGATAGTTTCTGAACTGAAGTCTGTTCAATAAATGTTTGAGAATTTTGGAAATAATTGACAGCTGTGTTTATTCTTACCAGTGATGTTACTAATTTCACCATCAGCACATTCTATACAATCAAAGCAACACTTTGGTTGTCCTCTTCTTGCTGCCTTCCTTGTCCCAGGAAGACAACTCTCAGAGCAAACTGCCCGTGGGATCTAGTTATAGTGGAATTAAAATGTCAGCACTTTCTAATTTTCAAAGCTCTGGTTTGCCCGACATTTACATCAACAATAATATTACATTTATAAAGCATTTTCATGTCGGGAGGATGTTCTAAAGCGCTGAAATTAATACTCGCATGTCCCACTCTGAATACTGGTTTGGAAAGGTTTTTGTGTTGGAAATGTTAATGGCGAAATTGTTTCAGATAAAAAGTGCAATAGTGCACTTTAAACAGCTATTTAAGGAAGAAATTTGTGTTTTAATGAAAATTGTTGCTGAAGTTAAAAAAAAACGCTTCGGCAGCTAGGTTTCTAACACAGTAATAAAAATTGGTCATTTTCAACCCATGACTGTTTGTGGGTGGCGCTGCTGTGTGCAATTGCCTGCCGCGTTTCACCCACAATTATATATTGCAAATTGTAAACAATTGCACAATTAAATGCAAGAATCATAATTTTTCCATTATTATTTATAAAACTATCTGGTGTCTCTTGATACTTCCGTCTGACACCTGAATTACAGTGTTTATATTTTGAATGAGTTGCACCTACTGATTCGACTATACATTACAAACCCATCTGATAAAGCTGCCTTAAATATTTCTGCAAAATATCATGCAACGAAAATTCCTTACTGTGATCTGACCAGCGCTCCACACTATTTCGTTTTCTACCAGTTTAAACTTTTCCCCTGTTGGAGCAGATCCATCATAGTGACCGACAGTGATTGTCTCTGTGCCGCCCAGGTCACTTGGCTGCCAGTTTACAATGTCGTACGTTGCCACTGGGTCCCCGTTTTCATCGAAATGAACATTTTCACCAATCTTTGTACTGAAGTTTACCGTTTTCATGTAATGCAAAGCCTATTTTGGATTAAAGCGTGAGAAGTGGAAACAATCTTTTTTTATTTCACGTAATCATTTCAACATGCGGTCCCATTATAAAACCTGAGATGCGTTTCTTTTCACAAAAGTTTCGGACTTTAAACCCAGCAAATAAAACGCAAAACATACAAAATAACATACATAGGCAAGAAGGGGTACTTGGGATAACTGTGACATGGTGTCGCTTCAAAATCAGCTGCCTTTTAAAGAATGACGTAGGGACATGCTATTGACTAGTTCAAACGCTTTACACTATATCATTTGAGAGTGATATACCCACGAATACACTATGAACTGTGCGAATGGACAAAAATGATGCGCAAAATGCGTCCACGAAATTCAAAATATGTACTGCGTATGTTTACAAAAATGAAACCAAATGTCCTGTAACGATAAAAAGGTGTTAAGAAATTATGTTCATTCAATTGAAACGTTCTAAATAGAAGCATTTTTAATTGAGGCTTAACTGTAATAAATAATCCTTTCGTTTCATATAGCACTTTTCACGTCTTCTATACCTTTCACAGCACTTCACAGGATATACTGTAAAGTGAATTGACTGCAAATAGTTGTGGGTGAAACATAGCAGCCAATTGCGCACAGCAGCGTCCTCACAAACAGTGCTCTGCAGGTACTTGGCAATTGTCATGATCGTCACTTAGACAATGAAGGAATTATCATCATCCATCCAGTACTATTCCGTTACCCCCTTTTTTTCATGTCAGTTAAATTTTTGTAGATGTTGGGAGAGAACAAGATTGAGGAGTCAATATTGTACTTCCAGCTGAATTGTGCAAAATCACCATTGAATTGTGTGAAATCATTATTGAACATCACATTCAAGTAAATGTTCTTCAAGAAAATATGGACGGCCGTGATATGAGGGTACAATCAACAAAGAAGGAAAACTAAAACAACCGCAAACAAATCCGTGAAAACAATATTATTCATATAAACATTGAACCACAGATCACCAGATTATTTCAGATAAAGAAGGTACTTTAGGACAACAGATTCCATTCTTCCAAAGCACTCACAACAACAACAACAACTTTGCTTTATATAGCACCCTGCATATCGGACTGCGTCTCAGTTGGCTTGCTCTGACCGTAGTGGTTCACCCTACAACCCGCAAATTTGGAATGTAGCTTTCTGCAGTAAAATCACATTTAGCTGCCATCCACGGGACCTGGCAGGTTCCGGTTATAGCACGTGCCAGATATTCGGATGACAAAAACAAAAATATTTTTTTTTAATGCGTTTTCCCGGATGAGTTCCGGTTAATCGAATGTAGACCTTTTTGGGGTGCCAGTTATACGGAAGTTACGGTTGATTGGGTGCCAGATGAAAAGGCTTTTAATGTATTTATAAAGCCTCGACCATATCTGACACTGAAACACTGTTGAATCATTTCACTTTTAATTGACAAATGATACGAATAACTTCTTACTTGCCATGGTTCAAAGTTTGAAATATTCGCACAACTTTCATTCATAAACGGACCTTTGCCACTTTGACATGACAGCATGTCATGAAGAGCATGAGCTATGGCGTAGGTTGCTGTATAGACATTGTAGGTTACACGGTACTGAGAAACGTCTGTATATGGATTATTTACAGTTTGTAAATCTTCTCGTCCTGTACATTGCTTAATTCCTTCTGCTTTGTGCTCCTTGTTATTCAGTGTACAGTTGAAGGCCAATTCCCAAAACTCTTCCATTAAGCGGTTTCCTGGGAATGCAGACGGATGAACTTGCAGCAGAAACTCTCTCAACCCTGGAATATGTACTTTGCGAATCGCAATTCCAATTGTCCCGGAGAGGAATTGTCTGCTTTCCTCTGGGGGCAGAACTGTTGTGGTGATCCAGGCCTCACTTCCTATCCATTGAATACCTGTCACATTGTGTCGCACAATTTCTTTCAATAGAATAGTCATATGCGAATGACCAACAAATGCTACAATAACCTTTGTGGTAGATTTCTTAATCACTTCTATAGTTTTAAACAATTCTTTGCTTGAGTATGTCTTATGGAAAGACTCAGAGAATGCAATACAAACATCCAGTTGCTGCACAGCTTGTGTGAAGGCTTGCATTCCAAATCGACCATAGTCATCGTCACTTCTAATGGTACCAATCCACGTCCACCCAAAGTGTTTCACCAGCTGGGCCAAGGCTCTAACCTGATAGTAGTCACTTGGTATAGATCTAAAAAATGATGGATATTCCTTCCTGTTGCTCAGACATTCACACGTAGCAAAGTAACTTACCTACGGAAATTCAAATGGGAAAGCAATACAAACATAGAGAAACATAACAGATAAATTTCAATCCAAATTATAATTGACGTATAGTTAGATTGTTCACATCTCAAGCATAAGATGTTATCAGTATCACCACCCAAAGCCTATCAATTGTTATTAAATATCCCATCAATGACTTCTTCATTTCTTCAATTTAGCTGTGAGCATGTTGTGAAAATGTTCATACGCTAACATGAGCTTGGACTCTTCCTAATCCCTCGCCCATAGCCCTCCCGATTTGAAAGGCGCTATATAAGTACAATTTTGTGGTTGTTGTATTTTGTTGTTGTTTGTTCACTGAATCTCAAATATATTATAAACTTACCATTCTGAATGTGCAATTAGAATAGTACCTAGTGGTATTATCAACTTCATAATTTTATTGCTCGTAAATTTGCGTTCAACCCATTTGGACGTTTTGCGATGTGAAATGAGTAACGTATAAATATAATTTTGTTGTTGTTCAAGAACATTTGAGAGCTGGAACCAATGGATAGAATACCAGCTCAATCTGAATATTATTTTTATTAAGCAGACTTCTCACTGGTGTGAGAAATAATTCAATTGGTTCATATTCTTATTTGTGTTTTAAAATAACAGGATTCCAATGTTGTACAACAAAATGGAAGTTGAAAATAAAGAGAATTGGATATAACTTTTCTATTGTTGTGCTTCAGTAAACTGACATCTTATTTCATGAAACTGCTTACCAGAGGAATCCTAAAAGGACTGATCAAAGTTGCTATTGCTGAGGACCTCATGGAACTGGAGGCACCAACAATAGCAGAAATCACAGGTGCTCTTTGGCAGGTTATATTTGTAGATGATTCTTCGAGTCTGCTTAAGAAATTAAAGGCCATTTTTAGTGACACATCAACCATTCCGCAAGGGTCAGAAATCCAGTAGCCCAGAGTGATGTTGGGAAGCAGGGTCTGGTCTTTGTTTATTTCTTTTATAGCAAAGATCATCGCCATTGCAAAGCGAAACAGTCTGAATTGAAACCTGAGGGTATTAAGTGCAGTACATAGCAAATCTTTTAAACAAGAGTCATTTGAAAAGTGAAAATAATACATTTGAATCTGGCTTTGCAATAATATAGACATATTGCCGGCCGATTACAAATAATAAAAATATATCCAGCGATACAGGACCTACAATGATTTGGGAATTCACGACCAGATGAACACGATGCACATAGTGTTTGCTTTTATATAAAAATTAAATGCCTCGAGTTTTGAGAAAAACACACCTATTCCCATGTTATTATCATTAAACATTTCTACTGAGAATTACACCATTGTCTATTTTTCACGGTTGTATGAATCTTTGGATCAATTGGCAATGGAATGTATTTCAACACAGAATAGCAACTTGTAAACTCTGCTGACACTGACTCTAGCAAGATGGGAAATAAATGCAAATCGGTTAACATAAAAATGAAAGATTCCCATAGATATCGGATATTATTGAGCTGTCATCTCAGTGAGTTTTATACAACAACAATAGCAAAATTACATTTATAGAGCTCGGGTGGACGTCAAAAGGAGTTAATAATTGGATATAACTTTGTTATGCACATTGAATATAATCGTAAACATTGAATTTACATGAACTGGTTAAGATTTCAAACAAATCTAAACTGTAAATTTGCCTGCAGTTTTTATGGATTTTGATAATTATATTAATTTTGCTTGTGTTGAGACTAATTTACATACCATAAAAGAATGCGTACGGAGATTTCACAAGATCCACCAGACTCAATGGCAATTTGGTCGTACACACAAAATAACTGGGATTCATTTTCTTAAAAACTGTTTGTCAAATAGATGAAATTTCCTTTAAGTGATATAAAGTTGTTGGCTTGTGTTTCATAAATATTTGTGAATTCATATTAGCTATCGCCCACAAACACACAGGCAATTCACTTTCCAGAATATTCCATGAAGCGCTTTGAGATGACGATATGATGTGAAAAGCAAATTATTATTATTAGAATATAAAATTGATTTATAAAACATGCAGGAGGTAACATTTCACGAACATTGTACATTTTACCACTTGTGGTTGGGTTTTGAAGGCATTTTCCATATTCTCAGCTTTGCCATGAATACTGAAAACTCCGCCAAGAACGATGTCACCGTCTTTAGACAAACTGAGCAGATCAAACATTCCCCAGCGTTTGCAGGTTGGTCCTACAGGCAGCCTCACAGAATCAATAACAGAAAACAGTAGCACAGGTACGTACAACAAAGGGTGATACATTGCTTTTGAACAGTATCAGTTTGTATCAGTTTACTGAAGTACTGTATTGCCAATTAACCTTATATACTTTAATACGCAGTAACATTACACTCACAATTTGTGTATGTTTGCCTTGAACTAAATATATTTTCCAAATACTTTAAACACATGAGGGACCGTTCCCAGCAGGAAAGTGATTACCATATTAATCTTTGTCAGGATAATGAAACCGATCGTGATGGGCGACATTTAATTAGGTGGCAGTCTGATCACAAATGTTTACCCATTCCTTTCATTTGAAGATTATTATATATTTTCAATATGTTTCCTTTCAAGTCAAAAATGTTGTTGTATTATAAGAAACATGGATGAGACGAGACTGTATTTGCGTTATATTGTGCAGTTTAGGTTAGTTTACATTTAAAAGGACAGTTTACAGTTAGAGAGATAGACTTTCGTATTAAAAACGTTTGTATTTCAAATCGATATGTCGAGGAAAAAATCGGAATGCGCGCACACTGAACTACAAGACCCAGAATGGTCATCTCTATACACAATGCACAGACCGAGGTGCAAAGCCACCATATTGTATTCATAGTCCTAGAATTAAATATACAGGTGTGCAAGGGGTGAGGGGAGAGAGACGGCTGGGTGGGGGGAGGGGTAGAGACACGGCTGGAGGGGGAGTTGTAGAGAGACGGCTGTGGGGAGGGGGAGGGGGCGAGAGACGGCTGGGGGGGAGGGAGAGACAGGCGGCGCGAGGGGGAGGGGGAAAGAGACGGCTGGGTGTGGTGGGGGGGGAGAGAGACGGCGGGGAGGGGGGGTTGTGGGTGAGAGCGATGGCGGCTGGGGTGTGGGAGGAGAGAGGGACGGTGGTGGGGGTGGGGGGAGAGACGGGGTGGATGTGATAATATACAGATGGATAGAGATGGTGGGGATATGAGAGAGGAGAGAGACACCGAGACACAGTCAGAAAAACACAGAGATGGAGAGAGTGTGAGAGACAGCGAGCGATAAAGTTATTTACTTCCTGAGGAGGTAGGCCCCGAATGCACGCGCCGCGCATGCGCAGTACAAAAACCCAAAAATATCGATATTTCGTTATATCTCGATATGAGCCCAGCGATACATCTAAGTCGGAAAATTTCCATATCGACGTACCCTACTGTATAGCTAAATAGATACATGACTGGAAATGGAAGTGAAAGACAAATAAGACTATACTCCTTAAAACTGAGACAACAAATGGACGGGATAGGGAATTATAATAGATAATAATAATCTTTGCATTTGACATAGCGCTTTTTACGACTTGTGTTAAAACTTAATGAAATACTAATTGAGTGGATTGATAATTAACCGCCTCATGACACAATTGCTGCACTGAAGATGATGCACACATATCGAAAGTCTACATTTAGGTATCAATGAGAAACAAGAATGTTTTAAATTGGAAAGGAAGCAAAAAACAATGGGAAGATGTTTATTGTCTATTCAAAGTATCAGAAACCAACTTACAATCGGTACAAGTAAATAACAACATTGATATAACCATGAGACAAACAACATCGCGATAGTTTCATATACAGTAAAAGGAAAAACAGCCAACCTATTCAAATAATATAGAACTCAACGAAATTTGTGCTTTGATTAGCAAAACCTTGTCACTGTTTCTTGGAAGCCATTTTACCCATCATATGCTTTTTAGTATTTTCGTCTTTTTTCAGCAGGGTAATATAACATTTAGGGGCAAAAATACTGGCAAAAAGCCCAAAGCTTGATGCCAAAATGGCAACTTTTTCTACAGCCACAGTGTATTTTCCAGGAGAGCTTACATAAGATGGAATGAAAGTTATCCAAACAACACAGAAGATAAGCATGCTGAAAGTGATGTGCTTCGCTTCATTGAAGTTGTCTGGAAGTCAGCGAGCTAGAAAAGCAACGCGAAAGCAAACACGCGACAACAGTCCAATGTAACCAAGCAAAAAATAAAAGGCCACTGCAGATCCCACATGGCATTCAAACACAATTCTCTCAATAAAATATTTACTATTTTTCAGAGGACAAGGAGGTGACAAACTAAGCCAAACAGTACATATTAAGCATTGTATCAGGGTAAGGATGAAAACACTCAGACGTTGTTGTGTAGGACAAACCTCTTCATCGTGTTGTTTCGGGGAAGTGTTGCATTAAATGCCATCACCACAACTATTGTTTTTCCCAAAACACAGGAAATACACAGAACAAAAGTGATACCAAAGGCCATGTGACGCATCCTACAGGACCAGACTGAAGACTCTCCAATGAATGTAACTGAGCAAAGAAAACACAAAGCTAACGCGACAAGCAGCAGAAAGCTTAACTCTGAGTTATTAGCTTTAACAATAGGAGTGTCTCTGTGAACATAAAATGATGTGAATACACTTATAGTCAAGCAGACTCCAAGCAATGCAAGTGTGACTAGAACAATCCCTAATGTCTACTCGAAGGAGAGGAATTCAATTTATTTCAGTAGGCAGTGATCTCGTTTATCATTGGACCGGTATTCCAAAGGACATTTCAAGCACACAGAATCATAGAATCATAGAATTTTACGGCACAAAAGGAGGCCATTCGGCCCATCTAGTCTGTGCCGGCTCTTTGAAAAGAGCGATTCAATCCCACTGCCCTGCCCGCTCCCCATAGCCTAATAGACCTGTTCTCCCTAAATAAAGATCTAATTCCCTTTTAAAAGTTGTTATCGAATCAGCCTCCACCACCTTTTCAGGCAATGCATTCCAGATTCGAACAACTCGAACGGCGGAATCTGAAGAAAGAAAGTAAATGGTGATTGATAGAACCTGAATTGAAATCTGTTAAATAAACTTTTGGGAATTTAGAAAAGAATTGATACCTGTGTTTATTCTTACCGGTGATGTTACTAATTTCACCTTCTGCACATTCTATACAATCAAAGCAACATTTTGGTTGTCCTCTTCTTGCTGCCTTCCGTGTCCCAGGGAGACAACTGTCAGAGCAAGCTGCCCGTGGGACCTAGTTATAGTGGAATTAAGCGTCAGCAGTTTCTAATTTTCAAAGTTCTGTGCTGCTCGACAATTACAGCAACTAAATTACGTTTATAGAGCGCCTGACACGTCAGGCGGACATGCAAAGCACTGAAATTAATACTCGAATGTCCCACGCTTGGTCGGCTACGTTCTAACACAGTAATAAAAATTGGTCATTTTCAAACATGACTGTTTGTGGGGACGCTGCTATGTGCAACATGCTGGCCCGATTCACCCACAATTATATATTGCAAATTGCAAACAATTGTACAAGTAAATGCAAGTATTCTTCTTATTTATTATTATTTATAAAACTAGCTGGTGTCTCTTGATACTTCTTTCTGAAACCTGAATTACAATGTTCACGTTTTGAATGAGTTACAGCTAGTAATTCTACCATTGATCAGAAACCCGTCTTATAAAAATTCCTTAAACATTTCTGCAAAATATAATGCAACGAAAAGTCCTTACTGTGATCTGACCAGCGCTCCACACTATTTTATTTTCTTCCAATTTAAACTCTTCCCCTGTTGGAGCAGATCCATCATAGTGACCGACAGTGAGTGTCTCAGTGCCGCCCAGGTCACTTGGCTGCCAGTTTATAATGTCGTACTTTGCCACTGCGTTCCCGTTTTCATCAAAACGAACATTATCACCAAACTTTGTGCTGAAATTTATTGTTTTCATATAATCTAGAAGCTGTGTTGGGAAATGAGAAAGGAGGAAGATATGTTGAATTCAACAAAGTACGAATAATTGAACGGCTTTCTACACCTGCAGCTGAAACATATCAATCAATCAATCAAAACTAAGATTTATATAGCGACTTTCACGTCAAGAGGACAACAACAACAACAACAAAACTTACATTGATATAGCGCCTTTCACGTCGAGAGGACGTCCTAATTCGCTGTGCAGTCAGGTAGCGACAAGAGCAGGGGGGAGTGGTTGGTGCAGGATGAAGGAGAGTAGGAGAATTGATTATATATTTGTGGGAGAAATGCAGCAGCCAAATTGCACACAGTAGTGTCCCACAAACAGTCATGGAAGTGGGATTAGGGGGGAAAGGGGGGAAAGAGGGCAAGTGGAGGGGTCAGCGTAGGAGAGCAGGAAAAACAGCTGTGTATAGAGCATAACAACACAAAATATATACAGGATAAATATATAACATATATATAGTTCAATAGAACGATATACAAATAAAACTTCTTACTTGCCATCGTTGAATGTTTGATATATTCGCACAACTTTCATTGGGAAATGGACCTTTGCCACTTTCATATGACACCATGTCATGAAGAGCATGAGCTATGGCATAGGTTGCTGTATAGACATTGTAGGTTACACGGCAGGGCCGTACGCAGGATTTTTTTTTGGGGGGGTGCGAATTGCTAGTGATGGGACCAACAATGGCCGAGGGCTTGCGGGCTGACCCCGAAGCCCCCTCGAGGCTCCGACGTTTTACACAGTTTGAGGTCTTATTTAATCGGTTCAGAAGATCCAATATGAAGGTAAATGTTTCATGCCCTTGGTGTTTAAGAGCATCATTATTTATTCACTGTTTATATTTTCCCCGGTAGTCCGTGTCTAATTGGGAAGGTCGAATGTGTTCGCCGATAAAAGCAAACACGATTGTTGACTCGATGATGTAAGGAATGCGAACGATAAAGTAAATTACAATCCAATTAACACAGTACAATGACGAATGCTTGATAAATGTAGGCGTATAGAGAAAATGATCATAAACTACAGATTGACGGCAATTAATAAGTTGTTCTGCATTGTTATCCTAAGACTAAATTTCTTTCGGACTGTAATGAACAATAATGTAAGAGTAAAGTATGAATTATGTGCTCAGATATTCCAGCAAAGCAAATTTTATAAAAGACAAGAAAATATACAGAAACTAAAAAACAGTGTCAAACAGTTAATTCACACGTGTTATAAGCCTGTTATCAGCATTATCCTGAAAATATCGTTGAACTGTGAGCAATAGTGTAGTTAGTTTTTATTTATTTATTTATAATCAAAATTAAAGGAAGTGACCCATCAAGCAATACTGATCTGACGAAAAAATACTTGAAAAAATAAGGGAGGGGAAATTAATTCTTTAATAGCGTTCCGTATTCGAGACGCCTCGGTCGCTTTGAAGCGAATACGTCAACCGCTCTACCAATATCGATTTCCATATTATAATGAATGTGCATTAACGCGAGGGCTGAAAGTCGCTCCTATACGGAGCAGAATGCTGGACACTTAGGCAAACCTCGACCAGGAGATTAGGTGACTTGTGAGGTATATACCAGGCTTCTAAGAGACGCCCTGAACGTTTACTGGCGACAGCATCTGACAAATAGTGAGCTATATGGTACACTACCACACTGGTATCACAGACATTACTGCAGAGGCGTCTTAGGTTTAGCGGACATAGCTGGAGAAGCCGGGAGGAAACTGTCCATAGTGCTACTATCCTATGGGAACCATTGCACGGTCACAGAACACGAGGTAGACCGACCCTAACCTACATCGATACTCTGGAGCGCGATTGGGGTATTGGCAGGCGGGAGTTGTCAGGCTGCATGGAGAGAAGGGATCAGTGGAGAAGTGTGGTTGTCAATGCCCGAGTTCGCTCGATCAGATGATGGTGAAACTATTTTTATGCCAAATTCGTGCGACATTGATGTTTTTTCACTCTGGGTACAAAACTGAATGTGAAATAAAGTCGCACTGTTTATCTTTGCGGTCATATGTTTTTTGCATGCCAGTGGACGTCTCTAAAAGCAATTTTTAATGACAGGAATACATCTTTAATAATATAAATCAAATGTGATAATCAAGACAAAACAAGAAACATGATATTTCAGAAACACGCCTATCAAAACTTAAGTCATTTTTACTTACATTTATCAGATTAAAATACGATTTCAGCTTCCACAAAGTGGTGCTACCTTTTTATGTAGTGACTGTATACGGGATGATTTCCGATTGACACACCACGTGGAATAGGCGCTAAAGCATAGGCCTAAGTCCATGAGTATTTTTTTAAAAGATAGGCATTCCCGTCCAGACACATATAACTTTTTTGTTGGGTTCTCAAAAGCTTTAATTTCTCAGAAGCTTGTAAATATGTTGTCATTGTTTGCTAGCATTACAGTCACACCTCTCAAAACTTGAGTAATTTTTACTTACGGTGATGAAAAGATGATTTTAACTCCAGAATTGGTGCTGTCCCTTGTGGCTGTTTACGGGATGATTTCCAAACGAGGATGGATTTGAGTCTTGGCGCCTATGTTTATCCAATCACGAGTCACAGACTCGCCGCGTCATGGACTGGTCTATCGACGCGGTATGTTTTGGGTAGACGCCGATTCTGGTGTGCGACTCGATAATTTTATATTAATACTAAATCATTCAAAGATGTGTATTTATAATTTATACATAGTTTTGAAGAACTGATTGTTGCACAAATGTTCAATAAATTTACTTGGTATTTAAATTTGATTAAAAATACAATTCTCTACCCCGGAAAATGTGGACCTTTTATAATTTGGGGGGGTGCGTACGCACCCCCTGCGTACGGCCTTGCACGGTACTGAGACACGTCTGTATATGGATTATTTACACTCTGTAAATCCTCTCGTCCTGTACATTCATTCATTCTATCTGCTTTGTGCTCCTCGTTACTCAGTGTACAGTTGAAGGCCAATTCCCAAAACTCTTCCATTAAGCGGTTTCCTGGGAATACAGATGGATGAACTCGCAGCAGAAACTCTCTCACCCCTGGTATATGTACTTTGCGAATCGCAATTCCAATTGTCCCGGAGAGGAATTGTCTGCTTTCCTCTGGGGGCAGGAGTGTTGCAGTGACCCAGGCCTCCCTTCCTATCCATTGAATACCTGTCACATTTTGTCGAACAATTTCTTTCATAATTGTGGTCATATCTGTTTGTGCATCAAATGCTACAATAACCTTTGTGGTAGATTTCTTTATCACTTCTATAGTTTTAAGCAATTCTTCTCTTGAGTTCGTGTTGTGGAAAGACTCAGAGAACGCAACACAAATACCCAGTTGCTGTACAGCTAGTGTGAAGGCTTGCATTCGAAAGTTACCGTAATCATCATCTCTTCTAATGGTCCCAATCCACGTCCACCCAAAGTGTTTCACCAGCTGGGGCAAGGCTCTGACCTGATAGTAGTCACTTAGTATAGTTCTACAAAATGATGGATATTCCTTCCTGTTGCTCAGACATTCACACGTAGCAAAGTAACTGCCCTATGGAAATTCAAATGAGAAAGCAATACAAACATGGAGAAACACAACAGATAAATTTGAACCCAAATTATAATTGACGTGTAGTTAGAATGTCAATTATACCAAGGGTATATCTCAAATGTAAGGTGTTATCAGTATTACCCAAAACCTATTAGCAGTTATTAATTATTCCGTCAATTTCTTCTTCATTGCTTCCGTTTATCAGTGAACATGGTATGAAATTGTTTATACGCTAACATGAACTTGGACAACAACAACAACAAGTTTGATGTATGTAGCGCACTCCAAGCCGGACAGCATCACTTCCTAATCCCTCAATCATCGCTCTTTATTCACTCAATCTCAAATATATTATACACTTATCATTCTGTATGTACAATTAGAAAAGAATTTAGTGATATTACCAACTTCATAATTTTATTGCTCGTAAATTTGATTTCAGAGTCTTTGGAGGTCTTCCCGAAGTGAAACTAGCAATGTACACATGTAATATTGTTCTTGTTGTTTGAGAACACTTGAGAGCTGTAACCAATTGGAGGAACACCAGCTGAATCTGAATATTATTTATGTTAAACAGACTTCTCACTGGTGTTCATATTCTTATTTGTTTTTAACATAAGAGGATTCTAATGTTGTACAACAAAATGGAAATTGATAATCAAGTAAATTGTATATAACTTTTCTATTGCTGTGCTTCAGTAAATTGACGTCTTATTTCATGAAATAGCTTACCAGAGGAATCCTAAAAGGACTGATCAAAGTTGCTATTGCTGAGGACCTTGTGGAACTGGAGTCACCAACAATAGCAGAAATCGCAGGAGCTCTTTGGCAGGTTATATTTGTAGATGTTTCTTCAAGTCTGCTTAAGAAATCAAAGGTCGTTTTTAGTGACACAGCAACCATTCCGCAAGTGTCAGAAATCCAGTAGCCCAGAGTGATGGTGGGAAGAAGGGTCTGGTCTTTGTTTATTTCTGTTATAGCAAAGATCATCGCCATTGCAAATCGAAACAGTCTGAAATTAAACCTGAGGGTATTAAGTACAGTATATAGCCATTCTTTTAAACAAGAGTCATTTGAAAAGTGTAAGTAATACATTTCAATCTGGCTTTAATATAGACATATTGCAGGCCGATTAAAAATAACAAAACTATATCCAGAGATACAAGGACGTAGAACTGTTCAGGAATTCATGACGAGATGAACACAATGCAAATAGTATTTGCTTTAAATAAAAATAAAATGCCTTGAGTTTTCAGAAAAGCACACCTATTCCCATGTTATTATCATTAAACATTTTTACAGAAGAATTACAACATTGTCACTGTTATCTGAATTTTTGGATCAATTGACAATGAATTGCATTTCAACACGGAAGAGCAACTTGCAAACTGCGTTGACACGGACTCTAGAAAGATGGGAAATAAATGCAATTCGGTTACCATAAAAAATAAATATTCCAACAGATATTCGCTTTCATTGAGCTGTCATCTGAATGAGTTTTATACAAAAACAACAACAAAATTACATTTATAGCGATTAGGTGTACGTCCCAAGGAGTTAATAATTTGATCTAACTTTGTTATACACATTGAATATAATTGTGGACTTTGAATTTACATGAAAACTTTTTTAAGATTTCAAACAAATCACAAGTGCAAATTTACCTGCAGTTCATATGCTTTTTGATAATTATATTAATTTCACTTGTGTTGAGACTAATTTACAAATCATAAAATAATGCGTACAGAGATTTCGCAAAATCCACCAGACTCAATGGCAAGTAGGTCTTACACACAAAATAACTGGGATATATTTTCTTAAAAACGTGATGTGAAATACAGTAGTTATAATTTCCTTTAAACGATTTGAAGTTGTTGGCTATTGTTTTATAAATATTTGTGAATCTATGTTAGCTATCTCCCACAAATACATACAGTCAATTCATTTTACAGTATATTCTATGAAGATGATGATAAGATGTGAAACACACTGTATCATATGCAAAGATTATTATTATGTAAAATGGATGTGTAAGTCATGAAAGAGATAACATTCCACTAACATTGTACATTTTACCACTTGCGGTTGGGTTTTGAAGGCGTTTTCCAGATTCCCAGCTTTGATATGAATACTGAAAACTCCGCCAAGAACGATGTCACCGTCTTTAGACAAACTGAGCAGATCAAACATCCCCCAGCGTTTGCAGGTTGGTGCTTCAGGCAGCCTCACAGAATCAATAACAGAAAACAGTAGCAGAGGTACGTACAACAAAGGGTGATACATTGCTTTTGAACGTTTGTATCAGTTTACTGAAGTACTGTATTGCCAATTAACCATATATAATTTAATACGCAGTAACATTACATTCACAATTTGTGTATGTTTGCCGTGACATAAATTACTTTCCAAATACTTTGAACCATTAGGGACCGTTCCCAGTAGGAAATTAATTACCGTTTAAATCTTTGTCAAGATAATGAAACCAAACATGATGGGAGATATTTAATTACGTGGCAGTCTGGTCACAAATATTTACCCATTCCTTTAATTTGAAGTCCTGCAGCTTTATGGTTAGAGCGCCCGCCTCAAAATTGAGAGGGTCAGAGATCGATACACGGGCATTCAATTGCCTACTGCATTTTGCCTACAATAAAAGCAGTCAATTCATTTTACACTATGTTCTGTGAAGAGATTTGAGACGTCTCAAAGACACGATTTAGTATATTATCAAATGCAAGAATTATTATGTGTTTTCAATATGTTTGTGTCTAAGTCAAAAATGTTGTTCTAAAGTTATAAAGAACATGGATGAGACTGTATTTGCATTATACTATGTAGTTTCAGTTAATTTACCTTTAAAGTGACAATTAACCTGTGAAGCGCTGCCTACCCAGAGTGTTCTGTAAAGGAGCCAGTTTGCTCATAAATTAGAATGGTTAACATACAATATGTGTATCTTGGTTCGAGAAATAGACTTTGATATTTAAAAATTTTTGAGTTTCATGCAGCATTTATCAATTCAAAACGTCTCTAACTGCTTCACAGAAATTGCTTTTAAGTACTCTGGCGTGCGCAGTATATTTAAAGGAAATAATTTGACCAAGATATTTGCTGATGAACAGAACTAACTGATGAACACTAAACACAATGAAAACTGTTCACCTTTTTTTTATTGTCTGTTAACATTTGATCAAACTAAATTACATTCAGTAGAATAAATTACGCACAAAAGATTGATTGTTATAACAAAAATAATAATGGAATAAATCAGAATATCAAGATACTACAGGAAAATCAAATCACAAAACAACAACAAACTAACTAACATTCAGAATTCAATAACTGCCCATTGCTTTGAGACGTCCTCTTGACGTATTTTTAGTACCAAAAACACACATTCACAGAATTTTGCCACTTTACCCTCATATGCTTCTTTGTGTTTTCTTCATTTTTCAGCAGGATAATACAACAAAATGTGTCTAAATTTGCAGATGACACTAAACTAGGTAGGAGAGTGAGCTCTGAGGATGATGCAAAAAGATTACAACAAGATACAGAAAGGCTAGGGGAGAGGGCAGGTAGGTGGAAGATGGAATTTAATGTGGGGAAGTGTGAAATTATTCACCCAGGTAACAAAAAAACAATTGGTTATTTTCTATAGGGGGAGAGTTCAGATACTGTTAGTATTCAAAGGGATTTGGGTGTCTTGTACACCAGTCCCAAAATGTTAGTTTGCAGCAAGCAAATAAGAAGGGGAATGGCATGCTAGTGTTCATTTCAAAAAGTTCAGAGTAGAAGAGAAGGGAAGTCTTGCTGCAACTGTATTGGGCTCTGGTGAGACCACACCTAGAGTATTGAGTGCCGTTTTGGTCTCCTCATTTAAAAAAGGACATACTTGCCTTGGAGGGGTGCAGCGTAGATTCACTAGGTTAGTTGCTGGGATGAGGACCTATGAGGATAGGTTGAATAAACTAGGGCTGTATTCTCTAGAGTACAGAAGCATTAGGGGGGTCTTATTGAAACATATAAGATTCTCAAAGTGCTAGATAAAGTAGACGCTGAGGGACTGTTTCCCCTGGTAGGAGAATGTATAACCAGGGGTCACAGTCTTAAAATTAAGGATCAGCCTTTTAGAACCGAGTTGACGAAACATTTCTTCACTCAGAGGGTAGTGAATTTACCCCAAAAGGCTGTAGATGCTCAGTCCTTGAACATTTTCAAGGCTGAGACTGATAGATTTTTTCAAAAAAACAATAGAGGGATTAGGGGATATGGGGATAGGGCAGGTAATCAGAGTTAGGTGAGAAGATCAGCTATGATCTTATTGAATGGCGGAGCAGGCTCGAAGGGCCGAATGGCCTTCTCCTGCTCCTAGTTCTTATGTTCTTATATTCTTATTACCTTCTGATTTGGTGGCGGCTTCTATCTATATTAGCCTCTTTGTGGGGACACGAGAATCGACCTGCAAACGTTGGGGGATATTTAATTTACTTGGTTTTTACAAGGATGGAGATATAGTGCTGGATGGGCTATTCAGTCTTCACTCTAACGTGGGGAATCGAGATATTCACCTCCAATCCCAACCGACGACGATAAAATGCAAAAGGTCGGTTGAACTTTGGAACCAGTGAATTCTTTGAAAATCAGTATATTTTAGCGACAATTGGGGTTTGAAATTTTTTTTTGGATTCTGTTTCAATTAAAAGTGCTTAAATTTCCCTCTAAAACCGATACATAACATAAATATGCGTCATATATCTACAGTATATGTATATATTCCTATTTAAGTAGTGCTTTAATTTACAGGTGAAATATCTGTAACATAATGGAATAGATTTTGCCTTGAATTTAGATAAATTTTGCCTGGAATGCATAGCTTTAATAAGTCCAAATAGTAGCATTATTTGCGAATTGATGCTGAAAATATCTGTATAAGTTTCACAAATGCGAGATATGTTTGTTCCACAGTTTTTCCGCTTTGCTCAGACAATACATTTTGCTGTTGAAGAAATAAACAAGAACCCATCTTTAATCCCAAACATTACCCTGGGCTATAGGATATTGTGTTCCTGTGGGATGTCATCGCGGTCGCACACTGTGGAACTCCATGCCGCTACCCCTCCACCTCGCTTCCACCCTTTCCTCCTTCAACGCCGGTCTCAAGACCTTCCTCTTTGACCGCGCCTTTGGCTGCCCCACCAACTCTTCACCCTCTCCCCCTCTCCTTGCACTTCCCCCTACCCCAACCCTCCCACCCGTCTCGGCTCCTGACCTGACTGTTCAGCGCTTTGGGACGTCCTGCTGACATGAAACGAGCTGTATAAGTGCAATGTTTGTCTTGTTGTTGTTGTCCACAAAGGCGGCGCTGGAGATTGTAAACACCCAACAGGAAACATCTTCTGACTATACGTGTAAATCCTCTCCAGCTGTCTCTGCCATCATTGCAGATTCTGGGTCTTCACAATCTGCAGCAATAGCAATCCATCAGATCTTTCAGAATTCCTGTGGTAAGTTTGAACTAAATAATTAAACAGTTAACTTGGAGGGTTAGTTATTGACAAAATAATTAAAACATTTCGCTTCATAATTGGTTTTTTTACCTGGAGGAATATTTTAAAGGATTAAAGCGGTGATTAGTTTCCACCTGAGAATTATCCCTAATTTATTCAAGATATCATTGGTTCTAATTAAAACAGATTTACATTATTCTCGTTGGGAGGAAACAGTACATATATGAGCAATTAGGAATACTGTGAGGCACTGAAGGGCACACAATAAGCTATGCATTACACCACATATTGTGTTCTATTTACGTCCAGTTTGGCTCGAACAACAAACAAGCTGCAAACGCTGGGGAATATTTGATCCGCTCGGTCTGTTTGAAGATTGAGATATTGTTCTTGGCGGAGTTTTCAGTATTCATATTGATGTGGGGGATCAGGACCTAAATTTTAAGACCTAACCAAGAGCGGTAAGGTGTGTAAATTTAGTGCAATATTTTATCTTCGAGTCGATAACTCAATGTTATTGATTGATGCCGTGAAGCCACCATATTACACACACATTATTAGATAATGTGTTCAATACTGCTTCAAAATAATACATCTATAGACAACTTCAAACATGGGAATATAATTATAATTAATTGGCTGACATGTAAGATACAGGTAAGCCTCTATTTAGGTCTCTTCTATTTAGGATATTTTGATTGAAGGACCCTATTTTTTTTTAACACCTTTTGATCGATATAGGACACTTGGATTCATTTTAACAAACAATTGTTTTGTTTGCACATGCGCAGTAAATAATTAGAATAGCACAGTCGCATTTTGCGCATCGTCTTTGTCCATATGCTGTCCATAGTGTATTCGTAGATAAATCGTGCTCACACCCGATATAGTATATCCAAGCGTTTGAACCGGCTAATAGCATGTCACTATGTCAGCTGATTTTGAAGCGACACACACCATGTCAGTATTACAGTAATTTCCGAACATTCCCGAGCAACTTCAAAACTATTTACAGCTTCTACTGCGTTTATACCAAGTTTATAGTAAGTGAAATGAGCAGCGGTAATACTGCCAGCGGCTAGAAACCCCGCAAAGTGATCACTTTAATTACCAAATTGGAGGTGATAAAGCACATCGATTCTGGTCAAAATGATACGGACGTCTGGAGGGCTTTAGAGCTAGCTAGATCGACGTTGGCTACCATAAAACAGAATAAGGACAATATACTGGCAAGTTCAAAGTAGGGTCCGGCGATATATCCATATATCGCTAAAACCCGATCTAATTTTCAAATCGATACACCGATATAGGCATTTCAAAAATATCGATATATCGCAAAATCGATATATCGAGTGAAAATATCGGAATGCGCGCACACTGAACTACAAGACCCAGAATGCTCATCATAATACACAATGCACAGACCGAGGTGCAAAGCCGCAATATTGTACTCATAGTCCGAGAATACAATATACAGGTATGTGAGGGGAGGGAGACGGCTGTGGGGGGTGTGGGGGGTGGAGGTGGAGAGAGACGGCTGGGTGGAGGGGGGGAGATAGACGGCTGGGGGGGAGGGGTAAAGAGACAGCTGGGGGGGTGGGAGAGAGAGACGGCAGGTGGGGGGTGGGGGTTTGGAGGGGGAAAGAGACGGCTGGGGATGGTGGTAGGGGAGAGAGACGGCGGGGGGATGTTGGGAGAGAGGGACGGGGGCGGGGGTGGGTGGGAGGAGAGAGGGACGGCGGCGGGGGGGTGGGTGAGTGGAGAGATAGGGGTGGATGTGATAATCTACAGATAGATTGAGATGGGGGGGATGTGAGAGAGGAGGGAGACACATAGACACAGACAGAAAAATACAGAGATGGAGAGAATGAGTGTGAGAGACACAGAGAGAGAAATATATTTACCTCCTGAGGAGATAGGCCTCCTATGCGCGCGCACCCCAAATGCGCGGGCACCCCGAATGCGCGTGCCGCGCGCGCATGCCCTGTGCAAAAAACCCGGATATTTAGATATATCTCGATATGAGCCCATCGATATATCTAAATCGGAAAATTTCCATATCGACGACCCTAGTTGAAAGTGTGTTACAGCTATAGGTGCAAGAAGATTAGCAAAACATAGGAGTGATGTGATGGAAAACATGGAAAGAATCCTGAGTGTCTGGATTGAGGATCAGAACCACCGTAATATACCACTCAACACCACGGTTATCCAAGAGATGGCAATATCATTGTTTGAGGACCTAAATAATCAGGACAGAGAAGGCTAAACGGCACCGACTTTCAGTGCTAGCAGATGCTGGTTTCAAAGGTTTAAAAGACGCTATGGGCTCTACAACATCAAGATGAATCGGAAAGCTGCAAGTGCCACTGTCACACTGCCAGTATTAAAGGTTGCCAGTATTAAAGTCCAAAACTGTACAGTTACCTCAATTACCACTTCTTGCCAATGTGTGTTAATTTGTGTGTTTAGTGTATTATGTTGTGTGGATTTGTATATTATTTAGTAGGTTGAAGGTACGAAAACTTTGTGAAAAGAACGCATCTCTGCTTGCATAATGGCACAGCATGTGAAATCGCGTTTTGATTTAGGGCGTTTCGATCGAGATATAGTTTATCAGGAATCCTAAATAGAGGTTTACCTGTAGTATGATAGCCAATTGATTGATTTTGATGCCACTTTTGGGATTTCTGCACGTATATTGGAATTTCTGTCTCTAGCCTTTGCACAAATTAGATGAAGAAGTTAAATTGATAAATAATCTCCGCTGAAATACACAATCGAAAATGTGGATGGAGCAAAATATCAGAGCCTTGGGACGTCATCCTGGCGTCAAAGGCGCTTTGCAAGTGTGATTTGATTGTTGTGGTTGTTGCAATATTCGTTACTCTATTAAACTGGATTTCCAAACTGTCGAATACATTTGCCTGAGATTTCCAGGATTGTTACCTGAACGTTGGCCCACATTTACATGTACATAATGGGATCAATATGCTGTGGGACATTGTTAGATTATTGAATTCCACTCAGATTATAGCCCAATAAATTGAGGTAACAATATGCTATCGTAGTGTTTTGTGATTATCACTTCCACAGATTCTCTTTGTTTCTGTTTATATTCATAGATTTTCGTTTTATTAACAGTCCTTTGGGAGAAATCTGTCTTGTGTTAGTCACAGTTTGCAAATTGCAAATGATTTTACTGGTATTCAGTTTGGAAAGGTCCCTGTGTCTGTTGATAAGAAAGTTAATCGAATTTTTAGTGAAACAGACGAAGATTGTAATTCCACAGAGTAAAGGATATTTCGGAAACCAAATTCTTACAATGGCTTAGATGTACATTTTGTGATTGTATTTGTGATATAAAATATTTTGTAAACTACAGTAGGAAGTGTCAATCTATGCGTAAATGTTACCATTCTGTATTATCCCAAATCATCGGAAAAAATCTTGACATTTTAGTATGTATTGCATTACTGGTAATGCTATGACTGTGAACTATGTGGTTGATAATTAATACTTTGATTCCTCACAGCTTTCAATTCCGACTCTTCCGGTTTGCGATGGCGATGATCTTTGCAATAGAGGAAATAAAAAAGGACCCCAGACTGCTCTCCGGCATTACTCTGGGCTACTGGGTTTATGACTCCTGTGGGATGCCCGTGCTATCCATAAAAACTTTATTCTAAAATCTATAGGTAAGTTACTTTGGTAAATGTGAATGTCTGAGCAACAGGAAGGAATATCCATCATTTTTGAAAACTATGCCAAGTGACTACTATCAGGTGAGACCTTTGGCCCAGCTGGTGAAACACTTTGCGTGGACGTGGATTGGGACCATTAGAAGTGACAGTGACTACGGTAACTTTGGAAAGCAAGCGTTCACACAAGCTGTGCAGCAACTATGTGTTTGTATTGCATTCTCTGAGCCTTTCTACGTAACATACTCAAGGGAAGAATTGATTAAAACTATAGAAGTGATTAAGAAATCTACCACAAATCTGAATGTGGCATTTGTTGGTCAGTCTCATATGACTATTCTATTGAAAGAAACTGTGCGACAAAATGTGACAGGCATTCAATGGATAGGAAGTGAGGCATGGGTCACCATAACACTCCTGCTCCCTGAGGAAAGCAGACAATTCCTCTCCGGGACAATTGGAATTGCGATTCGCAAAATACATATTCCAGGGTTGAGAGAGTTTCTGCTGCACGTTCATCCGTCTGCATTCCCAGAAAACCATTTAATGGAAGTGTTTTGGGAATTGGCCTTCCAGTGTACACCGAGTAACGAGGAGCGCAAAGCAGATGGAATGAAGGAATGTACAGGAAGAGAGGATTTACAGACTGTAAATAATCCATATACAGACGTGTCTCAGTACTGTGTAACCTACAATGTCTATACAGCAACCTACGCCATAGCTCATGCTCTTCATGACATGCTGTCATGTCAAAGTGGCAAAGGTGCATTTCCCAATGAAAGTTGTGCGAATATTCCAAACTTTCAACCATGGCAAGTAAGAAGTTCTTCATATCCTTTGTCAATTAAAAGTGAAATATTGTTAACTCCTCAATCTTGTTCTCAAACAACATCTACAAAATTTCAACAGACATGAAAAAAACGGGGGAAATGGAATAGTACTGGATGGGTGATGATAATTCCTTGTTTGGTTCAGTGGCACTCATGACAATTGTCAAGTACCAGCACAGCACTGTTTGTGGGAATGCTGCTGTGCGCAATTGACTGCCACGTTTCGCTGACAAATATTTGCACAGTTCACTCGATAGTATATTGTGTGAAGTGCTTTGAAATGTCTTGAAGACATGAAAAGCGCTATATCAAATTAAAGCATTGTTGATTATTTAGAATGTCTGTAACACACGAGCCTTTTATTGCTTCACATATTGAGGATCCGCATATGGCAACCTGTTAAATGTTGAAATGGTTGTGTGAAATAAAAAAAATCATTCAATTTCTCACAGTTTATTCCAAAATAGGTTTTGTATTATATGAAAACGGTAAATGTCAGCACACAAATGGGGGGGAAATGTTCATTTTGATGAAAAGGGGACCCAGTGGCAACGTACGACATTGTAAATTGGCAGCCAAGTGACCTGGGCGGCACTGAGACACTTACTGTCGGTGAGTGTCTCAGTGTTCTCAAGTGAGTGTTCTCAATCACCAACTGGCTCCTCCACCCCACCCTCTCGTAGCTCATCCATCCTCTCCCACAATGCCAACTGTGAGGCCAATCTAAACTGTATCAAAACTAAATAATAATCCTTGCATTTGATACAGCGCTTTTCACGTCATCCAGACGTCTCACAGCACTTCACAGAATATACTGTACAGTGAATTGACTGTACATTTGTCGGCGAAATGCATCAGCTAATTGCACAAAGCAGCATCCCCACACTCACTCGTGGGTTGAAATTACCAATTTGTTCATGTTTTTTTGTGAGTGGATTATTATCAGACGAGTGTGTGTGTATGTCTGTGTGTGTTTGTGTGTGTGTGAATGTGTATGTGTGTGTGTATGTGTGTTTTTGTGTGTGCGTGTGTGGAATAAGGAAACTTGTTCAAGGACAAGACCTTGGATACGTTTCCTTACTCCACATGCCTCTGTTTACCCAGCAGTAAATAGGAATCTGGTTGTTTCTCAATTGGCGGTCTCTTTTCCAAGGGTACCAATACATTAAAAAAAACTGGTTGAAATCTGGTCACTCAATCTATGACACTGTGTGCAATTGGCTGTGACAGTTTTCCCACAAAATATGCAATAAATTTATTGTACAATATATACTGTGAAGCGCTTTTAGGTGACTCACGAAGTGATAAGGCACTATATCAAATGGAAGGATTACGATTATTATTATTATTATTATTTGAGGAAAACACAATCTAGGATCAACGATTCAAACAATTAATATTCAGGAGTAAATAAAAAACAACCAAATTATAATTCTAAAGCAACGCTTGCTAATATAATTGAAAATAAAATATGTAATTGGAATTAAATACTTTATTCATGAAACAAGCACCACTTGCTAAGATTCTTAGTTGGGCAGTTAAATGTTGGAAGTGTTCAATAATGCGAGAAATTAATTGTAGCACAAGTAGGAACAAATTATTTTAGAATGTCTCTACTATATTAAAGTCTGTCCGTTGTGTATACAATGCGTACAGTAGAATACTATTGTTTGTGCTGGGCAATAGGACAATTAGATCTCTAGTGGGTCACCATCTGTAGCTGATAATTGTTTATAAAATTAACTTGTGTGTGTAATTAAATGAATATATTCTATTGGAAACATGCAGTGTAATAATCTGTTCCAAAACTAAATTGGAGCTGACTTGATCTTCTCCAAATTGCAAAGCAGCTATAATTGACATGATTCCCGTGATATAAATATTCTGCTATTGTTTCCATCAAAGACACCTGTAATTTTAATCATTCGTTCTTCTTTTGCTTTGAAATATTTTTCATTAGCCTAATGACCTACAAAATATATTTGAATTTTTTTCAGTAATGTTTAAAAATATATATTTATTCAAGAACAGTAAAATGTCACATATTTGTTTTGAATCATGCAGCATGAAACATATCATTGCGACGTTCTATGTCACTTGAAAAAGTGATCAAGTCAGATGGGAACTAGAACCTGTGAAATTAGTTTGACAGCATTCAAAAGGAGTTTGAATCTCTTTGTGTGCAAATTGGAAACTATCAGGCTCAGACTTGCTAAACACATTAATTTGGGGGACATTGGCAAGATAGGGAATTGAAGAGGATCAAAACAATGTACTGCATAGCTAAATCGATACATGTCTGGAAATGGAAGTGAAAGACAAACAAGATTATACTTCTTAAATTGCGACAACAAGTGGACAGGATAGGGAACAACAATAAATAATAAAAATAATTGTGTTTGATATAGCACTTTTCGCGTGTTCTAGACTGCGTCTCAATGTCTTGAATTAACACTAATGAAATATTACTTCAGTGGACTTATAATTAACTGCCTCATGGCATCACTGTTAAGGTGCTGCACTGAAGGTGGTGCACATATATTGACAGTCCACAAATAGGTATAAATGAGAAAAAAGAAAGTTTTAAATTGGAAAACAAGCGACACACAATGATAAGCTGACACCTTTATTGTATATCGACAGTGTCAGAAGCCATATTACAATCGGTACAAGTCAATCACAACATTGATGTTACAGTTACACTCAAATCATGTAACGACAATTTGTGATACAATAAAAGGAAAAGCAGCCACCTCATCCAAATAATATAGAACTCAACTAAATTCCTGCTTTGATTAGGAAAACCTGGTCACTGTTTCTTGGACGCCACTTTACCCATCATATGCTTTTTAGTATTTTCTTCTTTATTCAGCAGGATAATATAACATTTAGGGGCAAAAATACAGACCAGTAGCCCAAAGCTAGACGCCAAAATGGCAAATATTTCTACAGCCACAGTGTATTTACCAGGAGAGCTTACATAACGTGGTATGCAAGTTATCCAAACAGCACAGAAGATAATCATGCAGAACGCTTAACTCTGAATTATTAGCTTTAACAATTGGAGTGTCTCTGTGAACATAGAACGCTGTGAATACACTTATAGTCAAGCAGACTCCAAGCAACGCAAGTGTGACTAGAACAATCCCTAATGTCTCCTCGAAGGAGAGGAATTCAATTTCCTTCAGTAGGCAGTGATCTCGTTTATCATTGGACCGGTATTCCAAAGGACATGTCAGGCACACGGCAGAATCTGAGGAAAGAAAGTAACCTGTGATTGATAGAACCTGAATTGAAATCTGTTCAATAGATTTTTTAAAGTTTAGGAAATAATTGATGGCTGTGTTTATTCTTACCAGTGATGTTACTAATTTCACCATCAGCACATTCTATACAATCAAAGCAACACTTTGGTTGTCCTCTTCTTACTGCCTTCCTTGTCCCAGGCAGACAACTGTCAGAGCAAACTGCTCGTGGGATCTGGTTACAGGAAAGGCAGATATCAGATATTGATATTATACAAAAGGTAGTTTGCTGACGTCTGGTGCCCTGTACCATATTTGTTAGAGGACGGCCGTGCTTTGCCCACAAAATATGCATTACTTCACTTGATAGTATATTCTGTGAATCGTTTTGAGACATCTGAGTCCTGTTGCTGAGTGGTTTGGTGTCATGTGGCTCAGCGGTTAGAGCATTTGCCTTACAAGCGAGAGATCTGTGTTCAATTCCAGGCACGGCGAAACGTTGGGCAAATTTGCATACTCGATATGACAAATAATAATCCCTCAAAAACACAGTAAATTGGTCATTTCAATGCACAATTGTTTATGGGACACTGCTGTGCGCAACTGGCTGCCGCGTTTCACCCACAAATATACAGTCAATTCACTTTACAGTACATTTTGCGAAGTGTTTTGTGACACAGTCTGGAAGATGTGAAAAGCGCTATATCAATTTCAAGGATTATTATGATTATAGAGCACATGATTCGGAGCTATATCAAATAAATAATTATTAATATTGTTAAATGATTCTTCAGTTCCATGTGTTTAATTTATCCGACAATTCATGCTGATTTGCAAGAGCATTTGCATTGTGATTGCTGCTCAACTCTTTTCACATCTGAAGCCAAGCGTACAGCAAACGTTCCTACCTTAGTCCGATCTCCGCTCCATACAATCGCCCCTCCCTTAATTTAAACTCTTCCCCATCGCTTAATTTAAGATCATCGCCATCGCAAACCGGAACAGTCGGAATTGAAAGCTGTGAGGAATCAAAGTATTAATTATCAACCACATAAACTCTTCCCCTGTTGGAGCAGATCCATCATAGTGACCGACAGTGAGTGTCTCAGTGCCGCCCAGGTCACTTGGCTGCCAGTTTACAATGTCGTACGTCGCCACTGGGTCCCCGTGTAAATGAAAGTGAACATTTTCACCAATCTTTGTCCTGAAATTTACAGTTTTCATGTAATGCAAAACCTATTTTGGAATAAAGCGTGAGAAGTGGAAATCATCGTTTTGTTTCACAAAATCATTTAAACAGTTAACAGTTCATTCAAGGTGTACTGTCCATTCTCATTCTAAATGCTGTACAGGTAAACCTGTGTTTAGACCGGGATTGCGTTGCTGAAAAACTGTTCTCAGATCGAAACTTCCTAAATCGAAACGCAGCTTTTCCCATTCGGTCACATTATATAACCCGAGATGCGTTCTTTTCACAAACCTTTCGGACTTTAAACCCACTAAATAACATTCAAATCACACAAAATAACACAAAATAACACTTGTAGCCAGGAAGGGCTACTTGGTATAACCGTACAGTATTGTACTTTAATACTGGCAAACTGTATTACAGTCCTATGTTTTGCCCATCTGCTTGCACCTGTAGCTGGAGCACATGACTTTACAGGATCTCTTGCCGCTAGCGGTATTACCACTGCTCATATCACTTACTGCGCTCTGTTCTGTTACTTATTCTGTTCTATAGCAGCCCCCGTCGATGTAACTAGCCCTAAAGCCCTCCTGATGTCCGTGCCTTTTTTTGCCAGACTCTTGTGCACTTTATCAGCTCCAATTTAGTATATAAAGTGATGACATGACGGGGACTCTTGCCGCTAGCGATATTACCGCTGCTCATATTACTTACTGCTCTCTTTTCTGACATGAAAGAAACGTGGTAGATGCTGTAAGTCACTCGAAGTTGCTCGGGAATGTTTGGAAATGACTGTAATACTGACATAATGTGCTGTCGCTTCAATATCAGCTAGCTTTTAAACAATGACGTGACGACATGCTATTGGCCAGTTCAAACGCTTGGATACACTATATCCCTATACACCATATTTGGTGTGAGCGTGATCAACCTGCGAATACTGTATGGACTATGGGTATGGACAAAAAGGACACGCGAAATGCGACCACGATATTCAACATATTTACTGTGCATGCGCAAAAAATTTTGTTTTTTAAAACCAAACCAAATGTCCTATAGCGATAAAAACGTGTGAACAAAATTATGCTCAATGAAAGGAATTGTCATCATCTATCCAGTACTATTCCATTCCCTCCTTTTTTTTCATGTCAGTTGAATTTCTGTAGATGTTGGGTGAGAACAAGATTGAGGACTCATTAATGTACTTCCAGCTGAATTGTGTGAAATCACCCATTATTGAAGATCACATTTAAGTAAATGTTCTTCAACAAAATATGACGGCCATGATATGAGGATACAATCGCAGGAAATAGGAAAACTCAAACAATGGCAGACAAATCCGTGAAAACAATATAATTCATATAAACATTGAACCACAGATCACCAGATGATTTCAGATAACGAACGCACTTTAACAGAACAATTGACTGTATATAGAGCATAACTACACAAAATATGTACAGTATAACTATATAAAATATATGCACTACAATGATATAAAAATAATACTCCTTACTTGCCATGGTTGAAAGTTGGAAATATTCGCACAACTTTCCTTGAGTAATTGACCTTTGCTACTTTGAGAGCATGGAGAGCTATGGCATAGGTTGCTGTATAGACATTGTAGGTTACACGGTACTGAGACACGTCTGTATATGGATTATTTACAGTCTGCAAATCCTCTCGTACTGTACATTCCTTCATTCCATTTGCTTTGTGCTCCTCGTTACTCAGTGTACAGTTGAAGGCCAATTCCCAAAACTCTTTCATTAAGTGGTTTCCTGGGAATGCAGACGGATGAACTTGCAGCAGAAACTCTCTCAACCCTGGAATATGTACTTTGCGAATCGCAATTCCAATTGTCCCAGAGAGGAATTGTCTGCTTTCCTCTGGGGGCAGGAGTGTTGTGGTGACCCAGGCCTCACTTCCTATCCATTGAATACCTGTCACATTTTGTCGCACTATTTCTTTCAATAGAAAAGTCATATCAGTATCACTAACAAATGCTACAATAACTTTTGTGGTGGATTTCGTAATCACTTCTACAGTTTTAAGCAATTCTTCCCGTGAGTATGTGAGATGGAAAGGCTCAGAGAACTCAATGCAAACACCCAGTTGCTGCACAGCTTGTGTGAAGGCTTGCATTCCAAAGCTACCATAGTCATCATCTCTTCTAATGGTTCCAATCCACGTCCACCCAAAGTGTTTTACCAGCTGGGCCAAGGCTCTGTCCTGATAGTAGTCACTTGGTATAGTTCTAAAAAATGATGGATATTCCTTCCTGTTGCTCAGGCATTCACACGTAGAAGAGTAGCTTACCTATAGATTTTAGAATAAAGAGAAACTAGAATCAAAACGATTTAATCTGAAACCTGCAATGTAACTGTACATCTTCCTGATTCTGTTTGTCTCATAAAACAGGTAGTTTCATAAATACAGTAATAATCAATCTATATCTGACTGTCAATTACATTTATAGTAAATCCTTTAAAACACATTTCACAGAACAATTACATTTAATACAATAATTTAATTTAAGGAATGTTGGGTATTAATTATTTTGTGCCCAAGTTTGCATATAAACGCAGAGATCTGACCTGATGTATCTCACCATTGGGATCCTGAAAGGGCTGATCAAAGTTGCTATTGCTAATGATTGTGAGGAGCTCGTGTCACCCACAATAGCAAGAGACCACAGGGGCTCGTTTGCAGGTAAAATCTGAAGATGTTTCTTCAAGTCTGTTCAAAAATTCAAAGGTTGCTTACATGGATACGGTGGGCATCCCACAGGAGTCATAAACCCAGTAGCCCAGAGTAATTCCGGGGAGCAGTCTGGGGTCCTTGTTTATTTCCTCTATTGCAAAGATCATCGCCATTGCAAACCGGAACAGTCGGGGCCAATTAGGGACCTAGGAGGAAATCTCATTGTGGAGGCAGAGGGCATGGCTGATGTACTGAATGAGTACTTCACCTCTGTCTTCACAAAAGAAAAGGATACAGCCAATGCCATGGTATTAGAGGAGAGGGTAGGAGAAATGGATAGAATAATTATAACCAGAGAGGAAGTTCTAAAAAGGTTGACGTTGCTCAAGGTGGATAAGTCACCTGGTCCGGATGGGATGCACCCTAGGTTACTAAGTGAGGCACGGGAGCAAATAGCAGGGACTCTGGCCACGATCTTTCAATCTTCCTTGGACACAGGGGTCGTGCCAGAGGACTGGAGGATAGCTAATGTTACTCCCTTGTATAAAAAGGGGCAGAAGGACAAGCCTGGTAACTACAGACCAGTCAGTCTAACGACGGTAGTGGGCAAACTTCTAGAGTCCATAATCAGGGACAAGGTAGATCTTCACTTAGAAAGATATAGGCTAATAAAGGACAGTCAACATGGATTTGTTAAAGGCAAATCTTGCCTTACAAATCTGATAGAATTTTTTGATGAGGTAACGGAATGGGTGGATAATGGTAGCGCAGTTGATGTAGTTTACATGGACTTTCAAAAGGCATTTGACAAAGTGCCACATGAGAGACTTATTAGGAAATTAAAGGCCCATGGCGTAAAAGGGACAGTGGCAGCGTGGATCCACAACTGGCTGCGAGACAGAAAGCAGAGAGTTGTAGTGAGCGGCTGTTTTTCAGATTGGAGGGAAGTGAGCAGTGGTGTGCCACAGGGATCAGTTTTGGGACCATTGCTGTTTGTAATCTACATCAATGATCTGGACTTGGGTGTACGGAGTACAGTTTCCAAGTTTGCAGATGACACTAAGTTAGGGAGAATAGTAAATAGTGAGTAGGATAGTAGCCATCTGCAAGAGGATATAGACAAATTGGTAAAGTGGGCAGACACATGGCAGATGAAGTTTAATGCAGAGAAGTGTGAGGTGATGCATTTTGGGAGAAGAAATGAAGGGAGGCAATATAGGCTAGATAGTACAATTTTAAATGGTGTGAAGGAACAGAGAGACCTGTGGATTTGTGTTAGTGACTCGTTGAAGGTGGCAGGACAGGTAGACAAGGCTGCTAAGAAGGCATATGGGATACTAGGCTTTATAAATAGGGGTATAGAGTACAAAAGTCAGGAAGTGCTGACTAACCTCTATAGGACTTTGGTGAGGCCTCAGCTGGAATACTGTGTTCAATTCTGGTCCCCACACTACAGAAAGGATGTGAAGGCATTGGAAAGGGTGCAGCGAAGATTTTTCTAGGATGGTGCCAGGATTGAGGGACTTCAGCTATGAGGAGAAGCTAGATAGGCTAGGGTTGTTCTCTCTGGAGCAGAGAAGATTGAGGGGAGACCTAATAGAGGTTTATAAGATCATGAGGGGTTTCGACAGGGCAAATAGAGAAAAACTATTTCCACTCGTGGGTGAATCTGTGACTCGTGGTCACAGATTTAAAATAGTTTCAAGGCGAAGTAGAGGGGAGCTGAGGAGAATTTTTTTCATTCAGCGAGTTGTTCGAATCTGGAATGCATTGCCTGAAAAGGTGGTGGAGGCTGATTCGATAACAACTTTTAAAAGGGAATTAGATCTTTATTTAGGGAGAACGGGTCTATTAGGCTATGGGGAGCGGGCAGGGCAGTGGGATTGAATCGCTCTTTTCAAAGAGCCGGCACAGACTAGATGGGCCGAATGGCCTCCTTTTGTGCCGTAAAATTCTATGAATCTATGAATCTATGGATCTATGAATTGAAAGCTGTGAGGAATCAAAGTATTAATTATAACCACATAATTCACAGTCATAGCATCACCAGTAATGCAATAGTTACTAACATTTGATGTTTTGTTCCCTATGGTTTGAGATAACTTCAGAATGATAACGCTTACACATATCTTGACACTTCCTACTCTAATTTACAAACTATTTTATATCACAAATACAATCACAAAGTGTACATCTAAACCACTGCTAGAATTAAGTTTGTGATATATTCTTTACTGTGTGGAAGTACAAGCTTTGTCTGCTTCACTAAAACTTAGATTAACTTTGTTTTCAACAGATACAGGGACCTTTCCAAACTGAATAGCAGTAAAATCATTTGCAACTTGCAAACTGGAGAATCTGTGGAAGTGATCATCACAAAAAACTACCATAACATATTGTTATGTCATTTTATTGGGCTATAATCTGAGTGGAATTAAATAATCCAACAATGTCCCACAGCACATTGATCCCGTTATGTACATGTAAATGTGGGCCAATATTCAGGGAACCATCCTGGAGATCTGAGGAAAATGAAGTCGACAGTTTGGAAATCCAGTTTCATAGAGGAATTACAACAACAACAGTAAAATCACCCTTGTAAAGGGCCTTTTACGTCAGGAGGACCTCCCAAGGTGCTGATATATTACTCCATCCACATTTTATAGTGTGCATTTGACCGGAGATTACTTATAATTTTAACTTGTTCATCTCACTTGTGGAAAGGCTGGAGACGGAAATTCCAATATATGTGCAGGCATCCCTAAAGTAGCATCAATGTCAATCAATTGGCTATCATACTATCTTACATGTCAGGCAACAAATTAGAATTATATTGCGATGTTTGAAGTTGTCTGTAGATGTATTCTGTTGAAGCTTATTGAAAACAGTATCTAAGAGTATGTGTGTAATACGGTGGCTTCATGGCATCAATCAATAACATTGAGTTATCGACTTAATGATGGAAAATTGCGCTAACTTTGTACACATTACCGCTCTCGGTTGGGTCTTAAAATGTAGGTCCTGATCCTCCATATCACCATGAATACTGAAATCTCCACCAAGAACAATATCTCCATCTTTCGACAAACCGAACAGATCAAATATTCCCCAGCATTTGCAGATTGTTTGTTGTTCGAGCCAAACAGGGACGAGAGTACACATGAACAGTACACAATACGTGGTGTAATGCATCACTTAATGTGTGCCCGTCAGTGCCTCAAAGTATTCCTAATTGCTCATATATATACTGTTTCCTCCCAACGAGAATTATGTAAATCTGTTTTAATTAGAATTAGTGGATATCGTGAATAAATTTGGGATGATTCCCAGGTGGAAACACATTACCAGTTTAATCCTTTAAAACCTTCCTCCAGTTGATTAAACCAATTATGAAGCGAAATGTTTTAATTATATCGTCATCTGATCATAAGGTATCCGTTTAATTATTCCACTAAAATGACAACAGCAAAGATTAACTTGGACTTTGTAATGCTAAGGACACAATTGCATTATTTTTTAATATCTTAACCTAAACCACACATTGTCAGGTTTCAGTTTGACTCAGTTGACAGACTTCCAGCCTTTAAATCAGAAATGCTATATAAATGCAAGTCGTTTTTGTTACTAATCCTCTCTGACTAAAACACATCCAAGTGTTTCTTAACATAAACCATGGATACGGTTTCTCACGGTTTGCCGACCACAAACGTGAGACAAACTGGATAAACTTCTCTTTCCCTATTCCTTAAAATATTTAGATTGTTCATTAATTTAAAATTGTTACTTATTTTGTATTCTCTCTTAAATCTACGAATCTACCTTTCTGTTTATTTCTCTTTCCTGCTGTAACACTTATCCTAACTTGACCAAATGGCTTATTCAATTTTTCAATGTTATCTTTCATCTTGTATCTGTTTCACATCAGATTCTTGACAATTGGTTTTGACCTCCCGACTCGAGAAGGTTTGATTGTGAAGCATTGTTTATGAAATACCAACCTCGTGGCTCTGAGGCGCTAGTCTGCATGGAGGGCACTGTGTTAGTGCACATTGGGATTCCTGACAATAGAGGGTTGTGGGGTGATCCGACGGAGATTTTAAAAATAATATGGGGAGTCGATAAGATAGACACAGACAAGCTATTTTATCTGGTAGCGGATCCCAGAACAAGGGGGACATAATCTTAAAATTAAAGCCAGTCTATTTAGGAGTGAAATCGGGTGGCATTTTCCACCCAAAGGCCAGTAGAAGTCTGACATTCTCCCCCCCAAAAAGGCAGTGGATGCTATTTCTGTTCAAATTTTCAGACTGAGGTGGATATATAGATGTTAGGTAGGGATGGTGGGTAAGGACAGTTAACTGGGGTTGAGGTATAGAATAACCATGATCTTCTAGAATGAGAGAAAAGGTTCGTGGGGCAGAATGGCATAACCCTGTTTGTATTATTCTGTTTCTATGAATACACAAATAATAAATTTGTCTCCAGTCCATGACTGTTTGAGGTACACTGCCGTGCACAATTGGCTGCCTTGTATTGCCTACAAATATGCAGTCAAATCACTTTGCAGTCTAGTCTGTGAAGCCAAATGAGATGTCTAGAAGACGCGAAAAGCGCTCTGTTAAATGCAAATAATATTATTAGTAATTTCCGAAGAGGGACGCATCCTGCTGACCAAATTCTAGAAAGGGTAAAGTCAATATGTACAATTTACACAAATAGTGATATATTTATTGTTGTTAAACGGTAATGTATTACAACAATTGTTTTTACACAGTCACCAAATGCAGAAATACAAACTTTTCACTCTGAAGCAAGAAACTAAAACAGTAAACAAACATTCACTAAATACCTTGACAATTTCACAGCTTTTTTGAAGAAAACGTAGAGGAAGACAACTGAATTCCGAGTTGTTAGTTTTGACAATAGGAGGTGCGTGTAAACAAAGAAAAGGCCTACCACGATCATGGTAATGCCAGCTCCAACTATAGCAAACACTACTATTAACATTCCTATTATTCCAGAATGAGACAGGAATTCTGTTTGCTTGGGAATGCATTGGTCATTTTGTAAACTGGACCGATATTCCCAAAGGCATTTCACGCAGTGTATAGTAAAAGAAAGAAGAGTGAAGGAAAATGCAATCCATTTCACAAACACCTCCAGTAACTAGAAAACACTTTACAATAATATAAGAGCTTTTGGATATCTTGTGACCCACCTGTGTTGTTGCTTATTTCTCCATCGCTGCACGAAACGCAGTCAAAGCAACACATAGGTTGCCTTTTCTGGCCGCTTTTCGTGTTCCACGGGGACATGTTTAGGAAAAAGCTTCTCGTAGAATCTTGGTTTTAAAACAAGAGCCTTTAGTTTGATTGGATTTCATCAGATATTGTGTGAAAAATAGCTGTACTTTTGGTTTCACAGTGGATTATCAATCGTTTTGGATGACGTTACCTTTCTGTGCCCATCACTCCAAACAATTGTATTATCATTTAGGATCAACTCTTGGTCCAAAGCTGCAGATCCATCATAGCGTCCCACCAGCACAACATCACAGCCACCAACACTGTTTGGTTGTCTGTTGACAATGTCGTACTTTGGGACCGGATCACCGTTTTCATCGAAATACACATTTTCACCATTCCTAGTTGTGAAATGTGTGGTTTCTATTTAATGTAGAAGCTGCACATTTGGAGATAAAATAAAAGTAAATAATCAACATGACCTTGAATGCACTAATCATTATTTTACTTCTTTGTCTTCTTTTGCTTGAATTCCAAATGTTACCAGTACAATTCCAAGACCTTTATTTTCAAGACATCACACTTCAACTCGTATATGCCTGATCTATATAAATCGTATATTTGCCAGTCATACACCTGCAAAAGTCAGCTAGAATTTCCTGTTATTTATATGTTTTATATTGATCATATTACACATACTATGTGCATTTTTCTGAAGTTCCTGTAGCTCAGTGGTTAGAGCACTCGCCTTACAAACGTGAGATCTGGGTTAGAATGCAGGCAAGTCAGGGTGAAACCTAAACACACACATACACTGAACACACACATACCAAACACACACACTGAACGCACACATACACACAGAAGGCACACACAATAAACTCACACACAGACACATTATCAATGTGTTATTTCGGTGATGTATTCAAGTACACATGAATATAAGAAATAGGAGCAGGTGTAGGCCATCCGGCATATCGAACATGCACCACCATTCAATCATGACTGATATTCTTCTCTTACTCCAGCTACGTGCGTTATCGCCATAACCATTATTCCCTTTATAACTGGGAAATCTAGCTACCACAGTCTTGAATATGCTCAAGGACTGAGCATCAACAGCCTTTTGGGATAAAGGCGCTATATAAATGTAAGTTTTGTTTGTTTGTTTGTTTGTTTGTTTATATAACATTCATATAATACTATTTTCTCTTTTCTTATTAAAACCTGACTTGGTTGCAAAATTATTTAACAGAGTGCAATTACATTTTATTGTAAAATAACCAACTCTCCAAGCTAAATGCTTAATTACTGAGCTCACAGGAATTACTGAGTTTACCACAGGAATTCTGGCATGTTGATTTAGTATTATAATAAATATTGGATACTTTCCTAACATTACCTGAAGATAGTGAAATAAAATATCGCTGGAGAAGCATACAAAACTAGAGTTAACAAGATTATTGATAGAATTCCTCAGAGGATAAGAACATATCCGTTGTCAGAATAATTTAGCAAGAACTACAACAACAAATTTACATTTGTATAGCGCCTTTCACGTCAGCAGGACGTCCCAATGCGGTGTTTAAGAATCAGCATAATGATTAACAGTTCAGTAATTCACTCCGTTGGGCTACGGAGCTCCTTCATTGTGTTTTGAACATCACTCATGTGAAGTTTCACTCTCTGTTTAAGCAATCCTGTGACACTTAAGAAATGTTACATTATCACTTATGACTCCCCTGTAATTGTACAAAGGAAGACTTGATATAAGATGGAAACTATTTGACCAATCAGAAGTAAATTAGATATTACGAAATGATTCAGTGAAAGATCGAATAAAGTTTTCTGTATGATGATAGATTCTCACAATAAAATTTGGGAAGTGTGTGTTTCTGAGGTATATTCAACCATTAAATAAACAATATAAAGTATAATCCTTGCATTTGAAATAGCCATTGACTTTGGTAGGATGACTACAAGATTTTCACAGAGTATATGATAAAGTGTAGTGACTGTGTATTTACTGTGTACGTGAACAGTGGTTACCATATATAATAATAATAATTCACCTTGGGTAATTCCGAGCACGCTCGCATCGGAGTCACATAGACGTAAATCCCACGTCAGGACTTGAACTCATATACTGTAGTCGAAGACAAAACTCTCAATGCATTGTTGGGGATGCCGTCCTTCAGATGAGTCATTAAACTGATGTCCCATCTGCCTGTTCAAGTGGATATTAAAGATCCCATGGCACTATTCGAAAGGATAATTGGGAGATTGTCGGCGATGTATAAGGCGTCATTCCATTTTACAGTAAATCCTGTGAATACTTTGAGTTGTGTTTCTGATGTGATAAGGCCGTTTACCAAATGAAAAGACTATTATTATTAAAAATCAGCATGTAGATCATTGGGTGAAAAATCAATATTTCACAAGAAATTCCACGTGGAATTTGACAATTCGTTATGACAAATGCTCCATTTGCATTGACTGGTTTCAATTGCTATGAGTTAATGTCATGAAAATCACTGATATTATCTTGTGGTTATGACATTTCCTTCCAATGTTGATGCAGGATCAGCTTCACGATATTCTTTAAACTGCTGTGGTGACCACCAAATACCTTCACAGTGGATCACGGAGAGATTCAGATGAAGAAGACCTTCCAGCCCAGTTTAATATCGGTACATTAGGTTGTGAATCAAAAGTCAATTTGAGGTGTTACCTCTTCAAAAAACGGACTGGTTGGTCAAACAGGCTCTATCATTTCTTCCTCAGTGCTTGTGGAATACTGTCGCTCAGTGTTGAGAGAACTCTCCTGATAAGCGAGAGACCTGGGTTTTATTTCAGGCAGGGTGAAACATTGGGCAAGTTTCCTTACTCCACATGCCTAACAATAATCGCACCAATTTATGTTTTAATTGCTCATTTCAATCCACAACGTTTTGTGGGACACTGATGCACGCAATTGGCTGTATACTTGTGGGTGAAACATTGCAGCCAATTACACACAGCAGCGTCCCACAAACAGTCGCGGGTTGAAATGACCAATTTGTTCTTTTTTTGGGTTGGATTATTCTTAGTCGCGTGAATGTGTGTGTTTGTGTGTGTTTATGTGTGTTTGTGTGTGTGTGTGTGGAGTAAGGAAACATACTCAAGGTTTCGACCTGACCCATCAGGATTCGAAACACAGGTCTCACTCTTGTAAGGTGAATGCTCTACAACAACAACAACAGCATTACATTTATAGAGTGCCTTTCACGGTCGGGATGACGTCCCAAGGCGGTGAAACCGAACCACTGAGCTACAGGATTCCGAAAGTCAAGGGGATCTGATCAGTTGCCTCTGCCGCTGTGTCTACTACTCCATCCCCATCTCCCCCTCACACTTTGGGCCCTACCCATCCCATCCTCTACACCTCGCAATCCTTTCCCAATGCCACTATAACCTGCATTTGAATGGCATAATTCTAATGAAGGATTCCTTATCAACAACAACAACGTCATCGATTTATATAGCGCTCTCCACGCCGGACGGCGTCTCAGACCGCTTCACAGTAGCGTATCCCGGGACTGAGCCAAGGGAGGGGTAGAATGGTGACCACAGGCGTGGTCGAAGCGAAAGGTCTTTAGTTCTGATGCCTTTAGTTGTCAAGACTAACATACGTAAGACTTTAGTTCTGATGCCTTTAGTTGTCAAGACTAACAGACGTAAAGTATGCGTCAGGTTGATCATTCATAATGCTTTAAAAATTAAATATTCCTTACATTCAGTATCACGCCTTATCATGTCAAAACATTTCAAAAGCATTGCGTATAAACTTATTTTTGTAAATATACTGAGTGTGGAGTCCTGTATCTTTGTGGATAGAGCATTTGCCTTGGAAGTGAGAGACCTGGGTTCAATCCCAGACAGGGCAAAACCTTGGGCAAGTTTTCTTACTACACAGGCCTAATAATAATCCCTCAAAAAACAATAATGAATGGGTAAATTTCATACCATGACTGTTTGTGGGACACTGCTGTGCACAATTGGCTGCTGCGTTTTGCCCACAAATATACAGTCATTTCAAGTTACAGCGCTTTCCGTGAAGCGCCTTGAGATGTCTGGAAGATGTGAAAAGAACTATATCTAATACAAGAATTAATATTATTATTATTACAGTGGCTCGAGCACTCGCCTCGTAATGAGACAACATGGGTTAAATTCCCAGCGGGGCAAAACCTTGGATAAGTTTCCTTACTCCACATTCCTCTGTTTACCCAGCAGTAAATAGGAATCTGATTGTTTGTCAATTGGCGGTCGCTTTTCCAATGGTAACAATACCTTAAACAAAACATTACAATCTGGTAACTCAATCTATGACTGGGACAGCACTGTGTGCAATTGGCTGTGGCAGTTGTCCCACAAAACATGCAATCAATTTTCTTTACAATATATACAGTGAAGCGCTTTTATGTGTCTCAAGATGTGATAAGGCACTATATCAAACGAAGGATTATTATTATTTGAGGCAAACACAATTTAGAATCAACAATTCAAACAAATAATATTCAGGAGTAAATACAAAACAACCAAATTACAATTCTAAAGCAATAGAAGCTAAAATAATCGAAAATAAAATACTTTAATTGGAATTAAATATTTTATTCATGAAAAAAGCACCACTTCTTAAGATTCTTATTTGGGCTATTAAATGTTGGAAGTGCTGAATAACACGAGGAATTAATTGTAGCACAAGTAGGAACTAATTATTCTAGAATGTCTCTACTAAATTAAAGTCTGTCTATTGTGTACGTAATGCTTACAGGAGAATACTATTGTTTGTGCTCGGCAATAAGACAATTAAATCTCAAGTGGGTCAAACTCAGTAGCTGCTACTTGTTTATAATATTAAATTGTATGTCTAATTAACTGAATATATTCTATTGGTAACATGCAGTGTAATAATCTGTTCCAAAACCACATTGGAGCTGACTTGATGGTCTCCTAAGGGCTAAGCAGCTATAATTGATGTGATTCCCTTTACATATGTGTTCTGCTATTGTATCCATCAAAGATACCTGTACTTGTAATCATACTTTCTACCTTTAGTTTTTAAATAAAGTATTTTATTAGCTAAGACTTGCTAAACACATTAATTTTGGGGACATTGCCAGGATAGGGAATTGAAGTGGTTCGAAACAATATACTGTGTATCTAAATAGATATATATCTGGAAATGGAACTGAAAGACAAATAAGATAATACTCCTTAAAATTGAGACAACAAATGGATGGGATAGGGAACTATAATAAATAATAATAAGCCTTGCATTTGACATACCGCTTTTCACGTCTTCTACCCTGCATCTCAATGTCTGATATTAACACTAATGAAATGTTTATAATTAAGTGCCTCATGACATAACTGTTAAGGTGCTGCATTGAAGGTAGTGCACATATGTATTGAAAGTCTACAACTAAGTATATATGAGAAACAAGAACGTTTTAAGTTGCGAAGCAAGCGAAACACAATGACAGGCTGATAACTTTATAGTGTATTAACAGTGTTAGAAACCATCTTACAATCGGTACAAGTCAATCACAACATTGATATAACCGTTAGACAAAAATCATAGCGATAAGTTGGCATACAGTAAAAGGAAAAACAGCCACCACATCTAAATAACATGGATCTCAATTAATTTTCCGTTTTGATTAGCAAAACCTGGTCACTGGTTCTTGGAAGCAACTATACCCATTATATGCTTCTTTGTATTTTCTTCTTTTTTCAGCAGGATGATATAACATTTCGGGGCAAAAATACAGGCCAGTAGCCCAAAGCTTGATGACAAAATGGCAAATATTTCTACAGCAACTGTGTATTTTCCAGGAGAGCTTACATAAGCTGGAATGAAAGTTATCCAAACAGCAAAGAAGATAAGCATGCTGAAAGTGATGTGCTTCGCTTCATTGAAGTTGTCTGGAAGTCGGCGAGCTAGAAAAGCAACGCCAAAGCAAACACAAGACAACAGTCCAATGTAACCAAGCACACAGTAAAAGGCCACTGCAGATCCCAGATGGCATTCAAACACAATTCTCTCAGTAAAATATTCACTATTTTTCAGAGGATAAGGAGGTGACAAACTAAGCCAAACAGTACATATTAAGCATTGTATCAGGGTAAGGATGAAAACACTCAGACGTTGTTGTGTAGGACCAAACCACTTCATCATGTTGTTACTGGGAAGTGTTGCATTAAATGCCATCACCACAACTATTGTTTTTCCCAAAACACAGGAAATACACAGAACAAAAGTGATACCAAAGGCCATGTGACGCAACCTGCAGGACCAGACTGAAGGCTCTCCAATGAATGTAACTGAGCAAAGAAAACACAAAGCTAATGCGACAAGCAGCAGAAAGCTTAACTCTGAGTTATTAGCTTTAACAATAGGAGTGTCTCTGTGAACATAGAATGCTGTGAATACACTTATAGTCAAGCAGACTCCAAGCAATGCAAGTGTGACTAGAACAATCCCTAATGTTTCCTCGAAGGAGAGGAATTCAATTTCCTTCAATAGGCAGTGATCTCGTTTATCATTGGACCAGTATTCAAAAGGACATTTCAGGCACACGGCGGAATCTGAGGAAAGAAAGTAAATTGTGATTGATAGAACTTGAATTGAAGTCTGTTCAATAAATGTTTGAGAATTTAGGAAAGAATTGATAGCTGTGTTTATTCCTACCAGTGATGTTACTAATTTCACCATCAGCACATTCTGTACAATCAAAGCAACAGTTTGGTTGTCCTCTTCTTGCTGCCTTCCTTGTCCCAGGGTTACAACTGTCAGAGCAGGCTGCCCGTGGGATCTAGTTATAAGGAAAGGCAGTTATCAGATGTTGATATTATACAGTAGTTCTTTTGCTGAAGTCAGGTGCCCTGTACCATATTGGTTAGAGGACGGCCATGCTTTGCCCGCAAAGCATTTTTTTTATACATTAGTTCACTTCATGGTATATTCTGTGAATCGTTTTGAGATATCTGAGTCCTGTAACTTAGTGTTGTGGAGTCATGTAGCTCAGTGGTTAGAGCACTCGCCTTACAATCGAGAGATCTAGGTTCAATTCCAAGCAGGGCAAAAGTTTGGGCGTTTTTCCATAATCCATACGCCTAATGATGATCTTTCAAAAATAAAACACTGCAATAAATGTATCACTTGTTTGTGGAACACCCCTGTGCTCAATTGGCTGCTGCGTTTCATCCACAAATATACAGTCAATTCACATTACAATATATTCTGTGAAGCGCTTTGAGACACAGTCCAGAAGACGTGAACAGCGCTGTATGAAATTCAAGGCTTATTATTAATATAGAACGCATGATAAGGAGCTATATCAAATTAAGGATTATTAATATGATGATGTGATTCTTCATTTCCGTGTAATTAATTTATCCCACAATTCATGCAGAGTTGCAAGAGCATTTTCATTGTGATTGCTGCTCAACTCTTTTCACATCTGAAGCCCAAGTGCACAGCAAACGTTCCTACCATAATCCGACCTCCGCTCCATACAATCGTCTCTTCCCTTAATTTAAACTCTTCCCCTGTTGGAGCAGATCCATCATAGTGACCGACAGTGAGTGTCTCAGTGCCGCCCAGGTCACTTGGCTGCCAGTTTATAATGTCATACGTTGCCACTGGGTCCCCGTTTTCATCGAAATGAACATTGTCACCAATCTTTGTGTTGAAATTCACTTTTTTCATGTAATACAAAATCTATTTTGGAATAAAGCGTAAGAAATGGAAATAATCTTTTTTATTTCACACAATCATATCAACACTTAACAGCTCATTCAAGGTGCACTGTCCAATCTCATTCTAAATACTGTATAAGTAAACCTCTATTTAGGACGGGGTTTCGTTCATCAAAAACGGTTCACGGATCCAAACGTCCTAAATCAAAATGTGATTTCCAATGCAGACCCATTTCCTTTCCTGAGATGCGTTGTTTTCACAAACCCTTCGGACCTTAATCCAGCAAATTACATACAAAACAACAAACAAAATAACACACATAGGCAAGAAGGGGTACTTGGTGTACCCCTTGGTGTAAATGTAGAGTATCGTAATTTAATACTGACAAACCTTAATACTGTCCTATATTTTGATATTCTGCTTGCACCGGTAGCTGTAACACCTTGAATTTGCCAGTATATTGTCGTTATTCTGTTCCATAGCAGCCCTCTTCCATCTATCTAGCCCTAGATAGACATCTGTACCTTTTTGGCTAGAATCGATGCGCTTTATCACCTCCAATTTAATATTTAAAGTGATGACTTTGCGGGGTCTCTTGGCACTAGTGGTATTACCGCTGCTCATGTTGCTTACTGCTCTCTTTTCCGACATGGTAGAAATGCAGTATAGGCTGTAATTGCTCGATATTGCTCGGGAATGTTCGGAAATACCTGAAATACCGACGTGGCGTATGTCACTTCAAAATCAGGTGGCATTTAACAATGACGTCGAGACATGCTATCGGCCCGTTCAAATGCTTGGATACACTATGTCAGGTGATAGAGTGATTTACTCGCAAATACACTATGTACCGTATGAATGGCCAAAAAGGACGCACGGAAAGCGATCGCAATATTCAAAATGTGTACTGCGTGTGCAGTAAAATAAAACCAGATGTCCAATATCGATAAAAAGGTGCTAAAATATTATGTTCATTCAAACAAAACGTCCTAAATAGAAGCAAACTTAATTGAGGCTTACTTGTGCTAAATAATCCTTTCGTTTGATATGGGTCCTTTCATGTCTTCTAAACCTTTCAAAGCATGTCACAGAATATATTATGAAGTCAATTGACTGCAAATATCTGTTAGCGAAATGTGGCAGCCAATTGCGCACAGCAGCGTCCCCACAAACAGTGCTGTGTAGGTACTTGGCAATTGTCATGAGTGCCACTGAGACAATGAAGGGATTATCAGCATCCATCCCGTGATATTCTATTTCCCCCTTTTTTCATGTCAGTTGAACGTTTGTAGATGTTGGGTGAGAACAAGATTGAGGAGTCAATAATGTACTTTCAGGTGAATTGTGTGAAATCGCCCATTATTGCAGATCACATTTCAGTAAATGTTCTTCAAGAAAATATGGACGGCAGTGATATGAGGACACAATCACCAGCAAAGTAGGAAAACTCAAACAATGGCAGACAAATCCGTGAAAACAATATAATTCATATAAACATTGAACAACAGATCACCAGATGATTTCAGATAAAGAAGGCACTTTAGCACATCAGATTCCATTCTTCCAAAGAAGTCACAACAACAACAACTTTGAATTATATTGCACCATCCACATCGGACGGCGTCTCAGAGCGCTTGCTCTGACCATAGGGTTTCACCCTACAGACTGCAACAATGAGTTATAGCTTTCTACAGTCAAAGCCTCGACCACATCTGACACTGAAACACTGTTGAATCATTTCACTTTTAATTGACAAATTTTATGAAGAACTTCTTACTTGCCATGGTTGAAAGTTTGAAATATTCGCACAACTTTCATTGGGAAATGGACCTTTGCCACTTTGACATGACAGCATGTCATGAAGAGCATGAGCTATGGCGTAGGTTGCTGTATAGACATTGTAGGTTACACGGTACTGAGACACGTCTGTATATGGATTATTTACAGTCTGTAAATCCTCTCGTCCTGTACATTCCTTCATTCCATCTGCATTGCGCTCCTTGTTACTCAGAGTACAGTTGAAGGCCAATTCCCAAAACTCTTCCATTAAGCGGTTTCCTGGGAATGCAGACGGATGAACTTGTAGTAGAAACTCTCTCAACCCTGGAATATGTACTTTGCGAATCGCAATTCCAATTGTCCCGGAGAGGAATTGTCTGCTTTCCTCTGGGGGCAGAAGTGTTGTGGTGACCCAGGCCTCACTTCCTATCCATTGAATACCTGTCACATTTTGTCGCACAATCTCTTTCAATAGAATAGTCATATCACTGTCACTAACAAATGCCACAATAACCTTTGTGGTAGATTTCGTAATCACTTCTATAGTGTTAAGCAATTCTTCCCTTGAGTATGTTATATGGAAAGACTCAGAGAATGCAATACAAACACCCAGTTGCTGCACAGCTTTTGTGAAGGCTTGCATTCCATAGTTACCGTAGTCACTGTCACTTCTAATGGTCCCAATCCACGTCCACCCGAAGTGTTTCACCAGCTGGGCCAAGGCTGTGACCTGATAGTAGTCACTTGGTATAGTTCTAAAAAATGATGGATATTCCTTCCTGTTGCTCAGACATTCACACGTAGCAAAGTAACTTACCTACGGAAATTCAAATGGGAAAGCAATGCAAAGATAGAGAAATTAACCTGTAGAATTTTCGGATCTCTAGCGTAAGGTTTTTTCAGTATTACCCAAAGCCTATCGACTGATATTAATAGTCCAATCTATGACTTCTTCATTGCTTCAGTTTAGCTGTGAAAATGTAAAATTATTTATACGCTAACATGAGCTTGGACAATAACAACAACAGCAACAAATTTGATTTATGTAGCGCCCTCCACGTCGGATGGCATCTCTTCCTAATCCCTCACCCATAGCCCCTTATTCACTCAATCTCAAATATATCATATAGAATTTATCATTCTGAATTCATAATTAGAATAGTATTTAGTGATAGTATTAAATTAATAATTTTATTTCTCATAAATTTACTTTCACCGCATTTGGACATCGTCCCGATGTGAAACTAGTAGCGTATCCATGTCATTTTATTGTTGTTTAAGAACACTTGAGAGCTGGAACCAATGAATAGAATAGCAGCTCAATCTGAATATTATTTATGTTCAGCAAACTTGTCACTGTTGTGCGAAATAATTTAATTGGTTCATACTCTTATCTATTTTTAAAATAAGAGAATTCCAATGTTGTACAACGAAATGGAAGTTGATAGTAAAGTGAATTGAAGATAACTTTTCTATTGTTGTGCTTCAGTAAACCGACGTCTTATTTCATGAAATAGCTTACCAGAGGAATCCTAAAAGGACTGGTCAAAGTTGCTATTGTTGAGGTCCTTCTGGAACCAGAGTCACCAACAATAGCAGAAATCACAGGTGCTCTTTGGCAGGTTATATTTGTAGATGTTTCTTCAAGTCTGCTTAAGAAATTAAAGGTTGTTTTTATTGACACAGCAACCATTCTGCAAGTGTCAGAAATCCAGTAGCCCAGAGTGATGTTGGGAAGCAGGGTCTGGTCTTTGTTTATTTCTGTTATAGCAAAGATCATCGCCATTGCAAAGCGAAACATTCTTAAATTAAACCTGAGGGTATTAAGTACAGAATATAGCAATTGTTTTCAACAAGAGTCATTTGAAAAGTGAAAGTAATACATTTCAATCTGGCTTTGCTATAATTTAGAAATGTTGCAGGCCGATTACAATTAACAAAAGTATATCCGTAGATACAAGGACGTACAACTGTTTGGGAATTCACGACCGGATCAACACAATGCAAATAGTGTTTGCTTTAAATAAAAATCAAATGCCTCGAGTTTTGAGAAAAACAAACCTATTCCCATGTTATTATCATTAAATGTTTCTGCTGAGGAATTACACCGTTGTCTATTTCTCACAGTTATATGAATTTTTGGATCAATTGGCAATGGAATGTATTTCAACACGGAATAGCAAGTTGCAAACTGTGTTGACACAGACTCTAGAAAGATGGGAAATAAATGCAAATCGGTTAACATAAAAATAAAATATTTTAATAGATATTGGATTTCATTGAGCTGTCATCTTACTTTTCTACAACAGCAACCACAAAAGTATATTTGGTAAGCTCGGGTGTTAATAAGGAGTTAATATTTTGATCTAACTTTATTATACACATTGAATACAATCGTGGACATTGAATTTACTTGAAAACTGTTTAAGATTTCAAACAAATCTCAAACTTTAAATTCGCCTGCAGTTTATATGCATTTTGATAATTATATTAATTTCATTTGTTTTGAGACTAATTTACAAATCGTAAAACCAATTGTACGGAGATTTCATAAGATCCACCAGACTCAATGGCAAGTAGGTCTTATACACAAAATTACCAGGTTGTATTTGTAAAAACTGTTTGTCAAATACAGTAGTTGTAATTTCCTTTAAGCGACTTGAAGTTGTTGGCAATGTTTTTTTTAAATATTTGTGAATCTATTTTAGCTATATCCTACAAATATACAGTCAATTCACTTTACAGTCTATTCTGTGAAGCACTTTGAGATGTGAAAAGCGCTATATCAAATGCGAAGATTATTATTATATCAAATGGATTTGTAAGTCATGCAAGAGATAACATTCCACTAACATTGTACATTTTACCACTTGTGGTTGTGTTTTGAAGGCATTTTCCATATTCTCAGCTTTGCTATGAATACTGAAAACTCCGCCAAGAACGATGTCACCGTCTTTAGACAAACTGAGCAGATCAAACATCCCCCAGCGTTTGCAGGTTGGTCCTTCAGGCAGCCTCACAGAATCAATAGCAGAAAACAGTAGTACAGGCACGTATAACAAAGGGTGATACATTGCATTTGAACGTTTGTATCAGTTTACTGAAGTACTGTATTACCAATTAACCTTATATACTTTAGTAAGCAGTAACATTACACTCACAATTTGTGTATGTTTGCCTTGAAAAAAAATATTTTCCAAATAATTTAAACACATTAGGGACCGTTCCCAGCAGTAAAGTAATTACCATTTTAATCTTTGTCAAGATAATGAAACCAAATGTGATGGGAGATATTTATTTAGTTGGCAGTCTGTGGGAGATACTTATTTATGTGGTGAACATCACAAATGTTTACCTGTTGCTTTAATTGGAAGATTATTACACATTTGCAATATGTTTGCTTGCAAGTCAAAAACGTTTTTGTAAAGTTATAAGGAGCATGGATGAGACTGTATTTACTGTATAGTTTCAGTTAATTTACCTTTACAAGGACAGTTAACAGTTAGAGAGATAGACTTTCATATTAAAACAAAGTTGTATTTCATGCAGCAATCATCAAGTCAAAAATAGTCTTAAGTGCTTCACAGAAATTGCGATTAAGTATGCTAACGTATGCAGTATATTTCAAGCAACTAATTTGACCACGATATTTGCTGATGAACAGAAAAAAATGATGAACATTAAACACAATGCAAACTGTTCACTGTTTTTTATTGTCTGTTAACATTTGAACAAACAAAATTGCATTCAGCATAATAAATTACACACAAAAGTTTGATTGTTATAACTAAAATAATAATGGAATAAATCAGAATATCAAGATACTACAGGGAAATCAAACCACAAAACAACAACAAGTTAACCAACATGTAATGTGTTGAATTACTTTTATTTTTAATCAGAAAACCTGTTCACTGTTTCTTGAAACTTAAATCCTACTTTAAGCACATGAATTCTGAATTCAATAAGTATCTAGTGCCTTGAGACGTCCTCCTGACGTATTGTTAGTAAAACAAATACATTCACTGAATTTTGGAAGCCACTTTACCCTCATATGCTTCTTTGTATTTTCTTCTTTTTTCATCAGGATAATATAACATAACGTGTGTAAATTTGCAGTTGACAGTAAACATGGTAGGAGAGTGAGCTCTGAGGATGATGCAAAAAGATTAGAACAAGATGCAGAAAGGCTAGGGGAGTGAGCAGTTAGGTGGCAGATGGAATTTAATATGGGGAAGAGTAATATTCACCCAGATAACAAAAATAAAAAAATGGATCATTTTCCAGAGGGGGAGAGTTTAGATAGTGCTAGTATTCAAAGGGATTTGGGTGTCCTTGTACACCAGTCCCAAAAAGTTGGTTTACAGCAAGGAACTTAGAAGACGAACGGCATGCCAGCGTTCATTTCAAAAGGTTTAGAGTACAAGAGTAGGGAAGTCTTGCTGCAACTGTATAGGGCTTTTGTGAGACCTCACCTAGACTATTGTGTGCAGTTTTGGTCTCCTTCTTTAAAAAAGGACATACTTGCCTTAGAGGGGGTGCAGTGTAGATTCACTAGGTTAGTTCCTGGGATGAGGGGCCTGAACTATGAGAATAGGTTGAGTAACCTAGGGCTGTATTCGCTAGAGTATAGAAGAATTAGGAGAGATCTCAGTGAAACATATAAGATTCTTAAAGGGCTGGATAAAGTAGATACTGAGGAACTGTTTCCACTGGTAGGAGAATCAATAACCAGGGCTAACAGTCTTAAAATTAAGGGTCAGCCTTTTAGAACAGAGTTGAGGAATCATTTCTTCACTCAGATGAATTTATGGAATTCACTACCCCAGAAGGCTGTCGATGCTCAGTCCTTGACAATTTTCAAGGCTGAGATTGATTTTTGAAAAACAAAGGTATTAGAGGATATGGGGTTAGGGCAGGTAATTTGAGTTAGCTCAGACGATCAGCCATGATCTTATTGAATGGCGGAGCAGGCTCGAAGTGCCAAATGGCCTACTCCTGCTCCTAATTCTTATGTTCTTATGTTCTTAAACCAACAAAAATAAAAAACGAGCAGAGGATGAAGCAGCAATTTGTGAGGTTGATTCTCACAATCTTTAAATCTCCGATAATCAATGATCCCATTATCCAACATCCAATCAACATATTCAGCTTGACTTGAAATCTATTGTTTCCAGGGTGAAAATTGCGCTGTTTCAAAACCAACACGAAGCCTTGCAATGTAGCAATGATTTTACAGAATCAGAGAATTACCTTATCCATTATGCTCAGTTGAGCAGCAGAGCAGACAAGATAATGTTAATCTGCCTCAAGTACGAAACACACTCATACAAAACATACACACACACACTAACCTACAGACATACACGAAACACACAAACTAAACGCACAAGCACACACAGACAGTAAACACACACACACACCACTAAACACACACACACTAAACGCAGACACAGACACTTAACCCTAACACATACACTAAACACACACACACTTGCTGCTCTGGCACTTGAACTGGGAGTCAATCCTCATAGTAAAATGGAAAACATATGTTATATTTCGAAACAATATCCATGTATCATTTGGGTGATATATTTAAGAACATAAGAACACATGAACATAAGAAATAGAAGCAGGAGTAGGCCAGTCGGCCCATCGAGCCTGCCCCGCCATTCAATCATGACTGATATTCTTCTCTAACTCCAGCTACCTGCCTTATCCCTATACCCCTTAATCCCTGTATAAATGAGAACTCTATCTAACTCACTCTTGAATATGTTCAAGGACTGAGCATCAACAGCCCTTTATGAAAAAGAATATAAGTTTCTACATATAGATTCTATATAGAATATAATATAAGACATCAACCACCCTTATATAACATTTATACAACATTATTTTCTCTTTTTTTATTAAAAACGTGACTGTGTTGCAAAATTATAGCATTTTGTGCAATGACATTTTACTGTACAATAACCAACCCTCCAAGTTAACTGTTTAATTATTGAGTTCAAACTCACCACAGGAATTATTATTATTATCGTGGAGTTCCCGTGGCTCAGTAGTTAGAGCACTTGTCTTGCACACTGGGGAGACCAAGCTGAGGAGACATGTGTTCGAATCCAGGCAGGTCAGGGCGAAACCTTGGGCAAGTTTCCATACACGAAACGCCTAATAATAATCCCTAAAAAAAAACACAATAAATAAAATTGGTCATTTCAATCCATGACTGTGTGTGGGGGACACTGCTGTGCGCAATTCGTTGCCACGATTCGCCAACGAATATATACAGTCAATTCATTTTACAGTAAATTCTGTGAAGAGCTTTGGGACGTCGATAAGATGAGAAAAGCACTATATGAAATGCAAGGATTATATATATATATTATTATATTATTATTATTATATTATATATTCTGGCATGTTGATTTATTACCACAATAAATATTGGATAATTTCCTAACATTCCCTGAAGATGGTAAGATAATATATCCCTGAAGAAGGATAGCAAACTAGAGTAAACAAGATTATTGACAGAATTCCTCAGAGAATAAGAACATATCAGTGGTCAGAATAATTTAACATCAACAAAATTACATTTGTATGGCGCCTTTCACGTCAGGAGGATGTCCCAAGGCGCTGTTCAAGAATCAGCATAAGGATTAACAGTTCAGCAATTCACTGCTGTGCTATGGAGCTCCTTCATTGTGTATTGAACATCACTGATGTGAAGTTTCACTCCCTGTTTAAGCAATCCTGTGACATTGAAGAGATGTTAAAATATCACTTATTATTCCCCTGTAAGTCTACAAAGGAAGACTTGATAAAGGATGGAAACTATTTGACTCATCAGAAGTAAATTAGCTGTTAAGAAATTATTCATCCGAAAATTGAATAACGTTTCTGTGAGATGCTACATTATCATAATAAAATAAGGGTGTGTTTCCGAGGTATATTGAACCATCAAATAAACAATACACAGTATAATCCTTGCATTTGAAATATACATTGTCTTGGGAGGATGAGTAACAGATCTTCACAGAGTATATGGTAAAATGTAGTGAATGTGTATTCACTGTGTAAGTGAATATTGTTACCATATGTAATAATAATACACCTTGGGTAATTCCTAGCACGGTCACCTATGAGTCACATGATTGTAGATGTAAATCCCAAGTCAGGAGTTGAACTCATATACTGTAGTCTAAGACAAAATACTCATTGTATTTTTGGGGGTGCTGTACTTCAGATGAGACATTAAACTGAGGTCCCATCTGCCTGTTCAAGTGGATGTTAAACATCCCATGGCAGTATTTGAAAGGATAATTGGGGATAATTGGCGATGTGTAAGGCGCTATACAAATATAATTTCGATGTTGATGTTGCCCTGGCCAACAATCCCCCAAATAAAATTGGCCATTCATTTCATGGTGGTTTGTGGGTAAGCGCTCTGAGACGCCGTCCGGCGTGGAAGGCGCTATATAAATCAATGTTATTGTCGTTGTGGGTATTGCTGGTGCAATTTTGCTGCCGTGTTACCAAATACACAGTCATTCTATTTCACAGTAAATCATCTGAATACTTTGAGATGTCTTTCTGATGTGATAAAGCATTATACGAAATGAAAGGATTATTATTATTATTATTAAATATGAGCAAGTTGATAATTGGATGAAAAAGTCACTATTTCACAAGAAATTCCATGTGGACGTCCAAGTGACAATCCGTTATGACAAACGCTCCATTTGCTTTGACTGGTTTCAATTGCTATGAGTTAAAATCATGACAATCATTTCTATTAACTTGTGGTTATTCCATTGCCTTCCAATATTGATGCAGGTTCTGCTTCACAATATTCTTCAAGCTGCTCTGGTGATCACCAAAGACCTTCACACAGGATCACAGAGAGATTCAGATGAAGAAGACCTTCCATCGCAGTTTAATCTCAGTACATTAGGTTGTGACTCAAAAGTCAATTTGGGATGCTACCTCTTCACAATATGATGGGTTGGTCAAACAGGATCTACCACTTCATACTCAGTGCTTGTGGAATCCTGTCACGCAGTGGTTAGAGCACTCTCCTTATAAGCGAGAGATCTGAGTTCAATTTCAGGCAGGGTGAAGCATTTGGCAAGTTTCCTTACTCCACGTGACTAATAATAATCCCACCAATTTTTTATTAATTGCTCATTGCAATCCACAACTGTTTGTGTGACACTGATGCATGCAATTGGCAGCCATGTTTGGCCTAGAGATGAATGTCAACCTGGAACACCAGGCACTGATCGCATTTGGCTCAAATCCAATTTAACAGTCCATCAGCAGATCTGGCTGATCTCAGTGCCTCCACTAAATCTTATCACTCCGCCCTTTCCTCCATTAAACCGTGATCCTACTCTAAGACAATGCTGAAAGCTAACAAAAACACCAGGTTTCTCTTCTCAATCACCAACTGGCTGCTCCACCCCACCATCTCGTGGCTCATCCACCTTTTCCTACAACACCAACTGTGAGGCCAATCTACACTGCATGAAAACTAAATAATAATAATAGTACTTGCATTTGACAGAGCTCTTTTCACATCTTCCAGATGTCTCCACACGCTTCTCAGAATATACTGTAAAGTGAATTGACTGTATATTTGTGGGCAAAATGCAACAGCCAATTGCACACAGTAGCGTCCCCACGAACAGTCGTGAATTGAAAATGACCAATTTGTTCTTGTTTTGGGGGGGATGGATTTTTATTAGGGGTATGTGCCTGTGCGTGAGAGTGTGTATGCGTTCACGTGCATGTGTGTGTGTGTGTGGAGTAAGGAAATGTGCTCAAGGTTTCGTCCTTACCTGCCTGGATTCGAAACACTGTTCTCACGCTTGTAAAGTGAGTGCTCTACAAAAACAACAAAAATATTACATTAATCGAGTGCACTTCACATCAGGACGACGTCCCAAGGCGGTGAAACCTATCCACTGATCTACAGGACTCCGGAAATCAAGGGGATCTGATCAGTTGCCTCTGGCTTTGTGTCTTCTATTACTCAGGAGTAAATATAAAATGACCAAATTACAATTCTAAAGGAATAATTGTGAAAATAGTTGAAAATAAAATACTGTAATTGGAATGAAATACTTTATTCATGAAAAAAGCACCACTTGGTAAGATTCTTAGTTGGGCTGTTAAATGTTGGAAGTGTTGAATAATACGAGAAATTAATTGTAGCATAAGTAGGAACTAATTATTCTAGAATGTCTACTACACTAAAGGCTGTCTATTGTGTATATAATGCTTACAAGAGAATACTATTGTTTGTGCTGGGCAATAACAATAACAAGAACAACAACAACTTTGATTTATACAGCGCCCTACACGCCGGACGGCGTCTCAGAGCGCTTCACAATAATTGATCTCGGGACCGAGCCAGGGGCAGAGGCAGAAAGGTGACCAAAGGCACGGTCGAAGAGAAAGGTCTACAGCTGTGACCTAAAGCTGGGAAGAGAGAGGGGGGCGAGGGGAATGGAGTGATGGAGGGAGTTCCAGAGCATCAGGGAGTAGTGGCTGAAGGCAGGGCCGCCGAGGGTGGAGCGAAGGATTCGGGGGGACATGGAGAATGCCAGACCCAGAGGAGAGAACGCAGCGGGTGTTGCGTTCGGAGGAGCAGACATCAGAGAGGTGAGCGGGTGCAGAGGAGTTTTGAGACTTGAAAACAAGGATGAGGATCATGAAGTCGATCCTGTAAGGTAATGGGTTAATGGGGGAGCGGAGTTTGGTGCGGGTGAGAATGCGGACGGCAGAGTTCCGGATTAGCTGGAGTTTGTGGATTGTGGTGGAGGGGAGACAGGAGAGGAGGGCGTTGCAATAGTCCACCCGAGAGGTGACAAAGGCCTGGACCAGGGTTTCAGTGGCTTTTGAGGTGAGGTATTGCCAGAGACGGGGGATCCATCGGAGGCGGTAGAAGGCAGTGCTGGTGAGGGACCGGATGTGGGGGAGGAAGGACAGTCGTGGATCGAACCTGATGCCAAGGTTGCGCACAGGTTCGGAGAGTTTTAGGGTACCCAGGCCGGGAAGGTGGAGGAGGTGAGACCCGAGTGAATGGAGACGTTGACGAGGGCCAAGGAGTACGGCCTCCGTCTTGTCAACATTCAGCTGCAAGAAATTTGTGCTCATCCAGCTCCTGATGTGTGACAGGCAGCTGACAGAACATCAGGGGACTGGGGGTCACAAAGTGAAGTAGAGAAATAGAGTTGGGTGTCATCCGCGTACATGTGGACGTGTGCCCCATGTCTGCAGATCACATCCCCAAGCGGGAGCTTTTAGAGGAGGAAGAGGAGAGGGCCAATGATGGATCCCTGGGGTACCCCGCAGGTAACTGGGTAAGAGAGGGAGGAAAAGCCATTTGTGGAGATGTACTGCTGGCGGTTTGTGAGGTTGGACTCTAACCAGGTGAGTGCCGTCCCACTGAGGTGGATGACGGAGGACAGGGGGTGGTGGAGGATCGCGTGGTCGACTGTGTCAACAGTCGATCTGTGTCAACAGGACAATTAGATCTCAAGTGGGTCAAAATCTGTAGCTGCTAATTGTTTATAAAATTTAATTGTGTGTCTAATTAAATGAATATATGCTATTAGAAACATGCAGTGTAATAATCTGCTCCAAAAACAAATTGGAGCTGACGTAATCTTCTCCAACGGCCTAAGCAGCGATAATTGATGTGATTCCCTGGATATAAATGTACTGCTATTGTGTCCATCGAAGACACCTGTAGTTTTAATCATAGTTTCTTCTTTTGCTCAATGGCCTATAGAAATATATTGGAAATGTTTTCAGCAATATTTAAAAAATATATGTTTATTCAGCAACAGTAAAAATGTCACATATTTGTTTTGATACATGCAGCATGAAACATATAATTACTATGTTTTATGTCACCTGAAAAGGTGTTAAATTCAGATGGGAACTAGAAACTGGGAAATTAGTTTGACAGCATACAAAATTACTTCAACTCTCTTTGTGTGCAAATTGGAAACTATCAGGCTCAGATTTTCTAAACACATTAATTTGGGAGCCATTGGCAGGATAGGGAATTGAAGTGGATCAAAACAATATACTGCATAGTTAAATAGATGCGTGTCTGGAAATGGAAGTGAAAGACAAATAAGATTGTACTTCTTAAAATTAAGACAACAAGTGAATGGGATAAGGAAATATAATAAATGAAAATAATCATTGCTTTTGATGTAGCACTTTTCACATCTTCTTGCATCTCATTGTCTTATATAAACAATAATTAACTATTAGTTCAGTAAATTGATAATTAACTGCCTCATGACGTAACTGGTAAGGTGCTGCCCTGAAGATGATGCACACCTAGTGAAAGACCATAACAAGGTATAACTGAGAAACAAGAATGTTTTAAATTCGAAAGCAAGCAAAATACAATGATAAGATGACACATTTATTGTGTATTAACAGTGTCAGAAACCATTTTACATTCGCCACAAGTCACTCACAACATTGATATAACCGTTAGACAAAAATCATAGCGATAACTTGGGATACAGTTAAAGGAAATCAGCCACCTCATTCAAATAATATATAACTCAACTAATTTTATGCTGCGATTAGCAAGACCTGGTCACTGTTTCTTGGAAGCCACTTTACCCATCATATGCTTTTTAGTATTTTCTTCTTTTTTCAGCAGGATAATATAACATTTAGGGGCAAAAATACAGGCCAGTAGCCCAAAGCTTGATGCCAAAATGGCAAATATTTCTACAGCCACAGTGTATTTTCCAGGAGAGCTTACATAAGCTGGAATGAAAGTTATCCAAACAGCACAGAAGATAAGCATGCTGAAAGTGATGTGCTTCGCTTCATTGAATTTGTCTGGAAGTCGGCGAGCTAGAAAAGCAACGCCAAAGCAAAAACAAGACAACAGTCCAATGTAACCAAGCACACAGTAAAAGGCCACTGCAGATCCCAGACGGCATTCAAACACAATTCTCTCAGTAAAATATTCACTATTTTTCAGAGGATAAGGAGGTGACAAACTAAGCCAAACAGTACATATTAAGCATTGTATCAGGGTAAGGATGAAAACACTCAGACGTTGTTGTGTAGGACCAAACCACTTCATCATGTTGTTACTGCGAAGTGTTGAATTAAATGCCATCACCACAACTATTGTTTTTCCCAAAACACAGGAAATACACAGAACAAAAGTGATACCAAAGGCCGTGTGACGCAACCTACAGGACCAGACTGAAGGCTCTCCAATGAATGTGACTGAGCAAAGAAAACACAAAGCTAACGCGACAAGCAGCAGAAAGCTTAACTCTGAGTTATTAGCTTTAACAATAGGAGTGTCTCTGTGAACATAGAATGCTGTGAATACACTTATAGTCAAGCAGACTCCAAGCAATGCAAGTGTGACTAGAACAATCCCTAATGGCTCCTCAAAGGAGAGGAATTCAATTTCCTTCAGTAGGCAGTGATCTCGTTTATCATTGGACCGGTATTCCAAAGGACATGTCAGGCACACGGCGGAATCTGAGGAAAGAAAGTAAATGGTGATTGATAGAACCTGAACTGAAGTCTATTCAATAAATATTTGAGAATTTAGGAAAGATTTGACAGCCGTGTTTATTCATACCAGTGATGTTACTAATTTCACCATCTGCACATTCTATACAATCAAAGCAACACTTTGGTTGTCCTCTTCTTGCTGCCTTCCTTGTCCCCGGGAGACAACTGTCAGAGCAAACTGCCAGTGGGACCTGGTTATACGGAAAGAAAGGTACAAGATTTTGATATATACAATAGTTCTTTTGCTGAACTCAGGTGCCCTGTAGCGTATTGTTTAGCAGACGGCCGTGCGTTGCCCACAAAATATACATTACTTCACTTGATAGTATATTCTTTGAGTCATGTTGAGGTATCTGAGTCCTGTAGCGCAGTGGTTTGGTGTCATGTCGCTCAGCGGTTAGAGCACTTGACTTACAAGTGAGAAACCTGGGTTCAATTCCACGCAGAGCAAAACTTTGGGCAAATTTCCATACTCCATACGCCAAATAATAATCCCTCAAAAATGAAACACTGCGGTCAATCAGTCAATTGTTTGTCAAACACTGTTGTGTACAATTGGCTGCCGTGTTTCGCCCACAAATATACAATCAATTCATTTTACAATATATAAAGTGAAGCGCTTTGAGACATAGTCTATAAGATGTGAAAAGCACTATATCCAACTCAAGGATTATTATTATGATTATAGAACACATGATAAGGAGCTATATCAAATTACGGATTATTAATATTGTGAAGTGATTCTTCAGTTCCATGTAGTTAATTTATCCCACAATTCATGCTGAGTTGCAAGAGCATTTGCATGGTGATTGCTGCTCAACTCTTTTCACATCTGAAGCCCAAGTGCACAGCAAACGTTCCTACCTTAATCCAACCGCCGCTCCATACAATCATATCTTCCTTTAATTTAAACTCTTCCCCTGTTGGAGCAGATCCATCATAGTGACCGACAGTGAGTGTCTCAGTGCCGCCTAGGTCACTTGGCTGCCAGTTTATAATGTCGTACGTTGCAACTGGGTCCCCGTTTTCATCAAAATGAACATTGTCACCAATCTTTGTGCTGAAATTTACATTTTGCATGTAATGCAAAACCTATTTTGGAATAAAACGTGAGAAATTGAATTAATGTTCTTTATTTCACACAATCATTTCAAAACGTAACAGTGCATTCAAGGTGTACTGTCCAATCTCATTCTAAATACTGTTCAGGTAAACCTCTATTTAAGACGGGGTTGCGTTCCTGAAAATCTGTTGTCAGATCGAAACTTCTGAAATCGAAATGCGATTTCCAATGCCGTCCCAATAAATAACCTGAGGTGCGTTATTTTCACGATTTTATTCCTCCTAAAATCCAGTAAATAACACACAAAAAACACACAAAGTAACACACAAAATAACACACATAGGCAACAAGTGGTACTTGGGGTAACTGTACAGTATTGTACTTTAATACTGGCACTGTAATGCAGTCCTATGTTTTGATAATCTGCTTCCACCTGTAGCTGTAACACAGCTTGAACTTGCCAGTATATTGTCCTTATTCTGTTTTATAGTTGCAATCAATGAAGCTAGCCCGAAAGCCCTCCCGACGTCGGTACCTTTTTTTGGCAGACTTTTTGCGCTTTATCACCTCTAATTTAATATTTAAAGTGATGGCTTTGCGGGGTATCTTGCCGATAGCGGTATTACCGCTGCTCATATCACTTACTCCTCTTTTTTCTGACACGATACACATAATACACGGAAGAGGCTGTAAATCGCTCGATATTGCTCGGGAATGTTCGGAAATGACTGTAATACTGACGTGACGTGGTGTCCCTTCAAAATCAGCTGGCTTTCAAACAATGACGTAGTAACATGCTGTTGGCCAGTTCAAACGCTTGGATACACTATATCAGGTGCGAACGTGATTTACCCACTAATACACTATGAACTGTGTGAATGGACAAACAGCACACGTGGAATGCGAACGCGATATTCAAAATATGTACAGCGCATGCAGCAAAAATAATTTTGTTCGTTAAAATGAAAGCAAATGTCCTAAATCAATAAAAAGGTGCAAAAAATTATGTTCAATCAAACGAAACGTTCTAAAGAGAAACGTGTTTAATCGAGACTTACCTGTAATAAATAATCATTCCGTTTGACATAGCGCTGTCACGTCTTCTAGATCTTTCAAAGCATTTAACAGAATATGCTGTAAAGTGAATTGACTGCAAATATTTGTGGGTGAAAAGTGGCAGCCGATTGTCCCCACAAAGAGTGCTGTAATGTACTTCCAGTTGAATTGAATGAAATCACCCATTATTGAAGAACACATTTAAGTAAATGTTCTTCAAGAAAATATGGACGGCCATGACATGAGGACACAATCAAAAGCAAAATAAGAAAACTCAACGAATAGCAGACAAATCCGTGAAAACAATATAATTCATATAAACATTGAACCACAGATCACGAGATGATTTCAGATAAAGTAGGCGATTTAGGACATCAGATTCTATTCTTCCAAAGCAGTCGAAACAATAACAACTTTGATTTATGTAGCGCCCTCCACGCCGGACGGCGTTTCAGAGCGCTTGCTCCTTGCTCTGACCATTGTGTTTCACCCTACAGACTGCAGCAATAGGTTATAGCTTTCTACCGTAAAAGCCTCGACCACATCTGACACTGAAACACACTGTTGAATCATTTCACTTTTAATTGACAAAGGATATGAAGAACTTCTTACTTGCCATGGTTGAAAGTTTGAAATATTCGCACAACTTTCATTGAGAAATGGACCTTTGCCTCTTTGACATGACAGCATGTCATGAAGAGCATGAGCTATGGCGTAGGTTGCTGTATAGACATTGTAGGTTACACGGTACTGAGACACGTCTGTATATGGATTATTTACAGTCTGTAAATCCTCTCGTCCTGTACATTGCTTAATTCCATCTGCTTTGTGCTGCTTGTTATTCAGTGTACAGTTGAAGGCCAATTCCCAAAACTCTTCCATTAAGCGGTTTCCTGGGAATGCAGACGGATGAACTTGCAGCAGAAACTCTCTCAACCCCGGAATATGTACTTTGCGAATCGCAATTCCAATTGTCCCGGAGAGGAATTGTCTGCTTTCCTCTGGGGGCAGATGTGTTGTGGTGACCCAGGCCTCACTTCCTATCCATTGAATACCTGTCACATTTTGTCGCACAATTTCTTTCAACAGAATAGTCATATGGGAATGACCAACAAATGCTACAATAACCATTGTGGTAGATTGCTTAATCACTTCTATTGTTTTAAGCAATTCTTCCCTTGAGTATGTTATATGGAAAGACTCAGAGAACGCAATACAAACACCCAGTTGCCGCACAGCTTGTGTGAATGCTTGCATTCCAAATTTACCATAGTCATCGTCACTTCTAATGGTCCCAATCCACATCCACCCAAAGTGTTTCACCAGCTGGGCCAAGGCTCTGACCTGATAGTAGTCACTTGGTATAGTTCTAAAAAATGATGGATATTCCTTCCTGTTGCTCAGACATTCACACGTAGCAAAGTAACTTACCTATGGAAATTCAAATGGGAAAGCAATACAAACATAGAGAAACATAACAGATAAATTTCAATCCAAATTATAATTGACGTGTAGAAAGAATGTTCACATCTCTAGGGTAAAATGTTATCAGTATTACCTGAAGCCTATCAAATGTTGTTAATGATCCACCAATAACTTCTTCATTGCTTCCATTTAGCTTTGAACATGTTGTGAAATTGCTTACACGCTAACATGAGCTTAGAAAACAACAACAATTTTGATTGAATTCGCACCCTCCAAGCTGGACGGCATCTCTTCCTAATCCCTCACCCATAGCCCCTTATTCACTCAGTCTGAAATATATTATAAATTTATCATTCTGAAAGTATAATTAGAATAGTATTTAGTGATAGTATCAAATTAATAATTTTATTGCTCGTTAATTTGCTTTCAACGCCTTTGGACATATTCCCGAAGTGCAAGTAGTAGTGTATCAATGTAATTTTGTTGTGGTTGTTTGAGAACACTTGAAAGCTGGAACCAATGGATAGAATACCAGCTCAATCTGAATGTTATTTATGTTGAGCAGACTCTCACTGGTGTGAGAAATAATTCAATTGGTTTATATTGTTATTCATGTTTAAAATAAGAGGATTTTAATGTTGTACAATGTAATGGAAGTTGATAATAAAGTGAATTGAATATAACCATTCTATTGTTGTGCTTCAGTGAACTGATGTCTTCTTTCATGATATAGCTTACCAGAGGAATCCTAAAAGGACTGATCAAAGTTGCTATTGCTGAGGATCTTGTGGAACTAGAGTCACCAACAATAGCAGAAATCACAGGTGCTCTTTGGCAAGTTATATTTGTAGATGTTTCTTCAAGTCTGCTTAAGAAATTAAAGGTCGTTTTTATTGATACAGCAAGCAATCCGCAAGTGTGAGAAATCCAGTAGCCCAGAGTGATGTTGGGAAGCAGGGTCTTGTCTTTGTTTATTTCTGTTATAGCAAAGATCATCGCCATTGCAAAGCGAAACTGTCTGAATTTTAACCTGAGGGTATTAAGTACAGTATATAGCAATTGTTTTCAACAAGAGTCATTTGAAAAGTGAAAGTAATACATTTCAATCTGGCTTTGCTATAATATAGACATATTGCTGGCCGATTACAATTAACAAAAGTATATTCAGAGATACAAGGATGTAAAACTGTTTGGGAATTCACGTCCGCATGAACAGAATGTACAAATTGTTTGATTTTATACAAAAATCAAATGCCCCGAGTTTTGAGATAAAAACACCTATTCCTATGTTATTGTCGTTAGACTTTGCTCCTGAGGAATTACATCATTGTCTATTTTTCACGGTTAAATCAATTTTTGGATCAATTGACAATAGAATGTATTTCCACTCGGAATAGCAACTTGCAAACTGTGTTGACACAGACTCTAGAAAGATGGGAAATAAATGCAAATCAGTTAAAATAAAGATTAAATATTCCCACAGTTATTGGCTTTCATTGAGCTGTCATCTCAGTAAGTTTTATACAACAACAAGAACAAAATTATATAAGTAGAGATCGGGTGTACTTCCCAAGGAGATAATAATTTAAATGAATTTGCATAAAACCTGTTTAAGATTTCAAACAAATCTTAATCTGGAGTTTATATGCATTTTGATAATCATATTAATTTCACTTGTGTTGAGACTAATTTCCAAATCGTAAAAGAATGCGAACGGAGATTTCTCAGGATCAACCAGACTCAATGGCAGTTAGGTCTTACACACAAAATAACTGGGATTCATTTTTTAAAAAACTGGTTGTCAAATAGTTCTAAGTTCCTTTAAGCGATTTGGAGATGTTGGCATGTGTTTTATAACTATATATGAATCTATGTTAGCTATCTCCCACAAATATACAGTCAATTCACGTTACAGTATATACTGTGAAGCACTTTTAGACGACGATAATATGTGAAATGGGCTATCTCAAATGGAAAGATTATCATTATTATATCAAATGGATTTTTAAGTCATGCAAGAGGTAACATTCCACTAACATTGTACATTTTACCACTTGTGGTTGGGTTTTGAAGGTGTTTTCTAGATTCTCAGCTTTGTTATGAATACTGAAAACGCCGCCAAGAATGATGTCACCGTCTTTAGACAAACTGAGCAGATCAAACATCCCCCAGCGTTTGCAGGTTGGTCCTTCAGGCATCCTCACAGACTCAATAGCAGAAAACAGTAGTACCGGTACGTACAACAAAGGGTGATGCATTGCTGTTGAACGTTTGTATCAGTGTACTGAAGTACTGTATTGCCAACTAACCTTATATACTTTAATATTGCACTGGCAATTTGTGTGTTTGCCTTTAAAAAGTTAGTTTCCAAATACTTTAAGCACATTAGGGACCGTTCCCAGCAGGAAAGTAATTACCATTTTAATCTTTGTCAAGATAATGAAACCAAACGTTATGGGAGATAATTAATTACGTGGCAGTCTGATCACAAATGTTTACCTGTTCCTTTAATTTGAAGTCCTGCCACTTGATGGTTAGATCACCTGCTTCAAAAGTGAGTGTGTCACTGTTCGACAACTGGGCATTCAATTGCCTACCGCATTTTGCCTACAATATATGCAGTCAATTCATTTTACACTATATTCTTTGAGATTTGAGTCGTCTCAAAGACATGATTTGGTGCATAATCAAATGCAAGAATTATTAGCATAATTGTAGATTTTCAATATGTTTGCTTTCAAGTCAAAAATGTTGTTCTGAAGTTATAAGGAACATGGATGAGACTGTATTTGCATTATACTGTGTAGTTTCAGTTAATTTACCTTTAAAAGGACAGGTAACATAGTAAGCTCTGCCTACACAGTGTGCTCTGTGAAGGAGCCAGTGTTGCTCATAAAGTACAAAGGTTACCATATGAGGCGTGTATCCTGGTTAGAGAAATAGACTTCCATATCGAAATAAGTTTACATTTTATGTAGCATTTATCAAGTCAAAAATTCTCTAAGTGCTTCACAGAAAATGCTATTAAGTACACTGACGTATGCAGTATATATAAAGCAAATAATTTTTTTTATTATTTCCTGTTAACATTTGAACAAACTAAATTTCAGTCAGCATAATAAATTACACACTAAAATTTAATTGATAGAACCAAACTAATAATGGAATAAATCAGAATATCTAGATATTCTATGTTAAGATAAATCAAATCATAAAACAACAACAGAAAGCTAGCCAACATGTAATGTGTTGAATTTCTTTTATTTTCAATCGAAAACCTGATCATTGTTTCTTGGAATCTAAAATGCTTCTTCAAGCACATGAATTGTGAATTTATTAACTGTCTAGCATTTTGGGATATCCTTGTGACGTACTTTATTAGTAAAAAAACACATTCACTGAATCTTGGGAGCCACCTTACCCGTAATAAGCTTTTTAGTATTTTATTCTTTTTTGAGCAGGATAATATAACATTTAGGGGCAAAAATACAGGCCAGTAGCACAAAGCTTGATGCCAAAATGGCAAATATTTCTACAGCCACTGTGTATTTTACAGGAGAGCTTACATAAGCTGGAAGGAAAGTTATCCAAACAGCACAAAAGATAAGCATGCTGAACTTGATGTGCATCGCTTCATTGAAATTGTCTGGCAGTCAGCGAGCTAGAAAAGCAACGCCAAAGCAAACAGAAGACAACAGTCCAATGCAACCAAGCACACAGTAAAAGGCCACTGCAGATCCCACATGGCATTCAAACACAATTCTCTCAGTAACATATTCACTATTTTTCAGAGGATGAGGAGGTGTCAAACTAAGACAAACCGTACATATTAAGCATTGTATCAGGGTAAGGATGAAAACAAACAGACGTTATTGTGTAGGACCAAACCACTTCATGATGTTGTTACTGGGAAGTGTTGCATTAAACGCCATCACCACAACTATTGTTTTTCCCAAAACACAGGAAACACACAGAATAAAAGTGATACCAAAGGCCATGTGATGCAACCTACAGGACCAGGCTGAAGGCTCTCCAATGAATGTAACTGAACAAAGAAAAACCAAAGCTAATGCGACAAGCAGCAGAAAGCTTAACTCTGAATTATTAACTTTAACAATTGGAGTGTCTCTGTGAACATAGAATGCTGCGAATTCACTTATAGTCAAGCAGTCTCCAAACAATGCACGTGTGACTAGAACAATACCAAATGTCTCCTTGAAGGAGAGGAATTCAATTTTCTTCAGTAGGCAGTGATCTCTTTTATCATTGGACCAGTATTCCAAAGGACATGTCAGCCACACGGCGGAATCAGAAAAAAGAAAGTAAATTGTGTAAGTTGTTCGAATCTGGAATGCACTGCCTGAAAAGGTGTTGGAAGCTGATTCGATAACAACTTTTAAAACGTAATTTGTTATTTATTTAGGGAGAACAGGTCTATTAGGCTTTGGGGGCGGGCAGGGCAGTGGGATTGAATCGCTCTTTTCAAAGAGCCGGCACAGACTAGATGGGCTGAATGGCCTCCTTTTGTGCCGTACAATTCTATGAATCTATGAATCTAAATTGTGATTGATAGAACCTGAATTGAAATCTGTTCAATAAATGTTAGAGAATTTAGGAAAGATTTGATAGCCGTGTTTATTCTTACCAGTGATGTTACTAATTTCACCATCAGCACATTCTATACAATCAAAGCAACAATTTGGTTGTCCTCTTCTTGCTGCCTTCCTTGTCCCAGGGATACGACTGCCAGAGCAAACTGCCCGTGGGATCTGGTTAGAGGGCAAGGCAGATATCAGATGTTGATATTATACAATAGTTCTTTTGCTGAATTCAGGTGCCCTTTGCCATATTGGTTAGAGGACGGCCGTGTATTGCGCACAATATATACATCAGTTCACTTGATACTATATTCTGTGAATCGATTTGAGACATCTGAATCATGTAGCTCAGTGATATAGAGTTATGTGGCTCAGTCGTTAGTGCACTTGACTTACAAGTGAGTGAACTGGGTCCAATTACATTCAGGGCAAAACTTTGGGCAAATTTCCATACTCCATATGCCTAATAATAATCCCTCAAAAATAGAACACTGCAATAAATTGGTGATTACAATCAACGCTTGTTTATCGGACACTGTTGTGCGCAACTCGCTGCTGCGTTTCACCCTGAAATATACAATGAATTCACTTTACACTATATTCTGTCAGGCGCTTTGAGACGCAGTCTAGAAGATGTAAAAAGGTCTGTACCAAATTCAGGGATTATTATCATTAAGGAGCACATGATGAGGAGCTGTATCAAATTAAGGATTATTAATATTATTAAGTGATTCTTCAGTTCTATGTAATTACTTTATCCCACAATTCATGCTGAGTTGCAAGAGCATTTGCATTGTGATTGCTGCTCAACTCTTTTCACATCTGAAGCCCAAGTGCACAGGAAACGTTCCTACCATAATTCGAACTGCACTCCATACAATCGTCGCTTACCTTAATTTAAACTCTTCCCCTGTTGGAGCAGATACATCATAATGACCGACAGTGAGTGTCTCAGTGCCGCCCAGGTCACTTGGCTGCCAGTGTATAATGTTGTTGTTGCCACTGGGTCCCAGTTCTCATCAAAATGGACATTTTCACCAAACTTTGTGCTGAAATTTACCGTTTTTATGCAATGGAAACCTATTTTGGAATAATGCATGAGAAGTGGAAATCATCTTTTTATTTCACACAATCATTTCAACATTTAACAGGTTGCCATATGCGGATCCGTAATATGCGAAGCAATACGAGGCTCGTGTGTTACAAACAGGTTCCAATCTCATTGTAAATACTGTACAGGTAAACCTGTATTTATTATGGGATTGCTTACGTGAAAAAAGTTGCTCAGAACGAAACGTCCTAATTCGAAACATAATTTCCCATGCGATTCCATGATATAACCTGAGATGCGTTCTTTTCGCAAAACTGTAGGACCTAAAACCCACTAAATAACACACAATACACACAAAATAACACACAATATAACACACATAGGCAAGCAGGGGTACTTGGGCTAACTGTACAATATTGTACTTTAATACTGGCAAACTTTAATACACTCCTATGTTTTGATAATCGGCTTGCACCTGTAGCTGTAACACACCTTGAACTTGACAGTATATTGTCCTTATTCTATTTTAAGGCAGCCGTCGTGGATCTACCTAGCCTGAAAGCCCTCCCGACGTCCGTTCCTTTTTTGCCAGACTCTTTTGCGCTTCATCAGCTCCAATTTAGTATTTAAAGTGATGACTTTGCGGGATCTCTTGCCGCTAGAGGTATTACCGCTGCTCATATCACATAATGCTCTCTTTTCTGAGATGATAGAAACGTGGTAGAGGCTGTAAATTGCTCAAAGTTACTCGGGAATGTTTGGAAATTTCTGTTATACTGACGTGGCGCGGTGTCACTTCAAAATCAGCTGGCTTTTAAACAATGACGTAGTGACATGCTATTGGCAAGTTCAAACGCTTTACACTGTATCAGGTGAGAGCGTGATTTTCCTGCAAATACACCATGGACTGTGCGAATGGACAAAAAAACACGCAAAATGCGACCGCGATATTCAAAATATGTACTTCGCATACGCAAAAAAGAAATTTGTTCGATAAAACAAAACCAAGTGTCCTATATCGATAAAAAGGTATTAACAAATTATATTCATTGAATCGAAACGTCCTAAATAGAAAAGTTTTTAATCGAGGCTTACCTGCAATAAATAATTCTCTGGATACTGGAAAAGTTCCCATTGATTGGAAGATTGCAAACGTTACTCCACTATTTAAGACGGGTGGGAGAGAAAACATGGGTAACTATAGAGCAGTTAGTCTGACATCAGTGGCAGGGAAATTTCTTGAGTCCTTAATCAGAGAAATCATTATGGTATATCTGGAAGACCATAACATGATTAGGCAGAGTCAGCATGCTTTTACAAAAGGGAAGTCATGCTTAACTAATCTTTTAGAGTTTTTTGAGGATGTATCCAGCAGGTGGATTAGGGGAAACCAGTAGAAGCGATATATTTAGATTTTAAGAAGGCATTGGATAAATTGCCACACAAATGGCTATTGAACCAAGTCAAGACCCATAGGATTAATGGGAACATATTTGTATGAATAGAAGAGTGGCTAGCAGGTAGAAAACAGAGATTAGGTACAAATGGGTCATTCTCGAATTGGCAGGATGTAACTAGTGGATTGCCACAAGGATCAGTGCTTGGGCCTCAGCTATTTACTATTTACATCAATGATCCAGATGAGGACATTGAATGTAACGTGTCTAAATTCGCAGATGATACTAAACTAGGTAGGAGAGTCAGCTGTGAGGATGCTGCAATAAGATTGCAATGGGATATAGATACGCTGGGGAATAGAATTTAATGTGGCAGATGGAATTTAATGTGGGGAAGTGTGAAATTATTCACCTAGGTAGCAAAAACAAAAAGGAAATTATGTGTACATAAGTATACAAAGGGATTTGGGTGTCTTTGTACGCCAGTCTCAGACCGTTTGTTTGCAGGTGCAGCCTGCAACTAAGAAGGCGAACGGCATGTTAGCGTTCATCTCAAAAGCTTTAGAGTACAAGAGTAGGGAAGTCTTGCTGCAACTGTTTAGGGCCTTGGTGAGACTGTACCTAGAGTATTGTGTGCATTTTTCGTCACCTTAATTAATCAAGGCCATACTTCACTTAGAGGGGGTACAGCGTAGGTTCACTAGGTTATTTCCTGTGATGAGGGGTCTGACCTATGAGGATAGGTTGAATAGACTAGGGCTGTATCCTCTAGAGTCCAGAATAATTAGTGGAGATGATCTTATATGAAACATATAAGATTCTTATAGGGCTACATAAAGTAGACACTGAGGGACTGTTTCCCCTTGTAGGAATATCTATAACCAGGGGTCATAATCTTACAATTAAGGGTCATCCTTTTAGAACAGAGTTGAGGGAACATTTCTTCAATTAAAGGTAGCGAATTGATTGAATTCACTACCCCAGAAGGCAGTAGATGCTCAGTCCTTGAACATTTTCCAGGATGAGAATCATAGATTTTGAAACTATAGAGGGATTAGGGGATAAGGGGATAGGGCATGTAATTAGAGTTAGGTCAGAAGATCAGCCATGATCTTACCAAATGGCAGGGCAGGCTTGAGGTGCCGAATGGCCTACTCCTGCTCCTAATTCTTATGTTCTTATGATCCTTTTGTTTGATATAGAGCTTTTCATGTTATCTGGACCTGAACGTGTTAACACTTAACTGGTTGCCATATGCGGATCCTTAACCCACATCTGGTCGAGATTGATCGGAAATTTCTACAATACTGACGTGGCACGGTGTGGCTTCAAATTCAGCTGGCTTTTAAGCAATGACGTAGCGACATGCTATTGGTGAGTTCAAACACTTGGATACACTATATCAGGTGAGAGAGTGATTTACCTGCGAATACACTATGGACTGTGCATATGGACAAAAAGGACGCGCGAAATGCGACAGCGATATTCGAAATATATACTGCAAATGTGCAAAAAAAAGAATGTTGTCGTTAAAACGAAACCGATTGACCTATACAGATAAAAAGTTGTTAAAATTATGTTAATTCCATCGCAATGTCCTAAATAGAAGCTTCCTTAATCGAGGCTTATTTTTAATAAATAATCCTCTCGTTTGATTTAGTGCCTTTCATGTCTTCTATTGCCCTCTTTTTTTCATATCAGTTGAACGTTTGTAGATGTTGGGTGAGAACAAGATTGAGGAGTCAATAATCTACTTGCAGCTGAATTTTGTGAAATCACCCATTACTGAAGATCACATTTAAGTAAATGTTCTGCGAGAAAACATGGACGGTCATGATATGAGGATACAATCAACAGCAAAATAGGAAAATTCAAACAATGGCAGTCAAATCCGTGAAAACAGTATAATTCATATTAACATTAAACCTCAGAACACCAGATGATTTCAGGTAAAGAAGGCACGTGAGGACATCAGATTCCATTTTTCCAAAGCACTCACAAAAACAACAACTTTTTCTATATAGCGCCATCAACGCCGGACGGCGTCTCAGAGCGCTTGCACTGACCGTAGTGTTTCACACTACAGATTGCAACAATGAGTTATAGCTTTCCACAGTAAAAGCCTCGAACACATATGAGACTGAAACACTGTTGAATTATTTCACTTTTAATTGACAAAGGATATGAAGAACTTCTTATTTGCCATGGTAGAAAGTTTGAAATATTCGCACAACTTTCATTAGGAAATGGACCTTTGCCACTTTGACATGACAACATGTCATGAAGAGCATGAGCTGTGGCGTAGGTTGCTCTATGGACATTGTAGTTTACACGGTACTGACGCACGTCTGTATATGAATTATTGACAGTCTGTAAACGCTCTCGTCCTGTATTAGAGCACTTGTCTTGCAAGCTGAGGAGACCAAGCTGGGGAGACCTGTGTTCGAATCCAGGGAGGTCAGGTCGAAACCTTGGGCAAGTTTCCTTTCTCCACATGCCTAATAATAATCCCTCCAAAAAACCACAATAATAAAATTGGTCATTTCAATCCACGACTGTGTGTGGGACACTGCTGTGCGCAATTGGCTGCCGCGATTCGCCCATAAATATATACAGTCAATTCACCTTACAGTATATTCCGTGAAGCATTTTGGGACGTTGATAAGATGTGGAAAGCGCTATATCAAATGCAAGGATTATTATTATTCTAAATACTGTACAGGTAAACCTCGATTTAGGACAGGGTTGCGTACATGAAAAACGTTTTGCCGATCGAATGTCCTAAATCGAAATGCGATTTCCCATGTGATCCCATTAGCTTACCTGAGCTGCGTTGTTTTCACAACATTTTCGGACCTTGAGTTGAGTAAATTACACACAAAACACACATAGGCAAAAAGGGGTACTTGGTGTAAATGTACATTATTGTACTTTAATACTAACAAACCTTAATATAGTCCTATATTTTGATAACCTGCTTGCATCTGTAGCTGTAGGACACCTTGAATTTGCCAGTATACCATCCTTATTCTATGGAAGCTCCCGTCGATCTAACCAGCCCTAAAGCCCTCCCGACGTCTGTAGCTCTTTAGCTAGACTCAATGCGCTTCATCACCTCCAATTTAGTATTTAAAGTGATGTCATTGCGGGGTCTCTTGTTGCTAGCAGTATTAACGCTGCTTATATCAATTACTTCTCTCTGTTCTGACATGGTAGAAACACGGTCGAGGCTATGAATCGCTCGAATTTGTTCGGGAATGTTCGGAAATGACTGTAGTACCGACGTGGCGTGCGTCACTTCAAAATCAGCTGGCTTTTAAACAGTGACGTAGCGACATGCTGTTCGCCAGTTAAAACGCTTGGATACACTATATCAGGTGAGAGAGCGATTTACCCGCGAATACACTATATACTGTGGGAATGGACAGAAAGGATGTACGGAATGTGTCTGCGATATTCAAAATGTGTATTGCGCATGCGCAATTTTTTTTTGCATTAAAATAAAACCAAATGTCCACTATCGATAATAACTTGTTAAAAAAACTTATGATCATTCTATCAAAACATCCTAAATAGAAACATCCTTAATCGAGGCTTACTTGTGATAAATAATCCTTTCTTTTGATTTTGTGCTTTTCGTGTCTTCTAGACCTTTCAAAGCACTTCACAGAATCTACTGTGAAGTGACTTGACTGCAAATATTTGTGGGTGAAACGTGGCAGCCAATTGCGCACAGCAGCGTCCCCACAAACAGCGGTGTGCAGGTACTTGGCAATTGTCATGAGTGACGCTGAGATAATGAAAGAATTATCAGTATTCATCCATTACTATTCCATTTCCCCCATTTTTTTTCCTATCGGTTGAACTTTTGTAGATGTTGGGTGACAACAAGTTTGAGGAGTCAATAATGTACTTACAGCTGAATTGTGTGAAATCAAACATTACTGAAGATCACATTTAAGTGCATGTTCCGCAAGAAAATATGGACGGCCACGATATGAGGATACAATCAATAGCAAAATAGGAAAACTCAAACAACGGCAGACAAATCCGTGAAAACAATACAATTCATATGAAAATTGAACCACAGATCACCAGATGATTTCACATAAAGAAGGCACTTTAGGACATCAGATTCCATTCTTCCAAAATACTCACAACAATAACAACTTTGATTTATATAGCGCCCTCCACGACGGACGGCATCTCAGAGTGCTCGCTCTGACCATAGTGTTTCACCCTACAGACTGCAACAATGGGTTATAGCTTTCTACTGTAAAAGGCTCGACCATATCTGACACTGAAACACTGTTGAACCATTTCACTTTTAGTTGACAAATGATATGAAGAACTTCTTACTTGCCATGGTTGAAAGTTTGAAATATTCGCACAAGATTCATTGGGAAATGGACCTTTGCCACTTTGACATGACAGCATGTCATGAAGAGCATGAGCTAAGGTGTAGGTTGCTGTATAGACATTGTAGGTTACACGGTACTGAGACACGTCTGTATATGGATTATTTACAGTCTGTAAATCCTCTCGTCCTGTACATTCCTTCATTCCATCTGCTTTCTGCTGCTCGTTATTCAGTGTACAGTTGAAGGCCCATTCCCAAAACTCTTCCATTAAGCGGTTTCCTGGGAATGCAGACGGATGAACTTGCAGCAGAAAGTCTCTCAACCCTGGAATATGTACTTTGCGAATCGCAATTCCAATTGTCCCGGAGAGGAATTGTCTGCTTTCCTCAGGGGGCAGATGTGTTGTGGTGACCCAGGCCTCACTTCCTATCCATTGAATACCTGTCACATTTTGTCACACAATTTCTTTCAACAGAATAGTCATATCAGATTGACCAACAAATGCCACAATTATCTTTGTGGTTGATTTCTTGATCACTTCTATAGTTTTAAGCAATTCTTGCCTTGAGTATGTTATATGGAACCACTCAGAGAATGCAATACAAACACCCAGTTGCTGCACAGCTTGTGTGAAGGCTTGCATTCCAAAGTTTCCATAGTCATCGTCACTTCTAATGGTCCCAATCCACGTCCACCCAAAGTGTTTCACCAGCTGCGCCAAGGCTCTCACCTGATAGTAGTCACGAGGTATCGTTTTAAAAAATGATGGATATTCCTTCCTGTTGCTCAGACATTCACACGTTGCAAAGTAACTTACCTACAGGTTTTAGCATAACGAGAAACTTGAATTAAAATGATTTAGTCTCATAGCTGCAATGTAAATGGACATCTTCCTGATTCCATTTGTCTCATATAACAGGTAATTTCAAAACACAGTAACAACGCGATCTATAAGTGACTGTGCGTTTCATTTATAGTAAAACCTTTAAAGCACATTTTACAGAACAATTGTTTTTAATTATTTAATTTAAGGAATGTCTGGTATTACATATTTTGTGCCCAAGTTCGCATATAAATGCACAGTCATGGCCTGAACTATCTTACCATTGGGATCGTGAAAGGACTGATCAAAGCGGCTATTGCTAATGTTTGTGAGGAGGTGGTGGCACCCACAATAGCAGAGACCACGGGGGCTCGTTTGCAGGTGAAATTTGAAGATGTTTCTTCAAGTCTGTTCAAAAATTCAAAGGTTGTTTTTATGGATACGGCGGGCATTACGCAGGACTCATGAACCCAGTAGCCCAGAGTAATGTCTGGGAGCAGTCTGGGGTCCTTGTTTATTTCCTCTATTGCAAAGAGCATCTCCATCGCAAACCGGAACAGTCGTAATCGAAAGCTGTGAGCAATTAAATTATTAATTATCAACCACATAGTTCATATTCATAGCATCACCAGCAATGCAATAGATTCTAACATTTCAAGTTTTTTTCCAAATGGTTTGGGGAAAAATACAGAATGATAAAGTTGACACATAGATTGATATTTCTTACTGTAGTTTACAAACTGTTTTATATTACAAACAAAATCACAAAATGCACGTCTAAACCATTGCAAATATTAGGTTCCCGAAATTCCCTTTACTCTGTGCAATTACAAGCTTTGTCTGTTTCACTGAAATATAGATTAACTTTCTTACCAACAGACACAGTGACGGTTCCAAACTGAATACCAATAATATCATTTGCAATTTGTAAAATTCGCACTAACTTTGTACACTTTAGCGCTTTCGATTCGGTCTTAAAACGTAGGTCCTGATCCTCCACATCAAAATGAATACTGAAAACTCCGCCAAGAACAATATCTCCATCTTTAGACAAACTGAGCAGATCAAATATTCCCCAGCGTTTGCAACTTGTTTGTTGTTCGAGCCAAACAGGGACGAGAGTAGACATAAACAGTACGCAATACTTGGTGTAGTGCATCGCTTAATGTGTGCCTGTCAGTGCCTCAAAATATTCCTAATTGCTCACATATATACTGTTTCCTCCCAACGAGAATGATGTCAATCTGTTTTAATTAGAACCAGTGGATATCTTGAATAAATTAGTGATGATTCCCAGGTGGAAACAAATTCCCAGTTTAATCATTTAAAATCTTCCTCTAGGTGATTAAATCAATTATGAAGCGAAATGTTTTAATCATATCGTCATCTGATCATAATGTATCTGTTTAATTGTTCCAGTAAAATGACAACAGCAACGATTAACTTAGACGTTGTATTATTAAAGACACAATTGCATTATTTTTAATATCATAACTTAATATATTTTAATGTCTTAACCTCAGCCACAGGAAACATTGTCAAGTTTCAGTTTGGCTCACAGCATTCTAGCCGTTAAATCAGAAATGCTATATAAATGCAAATTGTTGTTGTTATTAACCCTCACTGATTATACCACATCCTAGTGTTTCTTAACATAAACCCTGCTTATGGTTTCTCACAGTTTGCCGACCACAGAGTGAGACAAACTGGACAAACTTCTCTTTCCCTTTCCTTGAATGATTTACAACAACAACAACAACAACAACTTCGATTTATATAGCGCTCTCCACGCCAGAAGGCGTCTCAGAGCGCTTCACATTAGCGGGTTCCGGGAACGAGCCAGGAGCAGGGGCAGGAAGGTGACCAAAAGCTCGGTCGAAGAGAAAGGTCTTCAACTGTGACCTGAAACTGGGAAGAGAGGGGGCGAGGGGAAGGGAGTGAGGAAGGGAGTTCCAGAGCCTCGGGGCGTAGTGGCTAAAGGCACGGCCGCCGAGGGTGGAGCGGAGGACTCGGGGGACATGGAGGAGGCCAGACCCAGAGGAGCGAGGGCAGCGGGTGCTGGGTTGTGGGGAGAGGAGATCAGAGAGATAGGGGGGTGCAGAGGAGTGCAGGGATTTGAAAACAAGGGTGAGGATCTTGAAGTCGATCCTCTCTGGGATAGGGAGCCAGTGAAGTCTGGCAATGATTGGGGTAATGGGGGAGCGAAGGTTGGAACGGGTGAGTATGCGGGCAGCAGAGTTCTGGATAAGCTGAATTTTGTGGATTGTGGTGGAGGGGAGACCGGCGAGGAGGGCGTTGCAGTAGTCCAGCCAGTACAGTAAAAGCCCGTTGTTCCGTGACCCGATGAACCATAACTTCCGTATAACCGGCTCCGCCAAAAAAAAAGGTATGCATTCGATAAATTGGTATTTATCCAAAAAAGTCATTTAAAAAAAATGTTTTTGGTGCGTCAGTATTTTGCAATGCTGCTAGTTGGTTCCTGATGGTGGCGCGAGCTCAGAATGCAGCCGGTTCTGTAAAGCAATGCACTATCCAGAGTGTACTCTTTGAGAGAGGATGAGTTGAATAATTTAGATTTAATTTAGCTACAAAAAGGCGAAACACAAACCCACCCTGAGCAAAGCTTGCAGATCAATTAATTGGCTTCTATTTTAATAAACAGACTAATACCTGCACTTTTACAGAGTGCAATATTTTAAGTTACAGATTGCAGTTAGCAAGGCTTTTTGCAAAGGCAGTTAACTAAACTGAGCTGCCGTCGTCAATAACACGTTTGCTTTCCTCTCTTCTGTCCCCAATGAGAACAGTGTCATTCAGACATGTAACTTTTGCACTAGATTAAAGATCTCCCTGAACTGCCTGGTCGCTGTATGTAAAATGATTATAATTATTATTTATATGTTATGTTATCACATTAGGGTCCGGCGATATATCGATATATCGCTAAACCCAACAAAATTTTCATATCGATACGCTGACACATGTATTCCGAAAATATCGGTATATCTAAAAATCGATATGTCCAGGTGAAAAATCGGAATGCGCGCACAATGAACTACAAGACCCAGAATGCTCATCTCTATACACAATGCACAGACCGAGGTGCAAAAGCCGCCATATTGTATTCATAATCCTCGAACACAATATACAGGTATGCAAGGGGAGTGGTGGGGGGGGGAGAGACGGCTGGGGGTTAGGTGGGGGGAGAGAGACGTCTGGGGGGAGGGAGGGAGAGAGAGACGGCTGGGGGAGGTGTGAGAGACACGGCTGGGGTGGGGAGAGAGACGGCTGGGGGGTGTGTGGGGGGGAAGAGTGACGGCTGGGGAGGGGTGAGGGGAATGAGACGGCTGGGCGGAGTGGGGGGGGGGAGAGAGACGGCGGGGGGAGGCGAAAAGCTACGGCTGGGGTTGGGGTGGGGGGGAGAGAGATGGCTGGGGGGGGAGAGAGATGGCTGCGGGGGGGGGGGGGGGGGGGGGGGGAGAGAGACGGTGGGGGGGGGTGGAGAGACGGGATGGATGTGATAATATACAAATAGATAAAGATGTGGGGGATGTGAGAGAGATACAGAGACACAGACAGAAAAAGACAGAGATGGAGAGAGTGAGAGACACAGAGCGAGAAAGATATTTACCTCCTGAGGAGATAGGCCCCGAATGCGCGCGCAACCGGAACGCGCGCGCATGCGCAGTACTAAAACCCCGAAAATATCGATATTTCGGTATATCTCGATATGAGCCAATCGTTGTATCTAATTCGGAAAATTTCCATATCGACGGACCCTATATCATATAAATAATTATTTAGTCTTTTATTGAAATGCTATATTTTAAATAATTTAATAAGTTTTTTTAATTTTTGTTGTGTTGGGTTTCATGGCTAATATCCAGCAGGCGCTTTAACCGGCACTGGTCAGGTCCCGAGGGTGCCGGATGAACGGGCTTCAACTGTATATTGTTCACACTATTGTGGCATTTTTTCTCCTATTCTCTCTTAAATCTACAAATCTCCCTTTCTGTTTATTTCCTTTGGCTTCTGCATAACTAATCCTGACATTACCATACGATTTATTCAACGTTTCAATGTTATCTTTCATCGTGAATCCGTTTCACAACAAATTCTTGTCCACTGGTTTTAACCTCCCGAATCGAGAAGGTTTGACGGTTAAGCCTTGGGTATGAAATACGAACCTCGTGGCTCTGAGTCACTGGTCTGCATGGAGGGCACTGTGTTAGAGCACGTTGGTATTCTTGACTTTAGAAGGTTGTGGGGTGATCCGATGGAGTTTTAAATAATAATATGGGGATTTGATAGGGTTGATAGAGCCAAGCTATTTCCTCTGTTAGGGGATTCCAGAGCAAGTGGGACATAATCTTAAAATATGAGCCAGCCTAATTAGGAGTGAAATTGGGAGGCATTTTGCACCAAAGGGATAGTGGAAATCTGAAATTCTCTTTCCCCAAATGGCTGTGGATGCTGGATCTATTCACATTTTCAGCACGTGGTGGATAGATATTTGGTAGGTCAGGGTATTAAGGGTTGCGGGGTAAGGACAGGTAACCGGAGTTGAGGTATAGATTAACCATGATAAGAATATAAGAACATAAGAATTAGGAGCATGAGTAGGCCATCCAGCCCTTCGAGCCTACTCTGCCATTCAATAAGATCATGGCTGATCTGCTCACCTAACTCAGATTAGCTGCCCTATCGCCATATCCCCTAATGCCTCTAGTTTTTTTAAATTTATCAGTCTCAGCCTTGAAATGTTCACTGGACTGAACATCTACAGCCTTCTGGGGTAGTGAATTCCATAGCTTCACTACCCTCTGAGGAAAGAAATGTTTCCTCAACACTGTTCTAAAAGGCTGACCATTAATTTTAAGATTTTGACCCCTTGTTATAGATTCTCCTACCAGGGGAAACAGTCCCTCAGTGCCTACTTCATCTAGCACTTTAAGAGTCTTATATGTTTCAATAACATCCCCCCGAATTCTTCTGTACTCTAGAGAATACGGCCCTAGTTTAATTCAATTACAGACCAGTTTGTCTGACGTCAGTGGTGAGGAAAATTCTTGAGTCCTTAATAAAAGAAGTAGTTATGGGATACGTTGAAGACTATAAAAATGTTAGGCAGTCAACACTGCTTTACAAAAGGGAAGTCATGCTTCACTAATCTTTTAGAATTTTTTGAGGATGTATCCAGCAGGTTGGATAAGGGGGAACTAGTAGATGTGGTATATTTGGATTTTAGGAAGGCATTTGACAAAGTGCCACAAAAACGGCTGTTACTCAAGATTAAGGCCCACAGGATTTAAGAGAAAATATTAACATGTATAGAAGAGTGGCTATCGGGTTGAAAACAGAGAGGAGCGATAAACGGATCATTCTCGAATTGCCAGGATGTAACTAGTAGAGTGCCGCAAGGATCAGTGCTTGGGCCTCAGCTATTTACTTTTTACATCAATGATCTAGATGAGGACATTGAATGTAATGTGTCTAAATTCGCGGATGACACAAAATTAGGTAGCAGAGTGAGCTCTCAGGATGATGCAAATAGATTGCAACAAGATCTAGATAGGCTAGGGGAGTGGGCAAGTAGATGGCAAATAGAATTCAATGTTAGCAATTGTGAAATTATTCACGTAGGTAGCAAGAATCAAAGAATAGATTAATTTCTAGAGGGCAAGAAGTTAGATAGTGTTAGTGTTCAAAGGGATTTGGGTGTCCTTGTACACCAGTCCCAAAAAGTTAGTTTGCAGGTGCAGCAATCAACTAAGAAGGCGAATGGCATGCTAGCATTCATTTCAAAATGTTTAGAGTATAAGATTAGGGAAGTCTTGCTGCAACTGTATAGGGCTCTTGTTAGACCGCACCTTGTGTATTGTGTGTAAGTTTGGTCTCCTTATTTAACAAAGGACATACTTACCTTACAGTGGGTGCAGCATAGATTCATTAGGTTAGTTCTTGGAATGAGGGGACTGACCTATGAGGACAGGTTGAATAAACTAGGGCTGTATTCTCTGGAGTATAGATGAATTAGGGGAATCTTATTGAAACATACAAGATTCTCAAAGTGCTAGATAAAGTAGACACTGAGGGATATTTTCCCCCGGTAGGGAATCTATAACCAGGGGTCACAGTCTTAAAATTAAGGTTCAGCCTTTTAGAGCAGAGTTGAGGAAACATTTCTTCACTCAGAGGGTAGTGAATTTATGGAATTCACTACCCCAGAACCGTATAGATGCTCAGACCTTGAACATATTCAAGCTGAGACTGATACATTTTTAGACAATAGACTGATTAGGGGATATGGGGATAGGGCAGGCAATCAGAGTAAGGTGAGAAGATCAGCCATTATCTTATTGAATGGCAGTGCAGGGTCGAATGGCCTACTCCTGCTACTAATTCTTATGTTCTTGTATTCTTAACCTATCCTCATAAGCCAGTTCCCGTCATCCCAGGCATTAACACAGTGAAACTAGCTGCACCCCCTCTAAAGCAAGTATTACATTTTTTAAATAAAGAGACCAAAGCTGCAACAATACTCCAGGTGCTGATCTTCTAATAGAACAGGTTCGAGGGACTCAATGGCGAATCCTTGTTTCTATGTTTGTATGGTTCTTTGTTTCTATGATTACACAAGTAATACATTGGCCTCCAGTCTATGACTGTTTGAAGTTCACTGCCGTGCACAATTGGCTGCCACCTTTCGCCCACAAACATGTAGTCAAATCACTTTACAGACTAGTCTGTGAAGCGCATTAAGACGTCTACAAGGACTTACACGGCCTTGCCCCATCCTACTTAAACGATCTACTCTCCCCCTACAAGCCCACCCGGACCCTCCGTTCAACAGGACTTGGCCTGCTCCAAGCCCCCGCCCGAAACGCCCCACCATCGGAGGCCGGGCCTTCAGTTTCTCCGCTCCCACCTTATGGAATGACATCCCTCAATCCCTCCGTTTCGTCTCTTCCCTTTCCTCTTTCAAGGCCGGTTTGAAGACTTTCCTCTTCGATCGTGCCTTTTGTTCCACCCCGAACTCTTTTACCTCCCCTTCGTGTTTCACCCCTTCCCAAACACTCCCCTCCCACCTCGGGTCACACGCCTCCTGTGCAGCGCCTTGGGACGTCCTCCCGACGTGAAAGGTGCTCTATAAATGGAAATTGTTGTTGTTGTTGTCTAGAAGACGTGAACAGCGCTCTGTGAAATGCAAGGATTATTATTATTAATTTCCCAAGAGATACAAATCATGCTGACCAAATTCTAGAAAGGGTAACGTGAATATTTACAATTTACACAAATAGTGTTATATTTATTGTTATTACACAATAATTTATTATAGTAATTGTTTTTACACAGTCACCAAATGCAACAAACATTTCACTCTAACACAAGAAATTAAAACAACACACAAACATGCACGAAATAGTTACCGTGACAATTTCACAGCTTTTTTGATTATACCTTTCCCAGTAGGTGCTGCTTTGCATTATTTTAGGGTTTTAATAAAATTATGTAACATTATGAAGCAAAAATACAGATATTAAGCACAAAACTGGATGCCAAAATTGTAAATAGTTCAGCAGCGACTGTGTATTGTCCAGGAGAGCTGATATGAACTGGAATAAAAGATATCCAAACTGCGCAAAATATAGTCATGCTAAAGGTTATGCATTTGGCCTCATTAAAATGATCTGGCAATTTGCGAGCTAGAAATGCAACAACAAAGGAAACACAAGAGACGCATCGAGTATATCCTAAAACACAAGAAAAAGCTGTTTCAGACCCGACATCACATTCCAGAATAAATTTGTCGGTGTAAGAAATTCCTAACAGGGAAATGTGATGCTGTAGTTAGCCAGATGGTGCACAATATGCACTCTACCACGGTGTTAGAGTTGGTGAAGAATTGGTTTAAATTAGTATAGACTGTTAAAACTCTAAAGTGGGCTAGAATAATATCATATGATGTTTTTGTATAACTGCTGCATAAGATAAGGGAAGTTGCTACCCATAGTTTGAGTCGTCGAGTTCACCATTAGAAACCGGATAGAGCAGACTGCGATAAGAAGAGCTCGTTTGTGAGGAAAGGCAGAGTAGAGTGTAAAAGAGGATGTGGAATACGGAGAATGCATGAGAGTGGCATGAGATGTTCATGTGAACACCATGCGATCAAGAAAGGATAAAAGGGTTGAGACAAAGGAATAGAGCAGAGCGGAGACAGAGGAAGAGAGGAGAAGGACCTGATGGAAGAAACTGTCACGTGAAAGTAGCCAAGCCGCTCTCGAGAAGGAGATACAACCGATGGAATAAACCATAAACTGACAGTAGCCAAACCGCTCTCGTGAAAGCGAACCAACTGATGGAAGAGCTGTAACGTGACAGCAGACCCCCAAAGAGATCAACACCCCTACTTTTCCCCGAGACCGACTGAGAGGAGGCAAGGAGGAGAAAAGACTACTTCCACCCGAGACTTCAAAGAAGGACGCGAGGAAGAGAAAGGACTGTTCCCTTTTAACCTGAAGAATGCGTGCCGGGTAGTATATTGGTGTACGAGATTGCATTAAGAGAAACCTAGTGTATTGTTTGTGCCTTGCAGGGCCGTACGCAGGATTTTTTTTGGGGGGGTGCGAATTGCTAGTGATGGGACCAACAATGGCCGGGGGCTTGGGGGCTGCCCCCGAAGCCCCCTCGAGGTCTCCGACGTTTTACACAGTTTTAGGTCTTATTTAATCGGTTCAGAAGATTCAATATGAACGGTAAATGTTTCATGCCCTTGGTGTTTAAGAGCATCATTATTTATTCAGTGTTTATATTTTCCCCGGTAGTCCGTGTCTAATTGGGAAGGTCGAATGTGTTCGCCGATAAGAGCAAACACGATTGTTGACTCGATGATGTAAGGAATGCGAACGATAAAGTAAATTACAATCCAATTAACACAGTACAATGACGAATGCTTGATAAATGTATGCGTATACAGAAAATGATCATAAACTACAGATTGACGGTAATTAATAAGTTGTTCTGCATTGTTATCCTAAGACTAAATTTATTTCGGACTGTAATGAACAATAATGTAAGAGTAAAGTATGAATGATGTGCTCAGATATTCCAGCAAAGCAAATTTTATAAAAGGCAAGAAAATATACAGAAACTGAAAATCAGTGTCAAACAGTTAATTCACACGTGTTACAAGCCTGTTATCAGCATTATCCTGAAAATATCGTTGAACTGTGAGCAATAGTGTAGTTCGTTTTTATTTATTTATTTAGAATCAAAATGAAAGACATCGAGCAATACTGATCTGACGAAAAAATACTTGAAAAAATAAGGGAGGGGAAATTAATTCTTTAATAGCGTTCCGTATTCGAGACGCCTCGGTCGTTTTGAAGCGAATACTTCAACCGCTCTACCAATATCGATTTCCATATTATAATGAATGTGCATTAACGCGAGGGCTGAAAGTCGCTCCTATACGGAGCAGAATGCTGGACACTTAGGCAAACCCAGGAGATTAGGTGACTCGTGAGGTATATACCAGGCTTCTAAGAGACGCCCTGAACGTTTACTGGCGACAGCATCTGACAAATAGTGAGCTATATGGTACACCACCACACTGGTATCACAGACATTACCGCAGAGGCGTCTTAGGTTTAGCGGACATAGCTGGAGAAGCCGGGAGGAAACTGTCCATAGTGCTACTATCCTATGGGAACCATGGCACGGTCACAGAACACGAGGTAGACCGAACCTAACCTACCTCGCTACATGAAATGCACGGATTATATTATTATTCAAAGAGAGAAAGAGTGACTTTCAGAGGAGTCACGTTGAAGAGATTTGTGTAGGAAGAGCTGTTGCTTTGCAGACTCGACTGCACCTGTTCTTTATATCCCGCTGGTGTGAGGCAGCAGTTCTGGGGACCTCAACTCTAACAGGTGCAGGTTAACAATCCTTTAAGTTATAGCCAATTACGTGACACTGCCCACAAACCCTGAAAATAAATCTCAGTTGTCAATCAGTCAGATATGCAACCTCGACCTTGGGAATGTCTTCAGATTCAGAGGCACTGAGTAGGAGGGAAAGAAAGTTTCGCACAGGTGATAGAAGACAGCAGCATCACCCGGCGAGTCGCCTGGCACAGTGAATAGCACTCTGGCCTCTGAGTCAGAAAGTTGTGGGTTCAAACCCCACGTCGGCACTCGGTATCACACAGAGGAAGCTGACACTTCAATGTGGTGCTGGGGGGGGTCCCATTGTTAGAGGCTGTTCTTTTGGTTGAGATGCTGAACCGAGGTCTGATCCGTCTGTTTAGATGGATGTGAAAAGATCCTCTGACACTACTCGAAAAGCGGAGGGAAGTCTCTCTCCTGTTGTCCTGGCCAACAAACGCCCCCAAATAAAATCGGTGACTCACTCCATCGGTGTTTGTGGGACAATCCTGGGCAAAAACTGGCCACTTTACAGTACGTTCTGTGAAGCGCTCTGAGCTGTCTGACAATGTACTAAGGCACTATTATCAATTGCTAACATTATCAGATTAAAATACGATTTCAGATTCCACAAAGTGGTGCTACCTTTTTATGTAGTGACTGTATACGGGATGATTTCCGATTGACACACCACGTGGAATAGGCGCTAAAGCATAGGCCATGAGTATCTTTTTTAAAGATAGGCATTCCCGTCCAGACACATATAACTTTTTTGTTGGGTTCTCAAAAGCTTTAATTTCTCAAAAGCTTGTACATATGTTGTCATTGTTTGCTAGCATTACAGTCACACCTCTCAAAACTTGAGTCATTTTTACTTACGGTGATCAGATGAAAAGATGATTTAACTCCAGTAGTGGTGCTGCCCCTTGTGGCTGTTTACGGGATGATTTCCAAACGAGGATTTGAGTCTTGGCGCCTATGTTTATCCAATCACGAGTCACAGACTCGCCGCGTCATGGACTGTTCTATCCACGCGGTATGTTTTGGGGTAGACGCCGATTCTGGAGTGCGACTCGATAATTTTATATTAATACTAAATCATTCAAAGATGTGTGTTTATAATTTATATATAGTTTTGAAGAACTGATTGTTGCACAAATGTTCAATAAATTTACTTGGTATTTAAATTTGATAAAAAATGCAATTCTCTACCCCGGAAAATGTGGACCTTTTATAATTTGGGGGGGTGCGTACGCACCCGTCGCACCCCCCCTGCGTACGGCCTTGCCTTGTAGTAGTTTTATACGCCTTAGTGTCAGCTCAATGAGTATACCTGAATAAAGAACCTGCCTTTAAACTAAGGAATAGAGGCTGGCTGTAACCTTATTTCCGACGTGAGAAAGTAATCTCTAACAATGGTAAGGATACAAACAGACAATCATTGCTATTTTACACCAAAATACTTCATTATATTACTGCACGGCTGTGTCGCCTTAAATGCCATCACGACAAAAATTGTTTTTCCCAAAACACAAGACATGCACAGAACAAGCATAATGCCAAACGCCATGTGGAGTAGTATGCAGCAGATGCAGCTGATGGCTGCCCAATGAATGCGCAGGAGCACAGAAAACACAACGTTAGTGCCAATAGCAGAAAAAAACTCAATTCTGAGTTGTTAGCGTTGACAATTGGAGTAGCCTGTAAACAAAGAAAAGGGCTGCCACCATCATGGTAATGCCAGCTCCAACTATAGTAAATACTACTATAACCATTATTATTATCTCTGAGTGAGACAGGAATCCTGTTTGCTTGGGAATGCGTTGGTCGTATTGCAAACTGGACCAATATTCCCAAAGGCATTTCACGCAGAGCAAGAGAGAAAATAAGTCAAGGAAAATGCTATCCATTTCACAAACAACTACAGAAATTTGAAAGCACTCACCTTATAACAACAACAACAACAACAATTTACATTTATATAGCGCCATTCACGTTGGGAGGACGTCCCAAGGCGCTGAACAAGAGGCGTTTGACCCGAGCTGGGAGGGGAGTGTTTGGGAAGGGGTGAAACACGAAGGGGAGGTTAAAGAGTTCGGGATGGAACAAAAGGCACGATCGAAGAGGAAAGTCTTCAAATCGGCCTTGAAAGAGGAAAGGGAAGAGACGAAACGGAGGGATGGCATTCCATAAGGTGGGAGCGGAGAAACTGAAGGCCCGGCCTCCGATGGTGGGGCGGTTCGGGCGGGGGTCTTGGAGCAGGCCAAGTCCTGTTGAACGGAGGGTCCGGGTGGGCGTGTAGAGGGAGAGTAGATCGGTTAGGTAGGATGGGGCAAGGCCGTGTCAGGCAGGTCAGGGTGAAACCGTGGCCAAGTTTCCTTACACCACACACACACACACGCACACGCAGACGCGCGGACACACACATAATAGTAATCCCTCCAAAAACAAGATAATAATTGATAACTTCAGTCCACGACTGTTTGTTTGGGACGCTGCTGTGTGCAATTCGCTGCCGCATATCACCCACAAATATACAGTCAATTCCTTTTACAGTATATTCTGTAAGGGCTTTCAGATATCCAGAAGATGTGAAAAATGCCATGTTAAATGCAAGGATTATTATGATTATTAAATATTTGGTTCTATTTGAAAAAGACGAGCCGTTTCGAAACCAACACGAAGTCTTGCAATTCAACAATAATTCAACATAATCATAGAACTATCGTGTCCATTATGATACCTATTAGTTGAGTATCAGAGCAGACAACATAATGTTAATCTGCCTGAAGCACTAAACACACACATACACTAAACCCACTCACACACATACGCACACACACACACACACACAACACACACACTAAACACAAATATTAAACACAAACACACAAACACTAAACACACACACACAAAAATCATACATAAAATACATTAAACACACACACAAAACACACACACTGAACACGCACATGCTACACATACACACACTGGTCATCGAACTGGGGGTCAATCCTAATCGTAAAATAGCAAAAGTATTTTATATTTTGAAAGATTATCACTGTATTATTTCGGTGATATATTTATATAACAATATTTTGTCTTCTTATTAAAACCTGACTGTGTTGCAAATTGATATTGCTGTGTGCCATGACATTTTACTGTACATTAACTAACCCTCCAAGTTAACTGTTTAATTATTTAGTTCAAACTTGCCACAAGAATCCTGAAAAAGATCTGGATTGCTATTGCTGCAGATTGTGAAGACACAGAATCTGCAATGATGGAAGAGACAGCTGGAGAGAATTTACACGTATAGTCAGAAGATGTTTTCTCTAAGGTGTTTATAATCTCCAGCACCGCATTTGTGGACAACAACAACAACAACATTGCACTTATACAGCTTGTTTCACTTCAGGAGGACGTCCCAAAGCGTTGAACAGTCAGGTCAGGACCCGAGAGGGGTGGGAGCATTCGGGTTGGGGGAAGGGGAAGGAGAGGGGGAGAGGGGGAAGAGTTGGTGGGGCAGCCAAAAGCGCGGTCGAAGAGGAATGTTTTGAGACCGGTGTTGAAGGAGGAAAAGGAGGAAGCGAGGCGGAAGGTCAGCGGGATGGAGATGACATCGCACATAAATCCAGTATCCTGTAGCCCAGGGTAATGTTTGGGAGTAAAGATGGGTTTTTGTTTATTTCTTCAACAGCAAAAATTATGGTCTGAACAAAGCGGAACTCTATCATGGAAAAACTGTGGAACAAACATATCTTGATTTGTAGAACTTATAAACATATTTTCATTATCAATGTGCAATAAAATGCTGTTATTTGGACTTTTTAAAGCTGTGCATTCCAGGCAAAATTAATGTAATTTCAAGGCAGAAACTATTCCATTAGATTTCAGATATTTTACCTGTAACATAAAAGCAGTACTTCAATAGGAATATATAGATATACTGTACATATATGACATATACTTATGTAATGTATCGGTTTTTGAATGTAACATAAACACTTTTAAGTGAAACAGAATACAAACAACTTTTTTCGAACATCGCTTGTCACTAAAACACACTGATCAAACAATTCACTGGTTCCAAAGTTCAACCGACCTTTTGCATTTTATTGTCGTCGGTTGGGAATGGAAGTAAATTTCTTGATCCTCCATGTTAGAGTGAACACTGAATAGCCCACCCAGCATTATATCTACATCCTTGTAAAAAGCAAGTAAATAAAATAACCCCCAACGTTTGCAGGCCGGTTCACGAGTCCCCCACACAGCTGCTTTTACAGCTAGAAACAGCCCCCGAATCAGAAGATAATCCATTACGATCATGGGGCAATAATGGGGCTTCTGAATGGTTAGAAACCAAATAAGATAGTATTGCCCACCCAGGGAATTGAGCAGCTGGAAAAGGTTGTTAGAAAGAGCCTTGTGGTCACACCAGAGATTGTGGTCACACCAGAGATTGTGGTCACAACAGAGGACATTTTTGAAATGGCCTGATGCTGGCAACGGGCAAATAAACACACTTAGTTTCTCGAAGGCTGAGATCAGATAAACCAATATAAAATTAGATAAGCGTGTGTCTCCAAGGTATACCCAACCATTAAATATACCATATCATTTTTGCATTTGAAATAACCATTGATTTGGTAGAATGACTAAAACACCTTCACAGAGGAAATGATAAAGTGTAGTGACTGTGTATTTACTGTATCAGGGAATATTGGTTAGCACATGTAATAATAATACACTTTGGGTAATTCGTAGCAAGCTCACCTCTGAGTTACAGTGATGTAGATGTAAATCCCACGTCAGGAGTTGAACTCATGTACTGTAGTCTAAGACAAAACTCTCAATGCATTGTTGGGGGTGCGGTGCTTCAGATGAGACATTAAGCTGAGGTCCCATCTGCCTGTTCAAGTGGATGTCAATGATCTCATGGCACTATTCGAAAGGATAATTGGGAGATTGTTGGCGATATGTAAGGCTCTATACAAATATTACTTCTTTGTGGGATTGTTGCCGTAGCCAACAATCCCACAAATAAAATTGGCCATTCTTTTCATGGCGGTTTGTGGGTAAGCGCTCTAAGACACCGTCCGGCTTGGAGGTCGCTATATAAATCAATGTTGTTGTTGTTGTGGGTATTCCTGGTGCAATTATGCTGCTATGCTGCTAAATACATAGTCTTTCCATTTGAGAGTAAATCCTGTGAATACTTTGAGTTGTCTTTCTGATGTGATAAGTCATTACACCAAATGAAAGGATTATTATTATTATTAAAAATGAGCGAGTAGATAATTGGGTGAAAAGTCAATATTTTACAAGAAATTCCATGTGGACGTCCAAGTGACAATCAGCTTTGACAAATGCTCCATTTGCTTTGACTGGTTTCATTTGCTATAAATTAAAGTCATGACAACCATTTCTGTTAACTGGTGGTTGTGTCATTTCCTTCCAATGTTGATGCAAGTTCAGCTTCACAATATTCTTTAAACTGCTGTGGTGACCACCAAACACCTTCACACAGGATCACAGAGAGATTCAGATGAAGAAAACCTTCCATCCCAGTTTAATCTCGAGAAATTAGTTTGTGACTCAGAAGTCAATTCCAGATGTTAACTCTTCACAAACTGATTGGTTGGTCAAACAGGATGTACGACTTCTAAATCAATGCTTGTGGAATAATTTCACTCAGTGGTTAGAGCACTCTACTCATAAGCGAGTGACCTGGGTTCAATTTCAGGCAGGGTGAAACATTGGGCAAGTTTCCTTACTCCACATGCCAAATAGTAATCCCACCAATTTATGTATTAATTTCTCATTTCAATCCACAACTGCTTGTGGGACATTGATGCACGCAATTTGCTGCAATGTTTGGCCTAGTAACGAATATCAAACTGGAACACCAGCCACCTCCACTCCCTTAAGGCCCAGTCACTGAAGGCGTGTGGCTCAAATCCAATGTAACAATCCATCAGCAGATCTGGCAGATCTGAGTGCCTTCACTGAATCTTACCACTCCGCCCTTGCCTCCACTAAATTGTCATCCTACTCCAAGACAATCCTGAAGGCCAACGAAAACACCAGGTTTTGCTTCTCAATCACCAACTGGCTCCTCCACCCTCTCGTGGCTCATCCATCCTCTCCTACAACGCCAACTGTGAGGCCAATCTCTACTGTATCAAAACTAAATAATTATAACCCTTGCATTTGATAGAGCGCTTTTCACGTCTTCCAGACGTCTCAAAGAGCTTCACAGAATCTACTGCAAAGTGAATTGACTGACTATTTGTAGGTGAAACGCGATAGCCGATTGCACACAGCAGCGTCCCCACAAACATTCATGGGTTGAAATGACCGATTATAGTTTTTTTTATATGGATTATTATTAGGCGCACGTGTGTGTGTGTGTTTGCGTGTGTGTGTGTGTGTGTAGTGTGTGAGTGTGGATGTGTGTTTGCGTGCTTGCCTTTGTGTATGTGTGTGGAGTAAGGAAACTTGCTCAAGATTTCATCATGTCCTACCTGGATTCGAAACACAGGTCTCACGATTGTAATATGAATGCTCTCCAAAGCAACAACAATATTACATTTATATAGCGCATTTCATGTCTGGAGGACGTCCCATGGCGGTGAAACCCAACCACTGAGCAAAAGGACTCCGAAAGTCAAAGGGATCCGATCAGTTGCCTCTGCCCTTGTGTCTACTACTCCCTGCCCATTTCCCCCTCTCACATTGGACGCTGCTCATCCATCCCTCTACACCTCGCAATTGCTTTGCCAACGCCACTATAACCTGGTTTGGAATGGCATAATTTTAACGACGGATTATTTGTCAGGAATAACAGACAGAAATGAAGTATGTGTCTGGCTGACCATTCACAATCGTTTAAAAATATACCATTCCTTTCATTCAATATCACGCATTATCATGTCAAAACATTTGAAAAGTAATGTGTAAACTTACTTTTGTAAATATACTGAGTGAGGAGTCCTGGTAGCTTTGTGGTTAGAGCATTTGCTTTGGAAGCGAGAGACCTGGGTTCAATTCCAGGCAGGGCAAAACCTGGGCAAGTTTTCTTACTCCACAGGCGTAATAATAATCCCTCAAAAAACTAAAATGAATGGGTCATTTCAAACCATGACTGTTTGTGGGACATCGCTGTGCACAATTGGCTGCTGCATTTTGCCCACAAATATACAGTCAATTCACGTTTTCTGTGAAGCGCTTTGAGATGTCTAGACCATGTGAAAAGAACTATATCAAATGCAAGGTTTATTATGTGGCTCGATCATTTATAATGAGAGAAGCGCTTTTAGGTGTCTTTCGATGTGGTAAGGCACTATATCAAATGGAAGTGTTACTATCATTATATAGTAATAATACGAGAAATTAAGTAGGAACTAATTATTCTAGGATGTCTCTACTAAATTAAAGTTTGTCTATTGTGTACATAATGTTTACAGGAGAATACTATTGTTTGTGCTGTCCAACATGACAATAAGATCTCAGGTGGGTCAAAATCTGTAGCTGCTAATTGTTTATAAAATTAAATTGTATGTATATTTAACTGAATATATTCTACTGCAAACATGCAGTGCAATAAGCTCATCCAAAAATAAATTGGAGCTGACTTGATCATCTCCTAAGAGCTATGCAGCTATAATTCACGTGATTCCTTTGATGTTCTCGTATTGCTACCATCAACGATACCTGTACTTTTAATCATACTTTCCACTTTTAGTAACAAAAATGTGTTTTATTAACTCAATGACACATAGAACTATATTTGAATTTTTTTCAGCAATATTTGAAAAATATGTACTCATTCAGGAATAGTAAAAATGTCACATATTTGTTGGGAAACAAACAGCATGAACCATATAATTGCTATGTTTTATGTCACCTGAAAAAGTGTTCAATTCAGATGGGATCCAGAAACTATGAAATTAGTTTGACAGCATACAAAATTACTTCAACTCTCCTTGTGTGCAAATTGGATACTAACAGGCTCATACTTGCTAAACACATTCATTTGGGGTACATTTGTAGAATAGGGAACTGAAGTGGATCAAAACAATATACTGTATAGCTAAACAGATACATGTCTGGAAATGGAAGTGAAAGACAACTAATATGATGCTCCTTAAAATTGAGACAACAAATCAACGGGACAGGGAACTATAAAAAAACAATTATAATCCTTGTATTTGATATAGCACGTTTGAAGTATTCTAGACTGTGTCTCTAACTCTTGTCTTAAAACTAATGATATATTAATTCAGTGGATTTATAATTAACTGATGACATAACTGTTATGGTGCTGCAATGAAGGTGCTGCACATCTATTGAAAGTCTACAAAATAGGTATAAATGAGAAACAAGAATGTTTTAAATTGGAAAGCAAGCAAAATACAATGATAAGATGAAACCTTTATTGTATATTAACAGTGTCAGAAACCATCTTAAATTTGGTACAAGGCAATCACATTATTGATATTACCATTATACAATGGTCATTGTTTCTTGGAAGTTGCTTTACCCATCATATGCTTTTTAGTATTTTCTTCTTTTTTCAGCAGAATAATATAACATTTTGGGGCAAAAATACAGGAGAGTAGCCCAAAGCTTGATGCCAAAATGGCAAATATTTCTACAGCCACAGTGTATTTTCCAGGAGAGCTTACATAAGCTGGAATGAAAGTTATCCAAACAGCACAGAAGATAAGCATGCTGAAAGTGATGTGCTTCGCTTCATTGAAGTTGTCTGGAAGTCGGCGAGCTAGAAAAGCAACGCCAAAGCAAACACAAGACAACAGTCCAATGTAACCAAGTACACAGTAAAAGGCCACTGTTGATCCCAGATGGCATTCAAACACAATTCTCTCAGTAAAATATTCACTATTTTTCAGAGGATAAGGAGGTGACAAAGTAAGCCAAATAGTACAGATTAAGCATTGTATCAGGGTAAGGATGAAAACACTCAGACGTTGTTGTGTAGGACCAAACCACTTCATCATGTTGTTACTCGGAAGTGTTGCATTAAATGCCATCACCACAACTATTGTTTTTCCCAAAACACAGGAAATACACAGAACAAAAGTGATACCAAAGGCCGTGTGACGCAACCTACAGGACCAGACTGAAGGCTCTCCAATGAATGTAACTGAGCAAAGAAAACACAAAGTTAACGCGACGAGCAGCAGAAAGCTTAACTCTGAGTTATTAGCTTTAACAATAGGAGTGTCTCTGTGAACATAGAATGCTGTGAATACACTTATAGTCAAGCAGACTCCAAGCAATGCAAGTGTGACTAGAACAATCCCTAATGTCTCCTCGAAGGAGAGGAATTCAATTTCCTTCAGTAGACAGTGATCTCGTTTATCATTGGACCGGTATTCCAAAGGACACGTCAGGCACACGGCGGAATCTGAGGAAAGAAAGTAAATTGTGATTGATAGAACCTGAATTGAAATCTGTTCAATAAATGTTTGAGAATTTAGGAAAGAAATGATAGCTGTGTTTATTCTTACCAGTGATGTTACTAATTTCACCATCAGCACATTTTATACAATCGAAGCAACACTTTGGTTTTCCTCTTCTTGCTGCCTTCCTTGTCCCAGGGAGACAACTGTCAGAGCAAACTGCCCGTGGGACCTAATTATAGGGAAAGGCGGATAACAGATGGAGATATATACAATAGTTCACTTGATAGTAGGGAACGGCGATATATCGGTGTATCGGTAAAAACCCGATATGATTTTCAGACCGGTATGCCGATATATACATTTTTAAAATACCGATATATCGAAGAACGGTATATCGAGGTAAAAAATCGGGATGCGAGCACAATCAACTAGAAGACCCAGAATGCTCATCTCTATACACAATGCACAGACCGAGGTGCAAAGCCGCCATCTTGTATTCATAGTCCTCGAATACATAATACAGGTATGCAAGGGGTGGGGGAAGAGAGACGACTGTGGGTGTGGGGGTTGAGGCGGAGAGAGACTGCTGGGGGTGGGGGGTGAGGGGGAGAGAGACTGCTGGTGGGGTGGGGGGGGGTGAGAGAGACGGCTTGGGGGGGGGTTGAGGGGGAGAGAGACGGCTAGGGGGAGGGTGAGTTAGACGGCTGAGGGGGGGGGAGAGCGGGAGAGAGATGGCAGGGGGGGGAGCAGAGGGGGAGAGAGACGGCTGGGGGGAGGAGGAGAGGGGGAGAGAGACGGCTGGGGTGAGGGGGAAATAGACGGCTGGGGGGGGGGAGAGGGGAGAGAGACGGCTGGGTGGGGGAGAGGGGGATAGAGACGGCTGTGGGGGAGAGGGGAGAGAGACGGTTGGGGGGGGGGAGAGGGGGAGAGAGACGGCTGGGGGGAGAAGAGGGGAGAGAGACAGCTGGGGGCGGGGAGAGTGGGAGAGACGGCTGTGGGGGAGAGGGGGAGAGAGATGGCTGGGGGGGGGAGAGGGGGAGAGAGATGGCTGTGGGGGAGAGGGGGAGAGAGATGGCTGGGGGGGAGAGGGGGAGAGAGACGGCTGAGGGGAGAGAGGGGGAGAGAGACGGCTGGGGGGGTGGAGGAGAGGGGGAGAGAGACGGCTGGGGGGAGGGGGAGACAGACAGCTGCGAGGGGAGGGGGAGAATGACGGCGGGGGGTGGGGAGAGGGGGAGAGAGACGGCTGGGGGGTGGGGGAGAGATACGGCTTGGGGGGGCGGGAGAGAGACGGCGGGGGGGAAGGAGAGGGGGAGAGAGACAGCTGGGGGGAGGGGGAGAGAGACGGCTGGGTGCGGAGGGAGAGAGAGACGGGGGGGGGGGGGGGGGAGGGACAAAGAGACGGCTAGGGGGTTGGTGGGGGGGAGAGACGACGGGGGTGGGGGGTGCGACAAAGGGACGGCGGGGGGTGGGGGGAGGGACGGGGTGGATGTGATAATATACAGATAGTTAGAGATGGATGGGGATGTGACAGAGGAGAGAGGGAGAGAGACATAAAGAGACACAGACAGAAAAACACAGAGATGGAGAGAGTGAGAGACACAGAGAGAGAAAGATATTTACCTCCTGAGAAGATAGGCTCTGAATGCGCGCGCACCGGGAATGCGCGTGAACTCCGGCGCGCGCGCATTCGCAGTACGAAAAAACGGAAAATATCGGTATCTCGGTAAATCTCGATATGAGCCAACCGATATATCCATATCCGGAAAATTCCCATTTCGCCGTTCCCTACTTGATAGTATATTCTGTGAATCGATTTGAGACATCTGAGTCCTGTAGCTCAGTGGTGGAAAGTCAAATGGCTCAATGGTTATTGTACTCGCATTAAATGTGATAGAGCTGGGTTGAATCCCAGGTAGATTGAAACTTTGGGCAAGTTTCCATACTCCATACATCTAATAATATTCTCTCAAAAATAAAACACTACAATAAATCGTTCTTTTTTTGACTTACACTGCTGTGTGCAATTGGCTGCCATGTTTCACCCATAAATATACAGCCAATTCGCTTTGCAGTATATTCTGTGAAGCGCTTTGTGATACAGTCTAGAAGATGTGAAAAACGCTGTATCAAATTCAAGAATTATTATTATTATTATAGAACACATGAAAAGGAGCTATATCAAATTAAGGATGATTGATATTATTAAGTGATTCTTCAGTTACGTGTAATTAATTTATACCACCATTCATTCTGAGTTGCAAGAGCATTTTCATTGTGATTACTGCTCAACTCTTTTCACATCTGAAGCGCAAGTGCCCAGCAAACGTTCCTACCATAATCCGACCTCCGCTCCATACAATCGTCTCTTCCCTCAATTTAAACTCTTGCCCTGTTGGAGCAGATCCATCATAGTGACCGACAGTGAATGTCTCAGTGCCGCCCAGGTCACTTGGTTGCCAGTTTACTATGTCGTATGTTGCCACTGGGTCCCCGTTTTCATCGAAATGAGCATTTTCACCAATCTTTGTGCTGAAATTTACCTTTTTCATGTAATGCAAAACCTATTTTGGAATCAAGCGCGAGAAATGGAAATAATCTTATTTATTTCACACAATCATTTCAACACTTAACAGGTTGCCACATGTCTATTCTTAAGCTGTGAAGCAATGCAAGGCTCGCATGTTACAGACAGGTTCGAATCTCATTCTAAATGCAGGTAAACCTCTATTGAGGACGGAGATGCGGTTCGAAAAACGGTTCTCAGATGGAAACATACAGAATCGAAACGCGGTTTCCCATGCCGTCCTATTATGTAACCTGACATGCGTTCTTTTCACAAAATGTTCGGACCTTAAACCCACAAAATAAAACACAAAATAACAACAATAGATATTCTAGTGTACTTGGGTTAACTGTACAGTATTGTACTTTAATACTGGCAAACTTTAATACTGTCCTATGGTTTGCTAATCAGCTGTAACACACCTTGAACTTGCCAGTATATTGTTCTTATTCTATTTTATAGTAGCCCCCGTCGATCTAGCTAGCCCTAAAACCCTGCCAACGTCCGTACTTTTTTTTTGCCAGACGGGATGCGCTTTATCAGCTCCAATTTAGTATTTAATTTTCGCCCACTAATACAGTTACTTTTCCTACTATTCTTCATCCTGCCCTGATCCTTCCCACCCTGCTCTTATCCTACCTGACTGCACAGCGCCTTGGGATGTCCTCTCGACGTGAAAGGCGCTATATAAATGTAAGTTTTGTTTGTTTGTTTGTTAAAGTGAAGAATTTGCGGGGTCACTTGATGCTAGCGGTATTACCGCTGTTGATATCACTTACTGCTCTCTTTTCCGACATGGTAGAAACATTGTAGAGGCTGTAAATCGCTCTAACTTGCTCGGGATTGTTCAGAAATGACAGTAAAACTGATGTGGCACAGTGTCTTTTCAAAATCAGCTGGCTTTTAAACAATAACTTAGTGACACGCTATTGGCCAGTTCAAATGCTTGGTTACAGTATATCAGATAAGAGAGTGATTTACCTTACTGTGCCTATGGAGAAAAAGGACACGCCAAAAACGACTGCGATATTCAAAATACGTGTTGAGCATTCGCAAAAAAAATATTTTTTAAACTCAAAATGAAACTAAGTATTCTACACCAATAAAAAGGTGCTAAAAAGTTATGTTCATTCAATGAAAATATCCTAAATAGAAGCAACCTTAATCGAGGTTTACTTGTGATAACTAATCGTTTTGTTTGATATTGCGCTTTTTAAGTATTCTAGACGTTTCAAAGCAATTCACAGAATATACTGTAACGCGAGCTGACTGCAAATATTTGTGGGCGAAACATAGAAGCCAATTGCTCACAGCAGCGTCCCCACAAACAGTGCAGTGCAGGTACTTGACAATTGTTGTTAGGCCGCTGAGACAATGAAGGAATTATCAACATCCATTCCGCACTATTCCATGGATCTCCTGTGGCTGAGTGGTTAGAGCACTTGTCTGACAAGCTGGGGAAACCTGTGTTCGAATCCATGCAGGTTAGGTCGAGTTTCTTGGCCACGTTTCCTTACTCAACATGCCTAATAAGAATCGGTCCACATTAATAAAATTAGTGGTTACAATCCACGGCTGTGTGTGGGACACTGTTGTGTGCAATTGGCTGCCGCGATTCGCCCACAAATATATACAGTCAATTCAATTTATAGTGTATTCTGTGAAGCAATTTGGGACATCGATAAAATGTGAAAAGCGCTATATCAAAAGCAAGGAATATTATTATTATTCCCCTCTTTTTTTCAAATCAGTTTAACTTTTGTAGATGTTGGGTGAGAACAAGATTGAGGATTCAATAATGTACTCCCAGCTGAATTGTGTGAAATCAACCATTATTGAAGATCACATTTAAGTGAATGTTCTTCAAGAAAATATGGACGGCCATGATATGAGGGTACAATCAACAGCAAAATAGGAAAATTCAAACAACGGCAGACAAATCCGTGAAAACAATATAATTAATATAAACATTGAACCACAGATCAGCAGACAATTTCACATAAAGAAGGCACTTTAGGACATCAGATTCCATTCTACCAAAAGACTGGCAACAACAAATTTGATTTGTATAGCGCCCTACACGCGGGACTGCGTCTCAGAACGCTTGCATCGACGGTAGTGTTTCACCCTACAGACTGCAACAATGGGTTATAGCTAGCTACAGGAAAAGCCTCGACCGCATATGACACTGAAACATTGTTGAATCATTTCACTTTTAATTGACAAAGATATGAAAAAATTCTTACTTGCCATGGTTGAAAGTTTGAAATGTTCGCACAACTTCCATTCGGAAATGGACCTTTGCTACTTTCACATGACAGCATGTCATGAAGAGCATGAGCTATGGCGTAGGTTGCTGTATAGACATTGTAGGTTACACGGTACTGAGACACGTCTGTATATGGATTATTTACATTCTGTAAATCCTCTCGTCCTGTACATTCCTTCATTTCATCTGCTTTGTGCTCCTCGTTACTCAGTGTACAGTTGAAGGCCAATTCCCAAAACTCTTCCATTAATCGGTTTCCTGGAAATGCAGACGGATGAACTTGCAGCAGAAACTCTCTCAACCCTGGAATATGTACTTTGCGAATCGCAATTCCAATTGTCCCAGAGAGGAATTGTCTGCTTTCCTCTGGGGGCAGGAGTGTTGTAGTGACCCAAGCCTCACTTCCTATCCATTGAATGCCTGTCACATTTTGTCGCACAATTTCTTTCAACAGGATAGACATATGAGACTGACCAACAAATGCTACAATGACCATTGTGGTAGATTTCTTAATCACTTCTATAGTTTTAAGCAATTCTTCCCTTGAGTATGTAATATGGAAAGACTCAGAGAACTCAATACAAACTCCTAGTTGCTGCACAGCTTTTGTGAAGGATTGCATTCCAAAGTTACCGTATTCATCGTCACTTCTAATGGTCCCAATCCAAGTCCACCCAAAGTGTTTCACCAGCTGGGCCAAGGCTCTGACCTGATAGTAGTCACTTGGTATAGTTCTAAAAAACGATGGATACTCCTTCCTGTTGCTCAGACATTCACACGTAGCAAAGTAACTTACCTATAGATTTTTGAATGAAGAGCAAGTTGAATTAAAAGGATTTAATCTCGTAGGTACAATGTAAATGTATATATACCTGTTTCCATTTGTCTCGTAAAACACCTAATTTCACAAATACAGTAATAAAGCAATCTACATGTGACTGTCCGTTTCATGTATAGTAAAATCTTTCAAACACATTTTACAGAATAAATATTTTAATACAATAATGTAACTTTAGGAATGTCGGGTATTACATATTGTGTGCCCAAGTTTGCATATAAATGCACAGCTCTGACCTGAAGTATCTCACCATTGGGATCCTGAAAGGACTGATCAAAGTGGCTATTGCTAATGATTGTGAGGAGCTGGCGTCACCCACAATAGCAGAGACCACAGGGGCTCGTTTGCAGGTGAAATCTGAAGATGTTTCTTCAAGTCTGTTCAAAAATTCAAAGGTTGTTTTTGTGGATACAGCGGGCATCCCACAGGAGTCATAAACCCAGTAGCCCAGAGTAATGCCGGGGAGCAGTCTGGGGTCCTTGTTTATTTCCTCTATTGCAAAGATCATCGCCATCGCAAACCGGAACAGTCGGAATCGAAAGCTGAGAGGAATCAAAGTATTAATTATGAACCTCATAGTTCACAGTCATTACATCTCCAGTAAAGCTATAGATACTAACATGTGAAGTTTTTTTCCAAATGGTTTGGGAAAAATACAGAATGATAACATTTACACGTAGATTGACACTTCCTACTGTAGTTTACAAAATGTTTTATATCACAAATACAATTGCAAAATGTACATCTAAACCACTACAAGAATTAAGGCTTCGAAATATCCTTTACTTTGTGGAATTACAAGGTTTGTCTTTTTCATTAACAATTAGATTAACTTTCTTATCAGCAGACACACGGACCTTTCCAAACGGAATACCAGTAAAATCATTTGCAATTTGCAAACTATGACTCGCACAAGCCAGATTTCTCCGAAAACACTTAATAAAATGCATATTAATTGAACCAGAAACAAAAGATAATCTGTGAAAGTGTTAATAACAAAACATAACCATAATGTTTTGTTTCCTCATGTGATTGGGCTATAATCTGAGTGAAATTCAATAATCTAACAATGTCCCAGAGCAAAGTGATCGCGTTATGTACATGTAAATGTTTAGGGAACCATCCAGGAAATCTCAGGCAAATGAAGTCGACTGTTTGGAAATCCAGTTTCATAGAGTAACGAATTTGTCAACAACAACAGCATTAAAATGACACTTATAAAGCGCCTTTCACGTAAGGAGGACGTCCAAAGGCACTGATATATTGCTCCATCCACATTATAGATTGTGTATTTGATCGGCGATTACTTATAATTTAACATAATCATCTCATTTGTGCAAAAGCTAGAGATAGAAATTCCAACATATGTGCAGAAATCCCTAAAGTAGCATCAACATCAATCAATTGGCTATCATATACAGGTAAACCTCTATTTTGGATGGGGTTGTGTTCCTGAAAAACTGTACCTAGATCGAAACGTCCTGAATCGAAACGCGATTTCCCATGGTGTTGCATTTCTAACCAGAGATGCGATCCTTTCACAAAATTTTCAGAACTTAAACGCACTAAATAACAAACAAATCCACGTATTATAATACACAAAACACACAAATTGACACACATAGGCAAGAAGGGGTGCTTGGTGTGACTGTACAATATTACACTTTAACACTGGCAAACTTTAATACACTACACTACTGGCAAACTTTAATACTGGCAGAGTGGCAGTTGCAGCTTCCCCATCCATCTTGATGTTGTGGAGCCCAAAGCGTCTTTTCAAGCTTTGAAGCGACCCTCTGCTAGCACTGAAAGAAGGTGCCATTCAGCTTGTTTTTTTCCTGATCATTTAACTCCCTAAACAATGGGACCAATTCTGGGGTAGGTGGAACCTGTACAAAATGGATGGGTTACACCTGAACAGGGCTGGAACCAATCTCCTTGCAGGGAGGTTGTCGAGTTTTGTGGGGGGGGCTTTAAACTAATCCCGGGGGGGGTGAGAAACTGATCAGTAGTTCAGATACGGGAGGGGTAGCAAAGAGGACAGGGGTAAGGGTAAGACGGGAGAAAAGTGCAGAGGAAGTAATTTGTGCCTTAGAGTGCATGTATGTAAATGCACGAAGTTTGAGAAATAAAATTGGTGAGCTGCAGGCTCAGGTTGCTGCGAGGCGATATGATGTTATAGCAGTAACAGAGACTTGGCTCCAGCATGGGCAGGAATGGGAGTTGAACATTCCTGGTTATAATGTATTCAGGAGGGATAGAGAAGGGAGAAAAGGGGGCGGGTGGCAATTTTTGTTAAGGACTCAGTGACTGCCTTAGAAAGGAACGAGGTGGAAGAAGGACTAAAAACCGAATCTATCTGGTTAGAAATGAGGAATAAAAAAGGTGCAGTTACACTGTTAGGGGTATACTATAGACCACCAAATAGTGGGGCGGAGATAGACAAGCAGATCTGCAAGCGTATCACGGAGAAATACAGAGCTAATAGAGTAGTGATAATGGGTGACTTCAACTATCCCAACATAGACTGGCAGAATAGTAGAGTAAAGGGCAAGGAGGGAGAAGAATTCCTGAAGTGTGTGCAGGACAACTTTCTTGATCAGTATGTTTCCAGTCCAACGAGGAAAGAAGCATTGCTGGATCTAGTTTTGGGAAATGAGATAGGGCAAGTTCAACAGGTTTCTGTAGGTGAGCATCTAGGGAATAGTGACCACAATATCGTTAGATTCAGAATAATTATGGACAGGGATAAGGAACGATCACAGGTGAGGACACTCAACTGGAAAAGGGCTAATTTCAATGAGTTGAGGTGGGACCTAGCCAAGGTGGATTGGAAAGAAAAATTGGCAGGTAAGACAACTAACGAGCAGTGGGCAGCGTTCAAAGAGGAGATAGTTCAGGCACAGGTCAAAAGCATCCCCACAAAGGTAAAATGTAAGGCATCCAAACCTCCCTGGATGACTAAGGAAATCGGGGCCAAAATAAAACAAAAAAAAGAGGCTTATGATAAGTGTCAGGCTCAAAATTCAGAAGGGAACCAAGCAGAATATAGAAAGTGTAGGATAGAACTAAAAAAGGAAGTTAGAGGGGCAAAGAGACTGCATGAAAAACAATTAGCGAGTAAGATCATGGGGAACCCTAAGGTTTTTTACCAACATATTAAGAGTAAAAGGTTGGTCAAGGATAGGGTGGGGCCAATTAGGGACCTAGGAGGATATCTCATTGTGGAGGCAGAGGGCATGGCTGATGCACTGAATGAGTACTTCGCCTCTGTCTTCACAAAAGAAAAGGATACAGCCAATGACATGGTATTAGAGGAGAGGGTAGGAGAAATGGATAGAATAATTATAACCAGAGAGGAAGTTCTAAAAAGGTTGACGTTGCTCAAGGTGGATAAGTCACCTGGTCCGGATGGGATGCACCCTAGGTTACTAAGTGAGGCACGGGAGCAAATAGCAGGGACTCTGCCCATGATCTTTCAATCTTCCTTGGAAACAGGGGTCGTGCCAGAGGACTGGAGGATAGCTAATGTTACTCCCTTGTATAAAAAGGGGCAGAAGGACAAGCCTGGTAACTACAGACCAGTCAGTTTAATGTCGGTAGTGGGCAAACTTCTAGAGTCCATAATCAGGGTCAAGGTAGATCTTCACTTAGAAAGATATAGGCTAATAAAGGACAGTCAACATGGATTTGTTAAAGGCAAATCTTGCCTTACAAATCTGATAGAATTTTTTGATGAGGTAACGGAATGGGTGGATAATGGTAGCGCAGTTGATGTAGTTTACATGGACTTTCAAAAGGCATTTGACAAAGTGCCACATGAGAGACTTATTAGGAAATTAAAGGCCCATGGCGTAAAAGGGACAGTGGCAGCGTGGATCCACAACTGGCTGCGAGACAGAAAGCAGAGAGTTGTAGTGAGCGGCTGTTTTTCAGATTGGAGGGAGGTGAGCAGTGGTGTGCCACAGGGATCAGTTTTGGGACCATTGCTGTTTGTAATCTACATCAATGATCTGGACTTGGGTGTACGGAGTACAGTTTCCAAGTTTGCAGATGACACTAAGTTAGGGAGAATAGTAAATAGTGAGGAGGATAGTAGCCATCTGCAAGAGGATATAGACAAATTGGTAAAGTGGGCAGACACATGGCAGATGAAGTTTAATGCAGAGAAGTGTGAGGTGATGCATTTTGGGAGAAGAAATGACGGGAGGCAATATAGGCTAGATAGTACAATTTTAAATGGTGTTAAGGAACAGAGAGACCTGGGGATTTGTGATAGTGACTCGTTGAATGTGGCAGGACAGGTAGACAAGGCTGTTAAGAAGGCATATGGGATACTAGGCTTTATAAATAGGGGTATAGAGTACAAAAGTCAGGAAGTGCTGACTAACCTCTATAAGACTTTGGTGAGGCCTCAGGTGGAATACTGTGTTCAATTCTGGTCACCACACTACAGAAAGAATGTGAAGGCATTGGAAAGGGTACAACGAAGATTTACTAGGATGGTGCCAGGATTGAGGGACTTCAGCTATGAGGAGAGGCTAGGTAGGCTAGGGTTATTCTCTCTGGAGCAGAGAAGATTGAGGGGAGACCTAATAGAGGTTTATAAGATCATGAGGGGTTTCGACAGGGCAAATAGAGAAAAACTATTTCCACTCGTGGGTGAATCTGTGACTCGTGGTCACAGATTTAAAATAGTTTCAAGGCGAAGTAGAGGGGAGCTGAGGAGAAATTTTTTCACTCAGCGAGTTGTTCGAATCTGGAATGCATTGCCTGAAAAGGTGGTGGAGGCTGATTCGATAACAACTTTTAAAAGGGAATTAGATCTTTATTTAGGGAGAACTGGTCTATTAGGCTATGGGGAGCGGGCAGGGCAGTGGGATTGAATCGCTCTTTTCAAAGAGCCGGCACAGACTAGATGGGCCGAATGGCCTCCTTTTGTGCCGTAAAATTCTATGAATCTATAAATCTATGAATCTATGAATGACTTTGCCTTCTCGTGGATAACCATGGTGTTAATTGGTATATTACGCTGGTTCTGATCCTCAATCCAGACACGCAGCATTCTGTCCATGTTTTCCATCACATCCGTCCTATGTTAATAATAATAATAATAATCCTTGCATTTGATATAGCGCTTTCCACATCTTATCGACGTCTCAAAGCGCTTCACAGAATATACTGTAAAGTGATTGACTGTATATATTTGTGGGCGAATCGCGGCAGCCAATTGCGCACAGCAGTGTCCCACACATTGTCGTGGATTGAAATGACCAATTTTATTATTGTGTTTTTTTTGGAAGGATTATTATTAGGCATGTGTGTGTGGAGTAAGGAAACTTGCCCAAGGTTTCGCCCTGACCTGCCTGGATTCGAACACAGGTCTCCCCAGCTTGGTTTCCCCAGCTTGCAAGACAAGTGCTCTAACCACTGAGCCACAGGAGCTCCTGTGGCTCAGTGTTTTGCTAATCTGCTTGCACCGGTAGCTATAACACAGCTTGAACTTCCCAATATATTGCCTGTATTCTGTTTTATGGTAGCCACCGTCGATCTAGCTAGCTCTAAGGCTCTGCTGATGTCCACACCTTTTTCAGCAGAATTGATGCACGTTATGACCTCCAATTTGTTATTTAAAGTGATGACTTTGCGGGGTTTCTCGCCGCTGGCGGTATTATCGCTGCTCATTTCACTCACGATCAACTTGGGATAAATGCGGTAGAAGTTGTAAATCGCTTGAAGTTGTTCGGGAATGTACTGAAATTACTGTAATAGTGACATGGCGCGCGTTGTTTCAGAATCAGAATCAGCTGCTTTCAAACAAAGACGTAGAGACATGCTATTGGCCAATTCAAATGCTTGGATACACTATATCGATTGAAAGGGCGATTTACCTGCGAATACATCATGGACCGTGCATATGGACAAAAAGGAAATGCAAAATGCAGCTGCTATTCACAATATGTACTGCGCATGCGCAAACAAAACTTTTTGTTAGTAAAATGAATCCAAGTGTCCTATATCGATCTAAAGGTGTTAAAAAATTATGGTACTTCAATCGAAATATCCTAAATTGAAGAGACCTAAATAGAGGGTTACCTGTATCTTACATGTCAGCCAAGTAATTATGGTTATGTTGCCATGTTTGAAGTTGTCTGTAGATGTATTATGTTGAAGCAGTATTGAATACAGTATCTAACAGTATGTGTGTAATAATGTGGCTTCACGGCATCAATCAATAAGATTGAGTTATCGACTCAACGATGGAAAATTGCACTAACTTTGTACACTTTACCGCTCTCGGTTGGGTCTTGCAATGTAGGTCCTGATCCTCCACATCAACATGAATACTGAAGACTCCGCCAAGAACAATATCTCCATCTTTAGACAAACCGAGCAGATCAAATATTCCCCAGCGTTTGCAGCTTGTTTGTTGTTCGAGCCAAACAGGGACGAGAGTAGACGTAAACAGAACACAATACGTGGCGTAATGCATCGCTTAATGTGTGCCCGTCAATTCCTCCAAATATTCCTAGTTGCTCATATATATGCTGTTTCCTCCCAATGAGAATTATATAAATCTATATTAATTAGAATCAGTGTATTTCTTCAATTAATTCGGGTTAATTCCCAGGTGGAAACAATTTACCACTTTAATCCATTAAAAGTTTCCTCCAGGCGACTAAACCAATTATGAAACAAAATGTTTTAATTATTTCTTCATCTGATCATAAGGTACCTGTTTAATTGTTCCACTAAAATGACAGCAGCGAAGATTAACTTGGACTTTGTAGTGTTAAGGAGACAATTGCATTATTTTTAGTATCTTAACCTAAGCCACGCAAACCATTGTCGGGTTTCAGTTTGATTCAGTTAACATTATTCTAGCCTTTAAATCAGAAATGCTACGCAAATGCGTGTTGTTGATGTTATTAACCCTCTCTGATTAAACCACATCCAAGTGTTTCTTAACATTAGCACTGGTTATGGTTTCTCGCTGTTTTCAAACACAGACTTGAGACAAACTGGACAAACTTGTTTTTCCCTTTCCTTAAACTATTTATGCTGTTCTAATGATTTTTCCAAAATTTTATTGTATTCTCCCTTAAATCTACAAATCCCTTTTCTGTTTATTTCCCTTGCCTTCAGCATAAATAATTCTGACTTTATCATACGATTTATTCAGCTTTTCAATGTTATCTTTCATCTAGTAATTCTAACATTCTCTCCCCCCAAAAGCGTGTGGATGCTGGATCTATTCATATTTTCAGGATGAGTAGGATAGATATTTGTTATGTCAGGTTAATAAGGGTTGCAGGGTAAGGAAAGGTAACTGGAGTTGAAGTCTAGATTAACCATGATCTTCTAGAATGATAGAGCAGGTTCGAGGGGCTGAATGGCCTACACCTGCTTCTATGTTTCTATGATTCTATGTTTCTATGATTAAACAAATAATAAATTGGTCTGTTCAGTCAATGACTATTTGAGGTACACTGCCGTACACAATTGCTGCCACGTTTCACCTACAAATATTTAGTCAAATCACTTGACAGTCTAGTCTGTGAAGCCCACTGAGACGTCGAGAAGACATGAAAAGCGCTCAATCAAATGCAAGGATTCTTATCATTACTTTCCCAAGATGGACGCATCTTGCTGACCAAATTCTAGAAAGGGTAAAGTGAATATGTACAATTTACACAAATAGTGATATATTTATTGTTATTGCAAAGTAATTTATTTAATGCAGTGTATTGAATCTACGAAAAAATGAATGAAGAGTCAAAGAAAGTACTATCCATTTCACAAACAACTACAGTAATTAGAAAAGTTTTACAATACAATAAGAGATTTTGGATATCTTGTGACGCACCTGTGATGTTGCTTATTTCTCCATCGCTACACGGAACGCAGTCAAAGCAACACATTAGGTTGTCCCTTTCTGGCTGCTTTCCGTGTTCCAGTGTGACTTGTTTCGGAACAACCCGCTTGTGGAATCTTTGTTTAAAAACAAGAGCCTTTATTTTGATTGGATTCCAACAGATATTGTGTGAAAAATAGCTGTACCTTTGGTTTCACTATGGATTATCAATCGTTTTGAATGACGTTACCTTTCTGTGCCCATCACTCCAAACAATAAGATTTTCATTTAGGATCAACTTTTTGCCCAAAGCTGCAGATCCATCATAGCGTCCCACCAGCACAACATCACAACCACCAACACGATTGTGTTGTCTGTTGACAATGTCGTACTTTGGGAACGGATCACCGTTTTAATCGAAATTCACATTTTCACTATTCGTAGTTGTTTAATGTGTTGTTTTTGTGTAATGTAGAAGCTGCAAATTTAGAGATAAAATAAAAGTAAAAAATGAACATGACCTTGAATGTACTGATCATTATTTTACTTCTTCGTCTTCTTTTGCTTGAATTCCAAATGTAACCAGGACAATTCCAATAACTTTATTTTCAAGTCATCACACAACAACTCGTATACATCTGATCTATATAAATCGTATATTTGCCTTTGATACATCTGACACAAGTCCCATTGAATTTCCGATTATTTATAAGTTTTGCATTACTCATAATTCACATACTTTATGCTGTTTTATGGAGTCCCTGTAGCTCAGTGGTTAGAGCACTTGACTTAAAAGCACGAGACCTGTGATCAAATCCAGGAAGATAAGTGTGAAACCTTGGGCAGGCTTCCTTACTTCACAGACACTCAGAGATGCACAACTACTAACAATCCCTCGAAACACAAGTTAAAAATGCATAACCTCAGTCCATAATTGTTTGTGGGTGACGCTTCTGTGCACAATTGACTGTCGCGTTTTGCCCACAAATATACAGTCAATTCCTTTTGCCATCTATTCTGTGTAGCGCTTTGAGATGTCCAGAAGTTGTGAAAAGCTGTATATCAAAGGCAAGGATTATTATGATTATTAAATATATGGTTCTAACTGAAAAGACGTATCTGAGGTTTACTGTACAGTAGGGAACGGCGATTAATCGGTTTTTCGATTAAACCCGATATGATTTTCAGATCGGTATGCCGATATGGTGATTATAAAAAAACTGTTATATCGAGAGATTCGATTTAAAAAAAATACATCGATATATTTTTAATATCGTTCCTGGCAATATATCAATATTGTTGGTATTATCAGTGTAATGCGATCTTTTCCAGCTTACCTTGTCGCCGGCATTGCAACCTCCTAGATCTAGAGCATGGAATGCGCGTACATTCGGTGCGCGCGCACAATTAACGGGCGCGCACATCCGATGCGCGCGCACACTTTACTGTGTATACTCGACGTGAGTCGTGGCGTCTTAACAAAGTCGCATCGCTGAAAATTGTAATTTGAAAATTTACCTTTCTCATCATGGGGAAAAGAAGCCCCGTATGGGACTACTTTGAAAACAATGCAGTCAGTAATGGTGTGTATAGATGAACAGTTTGCAAGGTCTTGGTTAAGACATCTGATTCGAGCACGAGCAACCTGCGACAACACATTAAGCAGCACCACCCCGCCCAGCACGCTGCCCTCAGAGCGAAATCATTGTCGGCAACAGCAGGAAGTCGAACCAGCGCTTCGGAGAAAGCGACAGGTAGTGGGGCCAGTGCAGCTCAAACAATTCCTGCTTTATTTAAGAGAACATTGTACCAGAGAGGGGACAAAAAGTGGCAAAGTATCACGAACGCTGTCACTTTTTGCATAGCAAAGGAGAGCTTGCCAATGGCGAAGGACATTAATTCAGACTTCAGACTACATAAAAATAAGTGGCATTTTGTGGCTGTAACTGTTATTTTTGTGTGTGAGAGAGTTAGAAGCCAGTTTATCACTGCCTCTGTGTGTGTCTAGTCAGACACACACAGCAGTGATAATCTGGCTTCTAACTCTAACAGTCAGACTGTCTGTCTCTCCCTTTTCTATTGTAATAGATCTCATTTACACGTGGACATTACATGCTACTTTCAAGCAAGAAATGGAGGAGAATAAATCTCTAGATTTTGTTTTTGGTGTGTGTGTGTTCTATTTTGTGTTTAGAGATGGAGGGAGAGAAGGAGAGGGGGAAAGTTGGGAAAGAAGGAGAGAGGAAGAGAGGAGAGGGAGGGAGAGAATGAGAGGGGGGAAAGGAGGGAGAGAAGGAGCGAGGAAGAGAGAAGAGGGAGGGAGAGAAGGAGAGGGTGAAAGGATGGAAAGAAGGAGCGAGGGGAAAGGAGGGAGAGAAGGAGAGAGGAAGAGAGGAGAGGGAGGGAGGGAGAGAAGGAGAGGGGGAAAGGAGGGAGAGAAGCAGCGAGGGGAAAGGAGGGAGAGAAGGAGAGAGGGGAGGGAGGGAGAGGGGGAAAGTTGGGAGAGAAGGAGAGAGGAAGAGAGGAGAGGGAGGGAGAGAAGAAGAGGGGGAAAGGAGGGATAGAAGGAGCGAGGGGAAAGGAGGGAGAGAAGGAGAGAGAGGAGGGAGGGAGGGAGGGACAGAAGGCGAGAGGGGAGGGAGGGTGGGAGGGAGAGAAGGAGAGAGGGGAGGGAGGGAGGGAGAGAGGGGAGGGAGGGAGGGAGAGAAGGAGAGGGGGAAAGGAGGGAGAGGAGACAGGGAGGAGGGAGAGGAGAGAGGGAGAGTGGAAGGGGAGGGAGAGAAGGAGAGGGGGGAGGGAGGGAGGGAGAGGGGGACAGGAGGGAGAGAAGGAGAGAGGAGAGGAGGGAGAGAAGGAGAGGGGGAGGTAGGGAGCAAACAACATCGTATAATTCAACAGACCTTGACACCAACATTACAAACTTTCTGGACCTAGAGCACGCATTTCGAAATATGCGTGCACCGCGACTGCGCGCGCAGCATAAATGCGCGCGCGCTATCAATGCACGCGCACTTCGAATGCACGCGCATGCGCAGTATAAAAACTCGACAGATCGGTTTAAGCAGGTATGAGCAAACCGATATATCCATATCCGGAAAAATCCCATATCGCCGTTCCCTACTGTACAGTAGGGTCCGTCCATATGGAAATTTTCCGATTTAGATATATTGAAGGGCTCGTATCGAGACTTACCGAAATCTCGATATTTTCTAGTTTTTTGTATTGCGCATGCGCGCGCGTCACAAGGTGCGCGCACATTTGGGGCCTGTCTTCTCAGGAGGTAAATAGCTCTCTCTCTGTGTCTCTCACACTCACCATCTCTGTGTTTTTCTGTTTTTCCGTCCATCTATCTATCCATCTATCCATCTATCCATCTATCCATCTATGCATCTATCCATCTATCCATCTATCCATCTCTCAACCCTGTCTCCCCCAACCACCAGCCTCGCCATCTCTCTCTCCCCCTCCCCCCTGCCATCTCTCTGCCACCCGCCATCCCCCACCCCCCCCGTCTCTCTCTCTCCCGCACCACCACCCCGCCGTCTCTCTCTCGCCCCACCAAACCCCACCGACTCTCTGTCCACCCCACCCCACCGCCGCCGTCTCTCTCCCCTACCCCACCGTCTCTCTCTTACTCCACTCCTGCCGTCTCTCTGTACCCCCCTTCCGCTGTATCTCTCTCCCTCTCCCCCCCTCCGCCGTCTCTCTGTCCCTCCGCTGCACCCCCTACCCCCCCCACACACACAAATGTCTCTCTCCCCTCACCCCTTGCATACCTGCATATTGTATTCGAAGACTGTCAATACAATATGGCAGCTTTGCACCTCGGTCTGTGCATTGTGGATAGAGATGAGCATTCTGGATCTTGTAGTTCAGTGTGCGCGCATTCTGATTTTCACACTCGATATATCGATATTTTTAATGTCCATATCGTCATATCGATATAATTATTATATCGGGTCTAACCGATATATAAATATATCGCCAGACCCTGCTTTACACTAATTTTGCAAACCTGCCCGGGGTGAAACCATGATTTATTTGCACAGGTTTTGTTCTGAAATGGATAATTTCCCTTTGAAATGAAAGCCTATTGTGAAGAGCATGCGCCACAGCATATGTTACCTTGTACACAATATGCGTCACTCTGAACCGAGAGACATCTGTCTATGTATTGTTTACTGTCCTCAAGCTCTGTTTTGCAGAGCATTCATTAGTATGTGGAGTCGGGTTTCCCTTCTCTGTCTACCTGAGGTTACAGCTACAACAACAACAAATAACAACAAATTACATTTATAGAGCGCCTTTCACGTCGGGAGCACGCCCCAAAGCGCTGCACAGGAGGCGTGTGACCCGAGCTGAAAGGGGAGTGTTTGGGAAGGGGTGAAACACGAAGTGGAGGTCGAAAAGTTCGGGGTGGAACAAAAAGCACGGTCGAAGACTAAAGTCTTCAAACCGGCCTTGAAAGAGGAAAGGGAAGAAACGAGGCGGAGGGATTGAGGGATGGCATTCCATAGGGTGGGAGCGGAGAAACTGAAGGCCCGGCCTCCGATGGTGTGGCGGTTCGGGCGGGGGCTTGGAGTAGGCCAAGTCCTGTTGAACGGAGGGTCCAGGTAGGCTTGTAGGGGGAAAGTAGATTTGTTAAATAGGGCGGGGCAAGGCCATGTAAGGCCTTGAAGGTGAGGACGAGGATCTTGAACTCGATCCTCTGGAGCCAATGGAGACGGGCGAGGGTGGGGTTTATATGGTCGCGGAGGCGGGTGCGGGATAATACACGGGCTGCAGAGTTTTGAATGACCTGCAGCCTGTGAATGGAGGAACTGGGGAGGCCGACGAGGAGAGAATTTCCGTAGTCCAGCCTCGAGGTGATGTATGCGTGCACCAGTGTTTCGGCAGCGTGGGGGGTAAGATAATTGCGGAGCCTGGCAATGTTGCGCAGGTGCAAATAAACGGTGCCGGTCAAGGCACGGATGTGGGGGAGGAAGGAAAGTTTTTGATCGAACATGATTCCGAGGTTCCTGATTGGCTTTGTGAGGTGGAGAGTGCAGCCTTGGATGTTGAGGCTGGCAGCGCCCGATGTGCGGAGGCGCTGGCTTGAGCCAATCAGGAGGGCCTCGGTCTTACTCACGTTCAATTGCAAGAAGTTGTCCCTCGTCCAGGACTCGATGTCGGACAGACATGCTGTCAGAACATCGATGGTCTGGGGGTTGAGGGATGCGGCAGAAATGTACAACTGGGTGTCGTCCGCATACATGTGGAAATTTACCCCATGTTTGCGGATGACATCACCCAGAGGGAGCGTGTAAAGGGTGAAAAGGAGTGGGCCTAAAACTGAGCCCTGAGGGACGCCGTGAGAAACTGTGCGGGGGTTTGAAGAAAAGCCGTTGGAAGAAACAAAGTGTAAACGGTGGGTCAGATAGGAATGGAACCAGTCAAGGACTGTGCCTTCAATGTTCAGGTGGGAGGAAAGACGTTGGAGGAGGATGGTGTGATCAACTGTGTCGAACGCTGCAGACAGGTCAAGGAGGACGAGGAGGCAGAGGGAGCCCTGGTCACAAGCGGTTAGGATGTCATTTGTAACCTAAACCAGGGCAGTTTCTGTGCTATGAATGGGCGGAAACCTGATTGGAGGGGTTCAAAGAGTGAATGAGTTGAAAGGAAAGAGCGGAGCTGGGAGGTAACCACTCTTTCAAGGACCTTGGATAAAAACGGGACCTTGGAGATGGGTCGATAGCTTGATGGTTGCGACGCATCAAGGGAGGATTTCTTCAGGATAGGGGTGATGGTGGCTGTTTTAAGGGAGGTAGGGACGGTGCCTGAAGAGAGGGAAAGGTTAATGGTGTCAGCAATGAGCGTGGCTAACAAATGGAGCTGGGTGCGAAGGAGGGGGATGAGGATGGGGTCCAATGAACACGTGTTGGGATTCATGGAGGTAACTATTTTTGTGACTGAAAACGGGGTGGTGGGGTGAAAATGTGAAATGGGGGTGAGTAGAGGTTGAGGTGACTCATGAGGGCGCGGAGGTGGAGGAGTGGTGGGGGAAGGAAACCGCAGAGCGGATTCTCTCTATTTTGGACTCGAAGAAGTCCAGCATCTCCTCACAACGATCGTTAGAGGAGAGGATCTGCGAAGTGAGGCGGGGGGTGGGGGGGGGGGGGGGGGAGGGGGATGAGCTGGTTGGTGGTGGCGAAGAGGAGGCGGTGGTTGTCCTTCGCTTCCCGGATTACCCTGGAGTAGAGGCTGATTTGTCGGTGGCTAGGGCGGAGCGGTAAAATTTGATGCGGTCCAGCCAGATTTGCCGGTGGACCGTGAGGCCAGATTTGAGCCAGGTGCATTCAACTGCTTTCACTTGGCTTTTGAGGGAGTGGAGGTGAGTTGTGCACCACGGTGATGATCGGGAATGGGAGACGGTTTTGGAGGTGAGGGGACCAGAGTGTCGAGGGTAGTTGAGAGGGTGTTGTGGAGGTCGGTGGAGGCGGAGGATGGGTCGGTGCAAAAAAAGTGCCATTGTGGGAGGAGGTCGGAAGTTTCTAGGGCAGAGGTGAAAGTTTGAGGGGGAATCTTCTTCCAGGGCCGCAAGAAGATAGTGGTGGGTTTGAAGGTGGAGGGGGGAGGGATAGAGGTGTTGCAGTAAATGAAAAAATGGTCGGAAATGGCCTTGTCTGTGATGGTGACGCCAGAGACGTTGAGGCCTCGGGTGATCACCAGATCGAGCGGATGGCCGTGGGTGTGGGTGGCAGTGTTAATATGAAGGGAGAAGTTGAAAGACGAAAGTAAAGAGGAAAGCTGAATAGCATTTCCCAAAATTATTTCATTAAATCATTTCCTGGGTATAGAGAAGGGTGGAGTTCAATTAAAAAGTTTTTCAAGCCCGGTATCTTTCCTATACTCATTGCAACACAAACTACCGCACAGCCTGAGTGACGGCTCGCATCCCAAATATACCATAGTCATCTTCCCTCTTAATTGCTCCAATCCATGTCCACCCAAAGCGCCTGACAATCTGAGCCAGAGCCTTGGCCTGGTGGTAATCGCTGGGTATTGTCCTCAGAATCGAAGGACAGTCGTGTTTGTTACTCAGACAGGCGCAGGTGCACAAGTACCTAATCTGAAAATTTCCATCAGAAATAAATCAACAAAAATAAAAAACGAGCAGAGGATGAAGCAGCATTGTGTGAGGTTGATTCTCACAATCTTTCCATCTCCAATAGTCAATCATCCCATTATCCAACATCAAATCCACATATTCAGCTTGACTTGAAATGTATCATTTCCAGGGTGAAAATTGCGCTGTTTCAAAACCAACACGAAGCCTTACAATTCACCAATAATTTTACATAATCAGAGAATTACCTTGTCCATTATGATTTCTATTAGGTGAGTGGCAGATCAGTCAACATATTGCTAATCTGCCTCAAGTACTAAACACACTCACATTGAACCCACAATAAACACACACACTATCAGCACACACACACGATACACCGCCAAACTAAACACAGACACAATAAACACACACTAAACGCACACACACTAAATGCCCACACATTAACGCACCCACAGACACCAAACACAAACACACACACTAAACACACACACACTAAATGCACACACTGGCTCCACTGGCACATGGACTGGGGGTCAATCTTTATAGTAAAATGGCAAAAATATGTTATATTTCGTGTGGCACTTGTGTGTGTGTGTTTTTGTGGGGTGTATGTGTTTGTGTGTGTGTGTGCGCGTGCGTGTGGTGTGTTTGTGTGTGTGTGGAGTAAGGAAACTTGCTCAAGGTTTCGTCCTGACATGCCTGGATTCGAAACACAGGTCTCACTGTTGTAATGCGCGTGCTCTACAACAACAACAGCAATATTACATTTACAGAGCGAATTGCCCGTCGGGAGGACGTCCTAAAGCGGTGAAACACAACCACTGAGCTACAGGACTTCAGTCAAGCGGATGCGATCAGTTGCTCTGCCCTTGTGTCTACTATTGCATTCCCATTTCTCCCTCACACTTTGGGCCCTATCCATTCCTCCCTCTACAGCTCGCCATTGCTTTCCAAACGCCACAATAATCTGCGTTCGAATGGCATAATTTTAACGGTGAATTCCTTGTCAACAACAAAAAACACCTTGCTTTATGTAGCGCCCTCCACGCTGGATGGCGTCTCAGAGGGCTTCATAGTAGCGGTACCGGGACAGAGCTCGTGGACGGGTAGAAAGGTGAACAAAAGGCGCGGTCGAAGCAAAAGGATTTTAGCTGTTTTGTCTTTAGTTGTCAGGATTAGCATACAGAAATGAAGTATGTGTCAGGCTGACCTTTCACGATGCTGTAAAAATAAAAAAATCCTCACGTTGGATATCAAGTTTTATCATGTTAAAACATTTGAAAAGCATTGTGTTAACTTAGTTTTGTAAATATATTGAATATGGAGGCCTGTAGCATTGTGTTTAGAGCACTAGCCTTGGAAGCGAGAGACCTGTGTTAAATTCCAGACAGGGCAAAACCTTAGGCAAGTATTCTTACTCCACAGGCCTAATAATAATTCCTTAAAAAACAATAATGAATTGGTCATTCCAAACCATAACTGTTTGTGGGACACTGCTGTGCACAATTATCTGCTGCATTTTGCCCACAAATATACAGACAATTCACGTTACAGCGTTTTCTGCGAAAGGCTGTGCGATGTCTAGAAGATGTGAAAAGAACGATATCAAATGAAAGGATTATTACTATTCTTGTAGTGGCTTGAGCACTCGCCTCGTAATGAGATAAACTGGGTTAAATATCCAGTGGGGCAAAACCTTGGACATGTTTCCTTACTCCACATGCCTCTGTTTACCCAGCAGTAAATAGGAATCTGGTTGTTTGTCAATTGGCGGTCGCTTGTCCAAAGGTAACAATACCCTGAAAAAAAACATTAAAATCTGGTCACTCAATCTATGACTGGGACAGCACTGTGTGCAATTGGCTGTGACAGTTGTCCCTGAATACATGCAATCAATTTACTTTACAATATATTCTGTGAAGCGCTTTTATTCGTCTCACAATTTGATAAGACACTATATCAAATGGAAGGATTACTGTCATTATTCTTATTATTTGAGGCAAACACAAATTAGGATAAACAATTCAAACAATTAATATTCAGGAGTAAATATAAAATACAAACAATTACAATGCTAAAGCGATATTGCTGAAATAATAGAAAAAAAAATGCTGTGGTTGGAGTGAAATATTTTATTCATGAAAATAGCACCACTTGTTAATATTCTTTTTTGGGCTGTTAACTGTTGGAAGTGTTGGATAATACGAGAAACTAAGTGTGGCACAAGTAGGATCTAATTATTCTAGAATGTCTCTGCTAAACTAAAGTCTATCTATTGTGTGTATAATGCTTATAGGAGAATACTATTGTTTGTGCTTGGCAAAAGGACAATTAGATCTAAAGTGGGTCAAAATCTGTAGCTGCTATTTGTTTTTAAAATTAAACGGTATGTCTAATTAAATGAATATATTCTATTGGAAACATGCAGTGTACTATTCTCTTCCAAAAACAAATTGGAGCTGAGTTGATATTCTCCAAAGGGAAGAGCAGCTATAATTGACATGATTCCGTTGATATAATTGTTCTGCTATTGTTTCCATCAAAGACAACTGTACTCTTAATCATATTTTCTGTTTTTAGTTTTTAGAAAAAGTATTCTATTAGCTCAGACTTGCTACACACATTAATTTGTGGGACATTGGCAGTATAGGGAAATGAAGTGGATCAAAACAATATAATGTATAACCAATCATAAAGATGTCTGGAAATGGAAGTAAAAGACAAATAAGACTATACTCCTTAAAATTGAGACAAAAATTGGACGTGATAGGGAATTATAATACGCAATAATAATCCTTGCATTTAATATAGTGGTTTTCTCGTCTTTTGATCTGTGACTCAATGTCTTGTATAAAAACTAATGAAATATTAATTCAGTGGATTTCTAATTAACCGCCTCCTGACATAACTAATACAGTGTTGCACTGAAGATGAGGCACATATATTGAAAGTCTACAACTAGGTATTTATGAGAAACAAGAATGTTTTAAATTGGAAAGCAAGCAAAATACTACGATAGGCTGATACCTTTATTGTTTATTAGCAGTGTCAAAAACCATCTTCCAATAGGTACAAGTCAATCAGACCATTGATATTAGCATTGGAAAAAATCATAGCGACAAATTGCGATAAAGTAAAAGTAGAAACAGCCACCTCAGACAAACAAAATAGAACTCAACTAAATTTGCGCTTTGATTAACAAAACCTGATCACTGTTTCTTGGAAGCCACTTTACCCATCATATGCTGCTTTGTATTTTCGTCTTTTTTCAACAAGATAATATAACATTTAGGGACAAAAATACAAGCCAGTAGCCCAAAGCTTGATGCCAAAATGGCAAATATTTCTACAGCCACAGTGTATTTTCCAGGAGAGCTTACATAAGCTGGAATGAAAGTTATCCAAACAGCACAGAAGATAAGCATGCTGAAAGTGATGTGCTTCGCTTCATTGAAGTTGTCTGGAAGTCGGCGAGCTAGAAAAGCAACGCCAAAGCAAACACAAGACAAAAGTCCAATGTAACCAAGCACACAGTAAAAGGCCACTGCAGATCCCACATGGCATTCAAACACAATTCTCTCAGTAAAATATTCACTATTTTTCAGAGGATAAGGAGGTGATAAACTAAGCCAAACAGTACATATTAAGCATTGTATCAGGGTAAGGATGAAAACACTCAGACGCTGTTGTGTAGGACCAAACCACTTCATCATGCTGTTACTGGGAAGTGTTGCATTAAATGCCATCACCACAACTATTGTTTTTCCCAAAACACAGGAAATACAAAGAACAAAAGTGATACCAAAGACCATGTGACGCAACCTACAGGACCAGACTGAAGGCTCTCCAACGAATGTAACTGAGCAAAGAAAACACAAAGCTAATGCGACAAGCAGCAGAAAGCTTAACTCTGAGTTATTAGCTTTAACAATAGGAGTGTCTCTGTGAACATAGAAGGCTGCGAATACACTTATAGTCAAGAAGACTCCAAGCAATGCAAGTGTGACTAGAACAATCCCTAATGTCTCCTCGAAGGAGAGGAATTCAATTTCCTTCAGTAGGCAGTCATCTCGATTATCATTGGACCGGTATTCCAAAGGACATGTGAGGCACACGGCGGAATCTGAGGAAAGAAAGTAAATTGAGATTGATAGAACCAGAATTGAAATCCGAGCAATAAATGTTTGAGAATTTAAGAAAGAATTGATAGCTGTGTTTATTCCTACCAGTGATGTTACTAATTTCACCATCAGCACATTCTATACAATCAAAGCAACATTTTGCTTGTCCTCTTCTTGCCGCCTTCCTTGTCCCAGGGAGACAACTGTCAGAGCAAACTGCCCGTGGGACCTAGTTGTAGGGAAAGGGAGATATCAGGTGTTGATATTGTACAATAATTATTTTTGCTGTAGTCAGATGTCCTGTACCATATTGGTTAGAGGGCGGCCGTGCTTTGCCCACAAAATATACGTTAGTCGACTTAATTGTATAATCTGTGAATCGTTTTGAGACATCTGAGTCCTGTTGCTCAGTGGATTGGAGTCATGTGACTCAGTTGGTAGAGCACTTGCCTTACAAGCTTGTGTTCTGTTCCAGGCAGGGCAAAACTTTGCGCAATTTTCCAAACTCCATACGCCTAATATTAATCCGTCAAAAATAAAACGCTGCGAAAAATTGGTCATTTTTTTATCGGACACGGCTGGGAGCAATTGGCTGCTGCATTTCATCCACAAATATAGAGTCAATTCACTTTACAGTACATTCTATGAAGTGTTTTGAGACACAGTCTAGAAGATGTGAAAAACGCTATATCAAATTCAATGTTTATTATTATAGAACACATGATAAGGAGCTATATCAAATTAAGGATTATTAATATTATTAATTGATTCTTCAGGTCCAAGTAATTAATTTATCCCACAATTAGTGCTGAGTTGCAAGAGCATTTGCATTGTGATTGCTGCTCAATAAGTTCCACATCTGAAATCCAAGTGCACAGCAAACGTTCCTACCATAATCCGACCTCCGCTCCATACAATCATCTCTTCCCTTAATTTAAACTCTTCCCCTGTTGGAGCAGATCCATCATAGTGACCGACAGTGAGTATGTCAGTGCCGCCCAGTTCACTTGGATGCCAGTTTACAATGTCGTACATTGCCACTGGGTCCCCGTTTTCATCAAAATTAAAATTTTCACCAATCGTTGTCCTGAAATGTACTGTTTTCATGTAATGTAAAAGCTGTGATGGGAATTGACAAAGGAGGAAGAAACATTGATAAAACAATATACAAACAATTGGACACGGCTTTCTACACCTGCAGCTGAAATATATCAAAACTTACATTGATATAGCGCCTTTCACGTCGAGGAGTTCGTAAGTCGCTGTGCAGTCAGGTAGGGACAAGAACAGGGAAGGGTAAGGGCAGGATGAAGGAGAGTAGGAGAAGTGATTGTATATCTGTGGGCGAAACGCTGCAGGCAAATTGCTTACAGCAATGTCCCACAAACAGTCATGGAAGTGGGATTAAAGGGGAAAGATGGTAAGAGGAGGGGTCGATGGAGGAGAGGAAGAAAACCGACTGTAGTTAGAGCATAAATACATATAATATTTACAGTATAACTACATATAATACACACAGTACAGTACAACAATATAAAACTAATGCTCCTTACTTGCCATGGTTGAAAGTTTGAAATATTCGCACAACTTTCATTGGGAAATGGACCTTTGCCACTTTGACATGACAGCATGTCATGAAGAGCATGAGCTATGGCGTAGATTGCTGTATAGACATTGTAGGTTACACGGTACTGAGACACGTCTGTATATAGATTATTTACAGTCTGTAAATCCTCTCGTCCTGTACATTCCTTCATTCCATCTGCTTTGTGCTCCTCGTTACTCAGTGTACAGTTGAAGGCCAATTCCCAAAACTCTTCCATTAAGCGGTTTTCTGGGAATGCAGACGGAAGAACTTGCAGCAGAAACTCTCTCAACCCTGGAATATGTAGTTTGCGAATCGCAATTCCAATTGTCCCAGAGAGGAATTGTCTGCTTTCCTCTGGGGGCATGAATGTTGTGGTGACCCAGGCCTCACTTCCTATCCATTGAATACCTGTCACATTTTGTCGCACAATTTCTTTCAACAGAATAGTAATTTCAGTCTGACCAACAAATGCTACAATAACCTTTGTGGTAGATTTCTTAATCACTTCTACAATTTTAAGCAATGCTTCCCTTGAGTATGTTATATGGAAAGGCTCAGAGAATGCAATGCAAACATCCAGTTGCTGCACAGCGTGTGTGAAGCCTTGGATTCCAAAGTTACCGTAGTCATCGTCACTTCTAATGGTCCCAATCCACGTCCAGCCGAAGTGTTTCACCAGCTGGGCCAAGACTCTGACCTGATAGTAGTCACTTGGTATCGTTCTAAAAAATGATGGATATTCCTTCCTGTTGCTCAGACATTCACACGTACTAAAGTAACTTACCTGTAGATTTTAGAATAAAGAGAAACACAAATTGAAATGATTTCATCTCATAGCTGCAATTTAAAATTACATCTTCCGGATTCAGTTTGTCTCATAAAATAAGTACTTTCATAAATACAATAACAAAGCAATCTAAATATGACTGTATGTTTCCTTTATAGTAAAAACCATTAAAAACACATTTTACAGAATAATTCTTTTTAATACAATAATTTAATTTAAAGAATATCGGGTATTACATAATTTGTGGCAACAACCACATCAACAACTTTGATTTATATAGCGCCCTCCACGCCAGAATGCGTCTCAGAGCGCTTCACAGTTACGGGTCCCGGGACTCTGCCAGGAGCAGGGGCAGGAAGGTGACCAAAAGCTCGGTCGAAGAGAAAGATCTTCAGCTGTGACCTGAAACTGGGAAGAGAGGGGGTGAGGGGAAGGGAGTGAGGAACGGAGTTCTAGAGCCTCGGGGAGTAGTAACTGTATGCATGGCCGCCGAGGGTGGAGCGGAGGACTCGGGGGACATGGAGGAGGCCAGACCCAGAGGAACGAAGGCAGCGGGTGCTGGGTTGTGGGGAGAGGAGATCAGAGAGATAGGGGGGGTGCAGGGGAGTGGAGGGATTTGAAAACAAGGGTGAGGATCTTGAAGTCAATCCTCTCTGGGACAGGGAGCCAGTGAAGTCTGGCAAGGATTGGGCTAATGGGGGAGCGAAGCTTGGAGTGGGTGAGTATGTGGGCGGCAGAGTTCTGGATTAGCTGGACTCTGTGGATTGTGGTGGAGGGGAGACCGGAGAGGAGGACGTTGCAATAGTCCAGCCGAGAGGTGACAAAGGCCTGGACCAGGGTTTCAGTGGCTTTTGAGGTGAGGTATTGCCGGAGACGGGGGATCCGTTGGAGGCGGTAGAAGGCGATGCTGGTGACGGACCGGATGTGGGGGAGGAAGGACAGTTGGGGGTCGAACCTGATTCCAAGGTTGCGCACAGGTTCGGAGAGTTTTAGGGGCCAGGCCGGGAAGGTGGAGGAGGTGAGAACCGTGTGAATGGAGACGTTGGCGGGAGCCAAGGAGTATGGCCTCCGTCTTGTCAACATTCAGCTGCAAGAAATTTGTGCTCATCCAGCTCCTGATGTCCGAAAGGCTGACAGAACATCTGGGGACTGGGGGTCACAAAGTGAAGTGGAGAGATGGAGTTGGGTGTTATCCGCGTACATGTGGAATTGTGCCCCATGTCTGCGGATCACATCCCCAAGCGGAAGAGTGTAGATGAGGAAAAGGAGGGGTCAAGGATGGATCCCTGGGGTACCCCACAGGTAACTGGGTCAGAGCGGGAGGAAAAACCATTTGTGCAGATGTACTGCTTGCGGTTTGTGAGGTAGGGACACGAACCAGGCGAGTGCGGTCCCACTGAGGTGGATGGCGGAGGACAGGCGGTGGAGGAGGATGGCGTGGTCGACTGCGGCAAAGGCAGCCGACTGGTCCAGGAGGATAAGGAGGCAGAGGGAACCCTGGTCACAGATAGAGAGGACATCGTTGGTGACTTTCAGAAGCGCAGACTCTGTACTGTGGGCCGGGCGGAAACCGAAAATTTAATCTAATATAAATGCAGAGCCATGATCTGAAGTATCTCACCATTGGGATCCTGAATGGAGTGATCAAAGTGGCTATTGCTGATGATTGTGAGGAGCCGGAGTCACCCACAATAGCAGAGACAACAGGGGCTCGTTTGCAGGTGAAATCTGACGATGTTTCTTCAAGCCTGTTCAAAAATTCAAAGGTTGTTCTTATGGATACAGCGGGTAATTCACAGGAGTCATAAACCCAGTAGCCCAGAGTAATGCCGGGGAGCAGTCTGGGGTCCTTGTTTATTTCCTCTATTGCAAAGATCATTGCCATCACAAACCGGAACTCTCGGAATTGAAAGCTGTGAGGAATCAAAGTATTAATTATCAACCACATAGTTCACAGTCACATCATCACCGGTACTGCAACACATACGAACATTTCAAGTTTTTGTCCCTATTGTTCGGGGAAAGTACAGACTGACGATATTGACACATAGATTGACCCTTCTTACTGAAGCTTACAAACTGGTTTATCTAAGAAATCAATCACAAAATGTACATTTAAGCCATTGCAAGAATTAGGTTTCAGAAATATCCTGTAATCTGGAATTACAAGCTTTGTCTGTTTCACTAAAACTTAGATTAACTTTCCTATCAACAGACGAAGGGACCTTTCCAAACGGAGTACCAGTAAACTCATTTGCAAGTTGCAAACTGTAAAAAGTCGCACTAACTTTGTACATTTTACCGCTCTCGGTTGGGTCTTAAAATGTAGGTCCTGATCCTCCACGTGAACATGTATATTGAAAACTCCGCCAAGAACAATATCTCCATCTTTAGACAAACCGAGCAGATCAAATATTCCCCAGCGTTTGCAGCTTGTTTGTTGTTCGAGCAAAACAGGGACAAGAGTAGACATAAACAATACACAATACGTGGTGTAATGCATCGCTTAATGTGTGGCCGTCAGTGCCTCAAAATATTCCTAATTGCTCATATATATACTGATTCCTCCCAACAAGAATGATGTAAATCTATTTTAATTAGAACTAGTGGATATCTTGAATCAATTGTGAATAATTCTCAGGTGGAAACAAATTAACAGCTTATTCCATTAAAATCTTCCTCCAGGTGATTAAACCAATTATGAAGCGAACTTTTTTAATTATAGTGTCATGTGATCAGAAAATATCCGTTTAGTTGTTCCATTAAAATGACAACAGCAAAGATTAACGTGGATTTGTAGTGTTAAGGACACAAATGCATTTTTTTTAAAAATATCTTAACCGAAGTTTGCGTGGCTCGAGCTCCCGCCTCTTAATGAGACAACCTGGGTTATATTCCTAGCGTGGAAAACCTTGGATAAGTTTCCTTACTCCACATGCCTCTGTTTACCCAGCAGTAAATAGGAATCTGGTTGTTTGGCAACTGGCGGTCCCTTTTCAAAATGGAACAATACCTTAAAAAAAACAATCAAATCTGGTCACTCCATCTATGACTGGAACAGCGCTGTGTGCAATTGGCTGTGACAGTTCTCCCACAAACCATGCAATCAATTTACTTTACAATATATACTGTGAAGCACTTTTAGGCATATCACAATTTGATAAGGCACGATATCAAATGGAAGGGTTAATATTATTATTATTATTTGAGGGAAACACACTTTAGGATTAACAATTCAAACAATTAATATTTAAAAGTAAATGCAAAACAACCAAATTACAATTCCAGACCAATAATTGCTAAAATAATTGAAAATGAAATACTGCAATTGTAATTAAATAATTTATTCATGAAAAAGCACCACTTGTTAAGATTCTTAATTGAACTGTTAAATCTTGGAAGTGTCGAATAATACAAGAAATTAATTGTAGGAAATTCAATAGGAACTAATCATTCTGCAATGCCTCAACTAAATTAAATTCTGTCCATTGTGTATATAATGCTTACAGGAAAATATAATTGTTTGTGCTGGGTAATTGGATATCAAGTGGGTCAAAATTTTTCATAAAATTAAATTGTACGTCTAATTAAATGAATAGAATCTATTGGAAACATGCAGTGTACTAATCTGTTCCAAAAAAAAATTGGAGCAGACTTAATCTTCTCCTAAGGGCTAAGCAGCTATAATTGATGTGATTCCCTTGCTATAAGTGTTCTGCTAATGTATCCACCAAAGACACCTGTACTTTTAATATTACTTTCTGCTTTAAATGTTTTTAAAAAACATATATTTTATTAACAAAATAACCTCCAGAAATATATTTGAAATTTTTTCAGCAATATTTGAAATACACATATTTACTCAGTAACAGAAAAATATAACATATTTCTTTTGAAACATTCATAAAAAGTATAATTGCTACGTTTTATGTCACTTAAAAAGTGTTCAATTCAGATGGGAAATAGAACCCGTGAAATTAGTTTGACAGCAACCAAAATTACTTCAACTCTCCTTGTGTGCAAATTGGAAACTATCTGACTCAGACGTGTTGAACATATGAATTTGGGGGACATTGGCAGGATAGGGAATTGAAGTGGATCAAAACAATATAATGTATAGTAGGGTCTGTCGATATGGAAATTTTCCGATATAGATATATCGATGGGCTCATATCGAGTTATACTGAAATATCGAAATATTTGCGGGGTTTTCGTACTGCGCATGTACGTGCAGCGCATGCATTCGGAGTGTGCGTGCGTTGCGGGTGCGCGCGCATTCCGGATGCGCGTGCATTCCGGGCCTATCTCCTCAGGAGGTAAAAATATTTATCTCTCTGTGTCTCTCACTCTCTCCATCTCCGTGTTTTTCTGCCAGTGTGTCTCTGTGTCTCTCTACCTCTCTCCAGTCTCACATCCCCCCCATCTCTATCTATCTGATATTATTACATCGACGCCGTCTCTGCCCCCAAACCCCCCGCCGTCCCTCTCTCGCAACCACCACCCCCGTCGACTCTCTCCCCCACCACCCCCCCAGCCGTCTCTTTCACCCTCCCCCCCTCGCCGTCACTCTCTCTCCCTCCACGCCCCCCCCAGCCGTCTCTCTTCTGGACAGTGTCTAAATGACTTGTATTAAAATTAATGAAATATTTATTCGGTGGATTTATAATTAACAGCCTCATGCTATAATTGTTATGGAGCTGCATTGAAGGTGATTCAGATATATTGAAAGTCTTCAACGAGGTACAAAGGAGCAACAAGAATGTTTTAAATGAGAAACCATGCAAAATAGTATCGTAAAATGCAACCTTTATTGTGTATTAACAGTGTGAGCAACCATTTTATAATTGGTACACGTCAATCACAACATTGATCTAACCGATTGACAAAAATCAGACCGATAATTTGGGATACAATAAAAGGAAAAACAGCCACCTCATCCAAATAATATAGAATCATAGAATCATAGAATTTTACGGCACAAAAGGAGGCCATTCGGCCCATCTAGTCTGTGCCGGCTCTTTGAAAAGAGCGATTCAATCCCATTGCCCTGCCCGCTCCCCATAGCCTAATAGACCCGTTCTCCCTAAATAAAGATCTAATTCCCTTTTAAAAGTTGTTATCGAATCAGCCTCCACCACCTTTTCAGGCAATGCATTCCAGATTCGAACAACTCGCTGAGTGAAAAAAATTCTCCTCAGCTCCCCTCTGCTGCGCCTTGAAACTATTTTAAATCTGTGACCACGAGTCACAGATTCACCCACGAATGGAAATAGTTTTTCTCTATTTGCCCTGTCGAAACCCCTCATGATCTTATAAACCTCTATTAGGTCTCCCCTCAATCTTCTCTGCTCCAGAGAGAATAACCCTAGCCTATCTAGCCTCTCCTCATAGCTGAAGTCCCTCAATCCTGGCACCATCCTAGTAAATCTTCGTTGTACCCTTTCCAATGCCTTCACATCCTTTCTGTAGTGTGGTGACCAGAATTGAACACAGTATTCCAGCTGAGGCCTCACCAAAGTCCTATAGAGGTTAGTCAGCACTTCCTGACTTTTGTACTCTATACCCCTATTTATAAAGCCTAGTATCCCATATGCCTTCTTAACAGCCTTGTCTACCTGTCCTGCCACCTTCAACGAGTCACTAACACAAATCCCCAGGTCTCTCTGTTCCTTCACACCATTTAAAATTGTACTATCTAGCCTATATTGCCTCCCTTCATTTCTTCTCCCAAAATGCATCACCTCACACTTCTCTGCATTAAACTTCATCTGCCATGTGTCTGCCCACTTTACCAATTTGTCTATATCCTCTTGCAGATGGCTACTATCCTCCTCACTGTTTACTATTCTCCCTAACTTAGTGTCATCTGCAAACTTGGAAACTGTACTCCGTACACCCAAGTCCAGATCATTGATGTAGATTACAAACAGCAATGGTCCCAAAACCGATCCCTGTGGCACACCACTGCTCACTTCCCTCCAATCTGAAAAACAGCCGCTCACTACAACTCTCTGCTTTCTGTCTCGCAGCCAGTTGTGGATCCACGCTGCCACTGTCCCTTTTACGCCATGGGCCTTTAATTTCATAATAAGTCTCTCATGTGGCACTTTGTCAAATGCCTTTTGAAAGTCCATGTAAACTACATCAACTGCGCTACCATTATCCACCCATTCCGTTACCTCATCAAAAAATTCTATCAGATTTGTAAGGCAAGATTTGCCTTTAACAAATCCATGTTGACTGTCATTTATTAGCCTATATCTTTCTAAGTGAAGATCTACCTTGTCCCTGATTATGGACTCTAGAAGTTTGCCCACTACCGACGTTAGACTGACTGGTCTGTAGTTACCAGGCTTGTCCTTCTGCCCCTTTTTATACAAGGGAGTAACATTAGCTATCCTCCAGTCCTCTGGCACGACCCCTGTGTCCAAGGAAGATTGAAAGATCGTGGCCAGAGTCCCTGCTATTTGCTCCCGTGCCTCACTTAGTAACCTAGGGTGCATCCCATCCGAACCAGGTGACTTATCCACTTATAGAACTCAACTAACTTTCCACTTTGATTAGCAAAACATGGTCACTGTTTCTTGGAAGTCACTTTACCCAACATATGCTACTTTGTATTAAATTCTTTTTTTTAGCAGGATAATATTACATTTAGGGGCAAAAATACAGGCCATTAGCCGACTGCTTGATGCCAAAATGTCAAATAGTTCTACAGCCACAGTGTATTTACCAGGAGAGCTTACATGAGCTGGAATGAAAGTTATCCAAAGAGCACAGAAGATAAGCATGCTGAAAGTGATGTGCTTCGCTTCATTTAAGTTGTCTGGAAGTCGGCGAGCTAGAAAAGCAACGCCAAAGCAAACACAAGACAACAGTCCAATGTAACCAAGCACACAGTAAAAGGCCACTGCAGATTCCACATGGCATTCAATCACAATTCTCTCAGTAAAATATTCACTATTTTTCAGAGGATAAGGAGGTGACAAACTAAGCCAAACAGTACATAATAAGCATTGTAGCAGGGTAAGGATGAAAACGCTCAGACGTTGTTGTGTAGGACCAAACCACTTCATCATGTTGTTACTGGGAAATGTTGCATTAAATTCTATCACCACAACTATTGTTTTTCGCAAAACACAGGAAATACACAGAACAAAATTGATATCAAGGGCCATGTGACGCAAACTACAGGACAAGACTGAAGGCTCTCCAATGAATGTAACTGAGCAAAGAAAACACAAAGCTAAAGTGACAAGCAGCAGAAAGCTTAACTCTGAACTATTTGCTTTAACAATAGGAGTGTCTCTGTGAACATAGAACGCTGTGAATACACTTATAGTCAAGCAGACTCCAAGCAATGCAAGTGTGATTAGAACAACCCCTGATGTCTAATTGAAGGAGAGGAATTCAATTTCCTTCAGTAGGCAGTGATCTCGTTTATCATTGGACCGGTATTCCAAAGGACATGTCAGGCACACCGCGGAATCTGAGGAAAGAAAGTAAATTGTGATTGCTAGAACCTGACTTGAAATCTGTTCAATAAAAGTTTGAGAATATTGACCATCAGGACATTCTATTCAATGAAAGCAACACTTTCGTTGTGTGATATCTCCGTGACTTCAATTATGTCACACGTTCACGCTCTGATGTTCTGGAAAATGACTGCAAACATTATGTGGTTGATTTACATTTATATACACTGTTGACTAGATGGCGCTATCACAGCTCCTCCCTCTTTAATGAAGAACGTATGGAAAAGTTACAATTACTGACATTCAAATCACGATGCTATATACAATATTTGTACATACATACAATTTATATGTATGTGTAGAATACCATTAAAAATCATTTCCAATTTGCAAACTTTGAATCACACAAGCCAGATTTCTCTCAAAAGACGGTGAATAAAATGCAACTCTATGAATAGAATCTAAAAAAAAGCAGAATCTGTGGAAGTGATAATCACAAAACACAACCATAAAATATCGTTACCTCATTTTATTGGGCTATAATATGTGTGGTATTCAATAATCTAACAATGTCCCACAGCACATTGTTTCCGTTATGTACCTGTGAATGTGGGCCAATGTTTAATGAACCACCGTGGAGATCTCAGGCAAATGAAGTCGACAGTTTGGAAATCCAGTTTGATACCTTAATGAATATTACAACAACAACAACAATACAATGACACTTACAAAGCGCCTTTTACGCCAGGAGGACGTCCCAAAGCGCTGATTCATAGATTCATCGATTCATAGATTCATAGAATTTTACGGCACAAAAATCTATGAATCTATGAATCAACAGGGAGGTTGTCCAGTTTTGTGGGGGGGGAGGGGGGGGGGCTTTAAATTAATCCCGGGTGGTGAGGGTGGGAAACTAAACAGTAGTTCAGATACGGGAGGGGTAACAAAGAGGACAGGGGTAAGGGTAAGACGGGAGAAAAGTGCAGAGGAAGTAATTTGTGCCTTAGAGTGCATGTATGTAAATGCACAAAGTTTGAGAACTAAAATTGGTGAGCTGCAGGCTCAGGTTGCTGTGAGGCGATATGATGTTGTAGCAGTAACAGAGACTTGGCACAAGCATGGGCAGGAATGGGAGTTGAACATTCCTGGTTATAATGTATTCAGGAGGGATAGCGAAGGGAGAAAAGGGGGCGGGGTGGCAATTTTAGTTAAGGACTCAGTGACTGACTTAGAAAGGAACGAGGTGGAAGAAGGACTAAAAACCGAACCTATCTGGTTGGAAATGAGGAATAAAAAAGGCGCAGTTACACTGTTAGGGGTATACTATAGACCACTAAATAGTGGAGAGGAGATAGACAAGCAGATCTGCAAGCGTATCACGGAGAAATGCAGAGCTAATAGAGTAAGGATAATGGGTGACTTCAACTATCCCAACATAGACTGGCAGAATAGTAGAGTAAAGGGCAAGGAGGGAGAAGAATTCCTGAAGTGTGTGCAGGACAACCTTCTTGATCAGTATGTTTCCAGTCCAACCAGGAAATAAGCATTGCTGGATCTAGTTTGGGGGAATGAGATAGGGAAAGTTCAACAGGTTTCTGTAGGCGAGCATCTAGGGAATAGTGACCACAATATCGTTAGATTCAGAATAATTATGGATAGGGATAAGGAACGATAACAGGTGAGGACACTCAACTGGAAAAGGGCTAATTTCAATGAGTTGAGGTGGGACCTAGCCAAGGTGGATTGGAAAAATAAATTGGCAGGTAACACAACTAACGAGCAGTGGGCAGCGCTCAAAGAGGAGATAGTTCAGGCACAGGTCAAAAACATCCCCACAAAGTTGAAATGTAAGGCATCCAAAACTCCCTGGATGAGTAAGGAAATCGGGGCCAAAATAAACCAAAAAAAAGAGGCTTATGATAAGTGTCAGGCTCAAAATTCAGAAGGGAACCAAGCAGAATATAGGAAGTGTAGGATAGAACTAAAAAAGGAAGTTAGAGGGCGAAAGAGACTGCATGAGAAACAATTAGCGAGTAAGATTAAGGGGAACCCTAAGGTTTTTTACCAACATATTAAGAGTAAAAGGTTGGTCAAGGATAGGGTGGGGCCAATTAGGGACCTAGGAGGAAATCTCATTGTGGAGGTAAAGGGCATGGCTGATGTACTGAATGAGTACTTCGCCGCTGTCTTCACAAAAAAAAAGGATACAGCCAATACCATGGTATTGGAGGAGAGGGTAGGAGAAATGGATAGAATAATTATAACCAGAGAGGAATTTCTAAAAAGGTTGACGTCACTCAAGGTGGATAAGTCACCTGGTCCGGATGGGATGCACCCTAGGTTACTAAGTGAGGCACGGGAGCAAATAGCAGGGACTCTGGCCACGATCTTTCAATCTTCCTTGGACACAGGGGTCGTGCCAGAGGACTGGAGGATAGCTAATGTTACTGGAAATTGCACTAACTTTATACACTTTACCGCTCTCGTTTGGGTCTTAACATGTAGGTCCTTATCCTCCACATCACCATTAATACTGAAAACTCTGCCAAGAACAATATCGCCATCTTTAGACAAACCGAGCAGATCAAATATTCCCCAGTGTTTGCATCTTATGTGTTGTTCGAGCCAAATAGGGACAGAGTAGACATAAACAGTACACAATACGTGGTGTAATGCATCGCTTAATGTGTGCCCATCAGTGCCTCAAAGTATTGCTGATTGCTCATATATATACTGTTTCCTCCCAACGAGAATGGTGTCAATCTGTTTTAATTAGAACCAATGATATGTTGAATAATTTAGGGATGATTCCCAGGTAGAAGCAAAATACCAGTTTAATATACGAAAATCTTCCTCCAGGTGATTAAACCAATTATGAAGCGAAATGTTTTAATTATATCGTCATCTGGTCAAAATATATCTGTTTAATTGTTCCACTAAAATGACAACAGCAAGGATCAACTTTGACTTTGACGCAGCAAAGATCAACTGTTAAAGACACAATTGCATTATTTTTTAATATCTTAACCTAAGGCACACAAACCATTGTCGGGTTTCAGTTTGACTCACGGCATTTAAATCACAAATGCTATACAAACGCTGGTTGTTGTTGTTATTAACCCTCTTTGATACAACCAAGTGTTTCTTAACATTAACCCTGGTTATGGTTTCTTGCCGACCACACACTTGAGACAAACTGGACAAACTTCCATTTCACTTTCCTTAAACGTTTTACAGTAAAATACCATTGATCCGTGATCCGATCGACCTTAGCTTCCACGTAACTGGGACTGCAAAAAAACAATGTCCGCATTCAATAAACCGGAATTTATCCAGATTTTTTTTGTTTTGGTGTTTTGTGTTGCGTCAGTATTTTGCTGCTAGTCGGCTCCTGATGGTTGCGTTAGATCAGAATGCATCCGGTAGTGTAGAGCAATACACTCTCCGGAGTGTAGTCTTTGAGAGAGGCAGAGTGTGAATTGATTAATTTAGATTTAATTTAACTACAAAACAGCAAATCACACACACACCTTGAGCAATGCTTGCAGACCAATTCATTGCTTTTATTTTAATAAGAAAATGAATCCCTGCAATGCTCGTTTTACAGAGTCCAGTATTTCGAATTACAGATTGCAGTGTGTCGCACACACACAAACACACACATCGCAAGGCTTTTTGGAAAGAAAGTTAACTGAACAGTGACAGCGATGGCTGCTTTCTCAATAACACGTTTGCTTTCCTCTCTTCTGCACTCAATGAGAACAGTGACATTCAGACGTGCAACTTTTGCACTAGTTTAAAGATCTCTCTGAAATTCCTGGTCGCTGTGTGTAAAATGATTATAGTGATTATATACAGGTTATGTTAGCGTATAAATTATTATTTTGTCTACTATTAATATGCTATGTTATAAAATTTAACTTAATAAAAATTTGTATTAATTTTTTGTGTTGCGTATTCTGCTGAATATCTGGAAGGCGATTTAACCGGCATTGACCAGGTCCCGAGGATACCGGATAAACAGGCTTCTACTGTATATGGTTCACACTATTGTTCCAATTTATTACTTCTCTCTTAAATCTACAAATCTCCCTTTCTGTTTATTTCCCTTGCCTGCTGTGTAACTAATCCTGACTTTGTCATACGACTTATTCAACTTATCAATATTATCTTTCATCTTGTATGTGTTTCACTTCAAAATCTTGTTCATCGGTTTTGACCTCCTGACTCGAGAATGTTTGACTGTGAAGCATTGGGTATGAAATACGAACCTCGTGGCTCTGAGGCGCTAGTCTGCATGGAGGGCACTGTGTTAGTGCACATTGGGATTCTTGACTATAGATGGTTGTGGGCTGATCCGATAGAGATTTTAGAAATAATATGGGGACTCGATATGGTAAATATAGACAAGCTATTTACTCTGTTAGGGGATTTCAGAATAAGGGGGGCATAATCTGAAATTTAGAGCCAACAAATTCAGGAGTGAAACCGGGAGGCATTTTCCACCCAAGTGTAGTGGAAATGTGACATTCTCTCGCATTAAAAGGCCGCGGATGGTGGATCTATTCACATTTTCAGACTGAGGTGGATATATATTTGTTAGTTCAGGGTATTAAGGATTACGGGGCAAGGACAGGTAACTGGAGTTGAGGTATAGATTAACCATGATCTTCTAGAATGACAGAACAGGTTCGAGAGGTTGAATGGCCTACCCCTGTTTCTATGTTTGTGTGTTTCTATATTTCTATCATTAAACAAATAATAAATTGGTCTCCAGTCCAGAACTGTTTGAGGTACACTGCGGTGCACAACTGCCTGCCACATTTCGCCCACAAATATGTAGTCAAATCAGTTTACAGTCTGGTCTGTAAAGCCCATTGAGATGTCTAGAAACGTGAAAAGCGCCATATGAAATGCAAGGATTATTATTATTAATTTCGCAAGAGGGACGCACCATGCTGACCCAATCCTACATAGGGTAAAATGAATATATACAATGTCCACAAATACTGATATATTTATTGCTATTACACAGTAATTTATTACAGTAATTGTTTCTACACAGTAACGAAAAGCAGTAATACAAACATTTCACTCTGAAGCAAGAAATGAAAAGAATACACAAACATACACTAAATACCTAAACAATGTCACAGCTTTTTGGAAGAAAACTTATGAGAAGAAAACGCAATTTCTAGTTTTTAACTTGGACAATAGGAGTTGCCTGTAAACAACGAAAAGTACTGCAACGATCATGGTAATGCCGGCTCCAACTTTAGCAAATACTACTATTACTATTCCTATTAGTTCTGAATGAGACAGGAATTCTGTTTGCTTGGGGATGCATTGGTCGTGTTGCGAACTGGACCAAAATTCCCAAAGGCATTTCACGCAATGCATTGAATCTACGAGAAAATGAAAGAGGAGTCAAGGAAAATGGAATCCATTTCACAAACAACTCCAGTCATTAGAAAACGTTTTACAATAAAATAAGAGCTTTTGGATATCTTGTGACCCACCTGCGATGTTGCTTATTTCTCCATCGCTGCACGGAACGCAGTCAAAGCAACACATAGGTTGTCCGTTTCTGGCCGCTTTCCGTGATGCAGGGGGAAATGAGTCGGAACAAGCTGCTCGTGGAATCTTGGTTTTAAAACAAGAGCCTTTAGTTAGATTGGATTCCAACAGATATTGTGTGAAAAATAGTTGTACCTTTGGTTTCACAATGCATTATCAATCGTTTTGGATGACATTAGCTTTCTGTGCCCACCGCGCTAAACAATAAGATTTTCATTTAGTATCAACTCTTGGCCCAAAGCTGCAGATCCATCATAGCGTCCCACCAGCACAACATCACAGACACCAACACTATTGGGTTATCTTTTGACAATATCGTACTTTGGGACCGGATCACCGTTTTCATCGAAATACACATTTGCACCATTCGTAGTTGTGAAATGTGTGTTTTTATGTAAAGTAGAAGATGCACATTTGGAGATAAAATAAAAGTAATTAATGAACCAACCTTGAATGTACTACCGTAAGCAGAGAGTTGTAGTGAGCGGCTGTTTTTCAGATTGGAGGGAAGTGAGCAGTGGTGTGCCACAGGGATCAGTTTTGGGACCATTGCTGTTTGTAATCTACATCAATGATCTGGACTTGGGTGTACGGAGTACAGTTTCCAAGTTTGCAGATGACACTAAGTTAGGGAGAATAGTAAACAGGGAGGAGGATAGTAGCCATCTGCAAGAGGATATAGACAAATTGGTAAAGTGGGCAGACACATGGCAGATGAAGTTTAATGCAGAGAAGTGTGAGGTGATGCATTTTGGGAGAAGAAATGAAGGGAGGCAATATAGGCTAGATAGTACAATTTTAAATGGTGTAAAGGAACAGAGAGACCTGGGGATTTGTGTTAGTGACTCGTAGAAGGTGGCAGGACAGGTAAACAAGGCTGTTAAGAAGGCATATGGGATACTAGGCTTTATAAATAGGGGTATAGAGTACAAAAGTCAGGAAGTGCTGTCTAACCTCTATAGGACTTTTGTGAGGCCTCAGCTGGAATACTGTGTTCAATTCTGGTCACCACACTACAGAAAGGATGTGAAGACATTGGAAAGGGTACAAAGAAGATTTACTAGGATGGTGCCAGGATTGAGGGACTTCAGCTATGAGGAGAGGCTAGATAGGCTAGGGTTATTCTCTCTGGAGCAGAGAAGATTGAGGGGAGACCTAATAGAGGTTTATAAGATCATGAGGGGTTTCGACAGGGCAAATAGAGAAAAACTATTTCCACTCGTGGGTGAATCTGTGACTCGTGGTCACAGATTTAAAATAGTTTCAAGGCGCAGTAGAGGGGAGCTGAGGAGAAATTTTTTCACTCAGCGAGTTGTTCAAATCTGGAATGCATTGCCTGAAAAGGTGGTGGAGGCTGATTCGATAACAACTTTTAAAAGGGAATTAGATATTTATTTAGGGAGAACGGGTCTATTAGGCTATGGGGAGCGGGCAGGGCAGTGGGATTGAATCGCTCTTTTGAAAGAGCCGGCACAGACTAGATGGGCCGAATGGCCTCCTTTTGTGCCGTAAAATTCTATGATTCTATGATTCTATGAAGTACCCGCGTATAAGGCGCACTTTTTTTTCACGTCGGAAGATCTCGAAAGTTGGGGGTGCGCCTTATACTCACGTACAAGAAATTTTGGGCCTCGGAAATACAGTAAACAGGAGCGGCGGCCGGCGCGCTGTCAACCGGGGTTCGGTCAGTGTCCGGCGGGGGTTGGGGGGAGCGGGTGACAGGGCTTCGGCCTCGGCCGCCCGGGCAGCGGCAGCAGTAGCGGACTTCAGTGCTGTGCCTGCTGCCTGCCTTCTGCCAAACCCAGTCTGCCTCCCTCCCTGCCGCTCTCTCTCCCTGCCTGTCTGTCTGTCTGTCTCTCCCTCCCTCCCTCCCTCCCTCCCTCCCTCCCTCCCTCCCTGCCTCCCTCCCTCCCTCCCTCCCTCCCTCCCTCCCTCCCTCCCTCCCTCCCTCCCTCCCTCCCTCCCTCCCTCCCTCCCTCCCTCCCTCCCTCCCTCCCTCCCTCCCTCCCTCCCTCCCTCCCTCCCTCCCTCCCTCCCTGCCTGCCTGCCTGCCTGCCTGCCTGCCTCTCTCCCTCTCTCTCTCCCTGGCTGCCTGCCTCTCTCCCTCTCGCTCTCACTCCCTGCCTGCCTGCTTGCCTCCCTCCCTCTCTCCCTCCCTCCCTGGCTGCCTGCCTGCCTGCCTCTCATCCTGTCTGCCTGCATGCCTGTCTCCCCCTCTCCCTCCCAACCTGCCTAGCTCCCTCCCTGCCTCCCTCTCGCCCTCCCAGCCTGCCTGCCTCTCTCTCTCCCTACCTACCTGTCTCTACTGCCTCCCTTCCTTCTGCCGGCAATATCATCGAAAATGCTTCCGTTTTTTTTCACCAAGAAAAGCTCAAAAGTGGGGTGGTGAGACTTATACGTGAGTGTGCCTTATACGCGGGTATTTACGGTAATCGATATTTTGCTACTTTGTCTTCTTTCGCTTGAATTCCAAATGTAACCAGTAGAATTCCAAGACCTTTATTTTCAAGTCATCACAACACAACTCATATATGCCTGATCTATATAAATCGTATATTTGCCTGTCATACACGTGACACAAGTCCCATTGAATTTCCTATTATTTATAAGTTTTGTATTTTTCATACTTCACATACTTTATGCTGTTTTGTGGAGTCCCTGTAGCTCAGTGGTTAGAGCTCTCGCCTTACAAGCGTGAGACCAGTGTTCGAATCCAAGCATGTCAGGGTGAAACCTTGGGCAAGTTTCCTGACTTCACAAAAACACACATAATAATCCCTCCAATAACCACTACTAGTATGTTATTATTATTATTATTATTATTCATTAGTATGTGGATTTGGGTTTCACTTCTCAGTCTGTCTGAGATTACAGCTGAATAGCATTTCCTAAAATGTTTTCATTGAAACATTTCCTGGACATAGAGAATAGTGGAAGTTCGATCAAAAAGTTTTTCAAGCCCGGTTTCTTTTCTTTACTGATCATAACTCCAACGGCTCCAGTGAGAAAATCTCGGCTTTTCTCCGGAGTGAGAAATGAGGTGGATATCCAGGCTTCGCTGGATAGTTGAATGCCACTGATATTCTGCTTTGCAATTTCTTCTATCAAAATGGCCATATCCCCCTGAGCAGGAAAAGTCACGATTGCTTTGGTGGACGTTTTTTTTTTAGGACATCTATAGTTTAAAGTAAATTCCCTCTGGGATAGGTTCAAAAGAAAGGTTCGGAGAAAGCAAAACACATGCCAAACTGCCGCACAGCCTGATTGAAGGCTTGCATCCCAAATATACCATAGTCATCTTCGCTCTCAATTGTTCCAAACCTTGTCCACCCAAAGCGGCTGACAATCTGAGCCAGAGCCTTGGCCTGTTGGTAATCGCTGGGTATTGTCCTCAGAAAGAAAGGCTAGTCTTGTTTGTTACTCAGACAGACGCAGGAGGAACAGTAGCTGATCTCTAAATTTCCATCAGAAATAAATCAAAAATGAAGCAGCATTTTTTTAGTTTGATTCTCACAATCTCCGATAGTCAATGATCCCGTTACCCAACATCCAATCCACATGTTCAGTTTGATTTGAAATGTATCATTTCCAGGGTGAAAATTACGCTGTTTCAAAACCATCCGTACCCTTGCAATTCACCAATATTTTTTACAGAATCAGAGAATTGCGTTGTACAATATGTTATCTATTAATTGAGTAGCAGAGCAGACAACATAATGTTAATCTGCCTCAAGTACTAAACACACTCACGCTATACACACACATAAACACTAAACACACATATACTAAACATACACACATACCAAACACATACACACACTAAACACACGCACACACACTAAACACACACACACAAAACGTACAAACAATAAACGCACACACAGACACGGAACGCAAACACACATACTAAACACACACACAGACTAAATACACACAATAGTTCCACTGGCACTTCAACTGGGGTTCAATCCTAATAGTAAAATGGCAAAACTACATTATATTTTGAAAAATTATTAATGTATTATTTTGGTGGTACCACAGAATCATAGAATGTTCCAGCACAGAATGAGGCCATTCGGCCCAACGAGTCTGTACCGGCTCTTTGACCGAGCAAATCATTTTCATTAACCCCAATCACCAGCTTTCTCCCCATAACCCTGCAAACCCGTCTTCTCCAGATACCTATCTAGTTCTCTCTTAAAAGCTGCTATCGAATTGGACCTCACTACCCTTTCAGGCAGATCATTTCAAATTCGAACAACTCGCTGAGTAAAAAAAAATATTCTAACCTCCCCTCTGCTTCTTTTGGTAGATATCTTAATACTGTGACCACGGGTCACAGACACACCTACCAGCGGAAACAGCTTTTCCCTATCTAGCATGTCGAAACATTTCGTGATCTTGAAGACGTATATCAGCTCCCCGTATAACTTTCTCTGCTCTAATGGGAAAAGTCCTAACTTCTCCAGCCTGTCCTCATAGCTAAGGTTCCCCATTCCTGCTATCATTCTCGTGAGTCGCCTCTGGACCCTCTACAGTGCCATAATGTCCTTCCTGAAGTAAGGTGGCCAGAACTGGACGCAGTAATCCAGCTGAAGCCTAACCATTACCTAAGCTGTCGTGGCGGTGGTGTGGCCCTCATCTCCAAGGCATCGCTCGCCCTATCCCCCTATTCCTCCGGTTCCTTTCCCTTTTTTGAACAGCTCACCCTCTCTCACTCTTCCCACAGTTCCCTCAAAATCCTTCTAGTGTATTGTCACCCTAAACCCCCCCCCCCCCCCACTTTCATTTCAGATTTCTCCTCACTTTTAACCTCCCTTTATGCCTCCTCTGATCGACTTATCATTCTTGGTGACATCAACTTCCATTTCAACCCGTCCTGCTCCACCTCCTTTGAATTTTCCTCTCTGCTTTCATCTTTTAACTTTTCCCTTCGCATTCACACTGCCACCCACATCCACAGCCATCCCCTCGATCTGGTGATCACCCAAGGCCACAACATCTCTGGCGTCACCATTACCGACAAAGCCATTTCAGACCATGTTTTCGTTTCTATCAACACTTCTAACCCTCCCCGCTCCACCTGCAAACCCACCACCATCTTCTACCGGCCCTGGAAGAAGATTCCTCGACAAATTTTCAGCGCTGCCCTCGAAACCTCCGAGCTCCACCCCCTGTGGCATTCTTCCTCTACCGACACATCCTCTGCCTCCACCACCCTCCATAACACCCTCTCCACAACGCTTGACACCCTGGCCCCACTCACCTCTCGAATTGTCTTCCACTCCCGATCATCACCATGGTACACAACTCACTTTCGCTCCCTCAAGAGACAAGTGCGAGCAGCTGAACGCACCTGGATCAAATCTCGCCTCACGGTTCACCGGCATATCTGGCTGGACCGCAACAAATTTTACTGCTCTGCCCTAGCCACCGCCAAATCAGACTTATACTCCAGGATAATCCTCGAAGCGAAGGACAACCATAGCCTCCTTTGCGCCACCACCAACCAGCTCCTCCGCCCCCACCGTCCCGCTTCGTAGATCCTCTCCTCTAACACACATTATGAGGAGATGTTGGACTTCCTCGAGTCCAAAATCGAGAGAATCCGCTCTGCGGTTTCCTCCCCCTATCTTTCATCCACCACCGCCCTTCCATCCGATACTCCAACCCCCACGCACCCTCCTTTTCACTCATTCACCCCCACCTCGCCGTCCTCAGTCATAAGAACAATCACTTCCATCAAACCCACCATGTGTTCACTGGACCCCATCCCCACCCCCCTCCTCTGCCGCAGCAAGCTCCACCTCCTGGCCCTGCTCATCTCTGACATCACCACCATCTCCCTTTCCTCTGGCACCGTCCACACCTCCCTTAAAACAGCCACCAACACCCCTATCCTGAACAAAACCTCCCTTGATACGTCGCAGCCATCAAGCTACCGACCCATCTCCAACCTCCCGTTCCTTTATAAGATCCTTGAAAGAGTGGTTGCCTCCCAGCTCCGCTCCTTCCTTTCAAAGGGTAGTGAGGTTCGATTCGATAGCAGCTTTTAAGAGAGAACTAGATAGGTATCTGGAGAAGACGGGTTTGCAGGGTTATGGGGAGAAAGCTGGTGATTGGGGTTAATGAAAATGATTTGCTCGGTCAAAGAGCCGGCACAGACTCGTTGGGCCGAATGGCCTCATTCTGTGCTGGAACATTCTATGATTCTGTGGTACCACCAAAATAATACATTAATAATTCGATAACAAGTTTTAAAAGGGAATTACATCTTTATTTAGGGAGAACGGGTCTATTAGGCTATGGGGAGCGGGCAGGGCAGTGGGATTGAATCGCTCTTTTCAAAAAGCCGGCACAGACTAGATGGGCTGAATGGCCTCCTTTTGTGCCGTAAAATTCTATGATTCTATGATTCTATAACTCACTCACTCCTTGAACCTCTCCAATCAGGTTTCCACCCTGCTCACAGCACGGAAACTGCCCTGGTGAAGGTTACAAACGAGATCCTGCGACCAAGGCTCCCTCTGCCTTCTCGTGCTCCTTGACCTGTCTGCTGAGTTCAACACAGTCGATCACACCATCCTCCTCCAACGCATTTCTTCCCATCTCAACCATAAAGGCACAATCCTTCAATGGTTCCACTCTTACCTGACCCACCGCCTACATTTCGTATCCTCCATTAGTTTTTCCTCAACCCCCCCGTACAGTCTCTCATGGTGTCCCCCAGGGCTCTGTCCTTGGACCCATCCTTTTCACCATCACATGCTCCCTCTGGGCGATGTCATCAGCAAACATGTGGTAAACTTCCACATGTATGCGGAAGAAACCCAGCGGTTCCTCTCCACCTCCTCCCTCAACACCCAGACCATCGATGTTCTGACAGCACGTCTGTCAGACATTGAGTCCTGGACGAGGGACAACTTCCTCCAATTGAACGTGAGCAAGACCGAGGCCCTCCTGCTTGGCTCAAGCTAGCGCCTCCGCACATCGGGCGCTGCCAGCCTCAACATCCAAGGCTGTACTCTCCACCTCACAAAGCCAGTCAGGAACCTCGGCATCACGTTCGACCATAAACTCTCCTTCGTCCCCCACATCCGTGCCTTTACTGGCACCGCCTATTTCCACCTGCGCAACTCTGCCAGGCTCCGCAAATTTCTCACCCCCACGCTGCCGAAACACTCGTGCACACGTACATCACCTCACGGCTGGACTATGGGAACTCTCTCCTTGTCGGCCTCCCCAGCTCCTCCATTCGCAGGCTGCAGGTCATCCAAAAATCTGCAGCCCATGTACTATCCCACACCCGCCTCCGCGACCACGTAACCCACACCCTCGCCCGTCTCAACTGGCTCCCTATTCCCCAGAGGTTCGAGTTCAAGATACTCGTCCTCACCTTCAAGACCGTACACGGCCTTGCCCCGCCCTATCTTTCCGACCTACTCTCCCCCTACAAGCCCACCCGGACCCTCCATTCAGCAGGAATTGGCCTGCTCGAAACCCCGCAAGAACTGCCCCACCATCGGAGGCCGTGCCTTCAGTTTTTCCGCTCCCAACCTTTGGAACTCCATCCCCCAATCCCTCCACCTTGTTTCCTCCCTTTCCTCTTTCAAGGCCGATTTGAAGACTTTCCTTTTCGACCCTGCCTTCTCTTCCCTTCCTAATTCATCGACCTCCCCTACGTTTCGTACCCCCTCCCGAACACTCCCCTCCCAGCTTGGGTCACACACCTCCTGTGCAGCGCCTTGGGACGTCCACCCGACGTGAAAGGCGCTCTATAAGTGCAATGTATGATTGTTGTTGTTGTTAACCATTGTTTTGTATAGATTAACCATAATCTCCCTACTTATATACTCTATACCCCTACTAATAAAGCTCAGTACACAAAATGCCTTTTTTACTGCCTTAACTACCTGCCCTGCTACCTTTAACGATTCACTTACCCAGATCGCTCTGTACGTTCACCCCCCTTAAGATTGAGCTACCAACGCTGTATTGCCTCCGATCATTTTTTCTACCTAAGTATATCACCTCACACTTATCCACGTTGAAATGCGTCTGCAACATTTCAACCGCCCATTCCAGCAATCTGTGTATGTATGCTTGCAGTTGGTTACAGTCCTCCTCACTATTTACTACCCTACCTAATTTTTGTGTAATCTGCATACTTGGAAATAGTGCTCTCTATGCCCAAGTCCAGATCATTAATATATATTAGAAGGAGTAATGGTCCCAATACTGATCCCTGGGGGACACCACTGCACACCTCCTTCCATGTCGAGAAACATCCATTAAACACCACCCTCTGCTTTCTGTCACTCAGCCAGTTCTTATTCGAAACTGCCACTGTCCGCTTAATACCGTGGGCCTCTCTTTTTTTTCTTCTTAATCTCTTATGCAATACTGTGTTAAAAGCCTTTTTGAAATCCATGCAGATAACGTCCACCGCATTTCCCTCATCCACTCTCGCAGTCGCCTCTTCAAAAAATTCTATTAGATTTGTTCGGCAAGATTTGCCTTTAACAAATCCATGTTGGCAGGTCTCTATTTACGTCATGTTGCTCTAAGTAGAAATTTATTCTTTCCCGAATTATGGTCACCAGTAGTTTTCCTATTACCAAAGTAAGGCTGACTGGCCTACTCGTGTGTCCAATGAAGATTGAAATATAATGGCCAGAGTCTTCGCTATTTAAATCAACCCGTATCTCCCACATCAACCTTGGGTGACACCCATCTGGTCCTGGTGACTTATCAATTTTGAGTCCAGTCAATCTTTTCAGAACTGCCTCTCTGTCTATAGAAATCTGATCTATTTCCTCTACCCTCTCATCCAACACTGCGGCATTTGGGGCATCCATTTCAGTTGTGAAGACAGATGCAAAGTACTCATTCATTACATCAGCCATGCCCTCTGCCTCCACAACAAGATTGCCGTCATTGTCTTTGATTGGCCTCAACCTACCTTTAACTTACTTTTTATCCTTTATGTGCTTATAAAATATTTTAGGATTCCCCTTTATGTTATCCGCTAACCTCTTCTCATGCGATCTTTTAGCCTGTCTTATCACTCTTTTAAGATCACTCCTGGATTCTCTACAATGCACTTTGCTATCCTCAGTATCTTGCGTTTTCCAATTGTCGTAAAACGTCTTCTTCTTTTTCAACCTAGACAGAATATCCCTGGTCATCCAGGCTGGCTTGGTTGTTGCACATTTCCCTTTTGTGGGAATAAATCTATCTAGACCTTGAGCTATCATATCTTTAAATATCTCACATTGCTCATGAGTCGGTTTACCTGCCAGTCTTACTTGCCAGTCCATCAACTCTGGGTCCCTTTTTGGCCCATCAAAATTAGCCCGTTTCCAGTCAAGCATTTGCACTCTTGACTGTACTTTGTCTCTGTTCATGAGTAATCAAATCTAATAATATTATGGTCACTGTTCCCTAGATGTTCCCGTACCGAAACCTGTTCAACCTGACCTATTTCATTCCCCAGGACTAGATCCAGCAGTGTTTTCTTCCTCGTAGGACCGGAGACATACAGCTCAAGAACATTTTCCTGTACACAGTTTATGAATCTTTCTCCGCTTTGCCCTTAGCGCTGCTATTTTGCCAGTCTATATTGGGATCATTGAAATCCCCCATTATCACAACTTTGTTCGCCTTACATCTATCCACGATCTGGTTGCAGACCTGCTCCTCTATTTCCTTCCCGCTGTCTGGTGATCTACAGTAACCCCGCATCAGTGTAACCACTCCTTTCTTGTTTCTTATCTCTAACCAGATGTATTCTGTTGTCGGGCCCTCCAGAGCCTCGTTCATTTCTACAGCTATTATTTTATTCTGAAAAAATATTGCCACCCCTCCTCCTTTTCTTGCTTCTCTATCCTTCCTGAACACATTGCATCCTGCAATATTTAACATCCATTCCTGTCCTGGCTTGAGCCATGTCTCGGCTACTGCCACCATATCATAACCCCCCACGGCCAGTATTTAAGAACATATGAACCTGCGAAATAGGAGCAGAAGTAAGCCATTTGGCCCATCGAGCCTGCCCCGTCATTCAATAATGGCTGATACTATTCTGGAACTACAGCACCTGCCTTATCCCCATACCCCTCAATCATTTTATAAATGAGAAATCTCTCCAACTCAGTCTTGAATATATTCAAGGATTGAGCATCAACAGTGTTTGGCATAAATAATTCCATACATCCACCAACCTTATATAACATTTATACAACACTGTTTTCTTTTTTCGTCTTAAAACCTCACTGTGTTGCAAAATTATATTATTGTGTTCAATGACATTTTATTGTACAGTAACCAATCCTCCATGTTAACTGTTTAATTATTGAGATAAAACTTACCCCAGGAAATATGGCACATTGATTTATTAGCATAATAAATGTGAATACTTTGATTTTTTTTTGATGCGATAAGTAATTATACCAAATCAAAGGATTGTTATTATTATTAAAAATGAGCAAGTAGATCTTTGGGTGAAAAAGTCAATATTTCACGAACAAATTCCATGTCGACGTCCATTTGAGAATCCGTTAAGAAAAATGCTCCATTTGCTTTGACTGGTTTCAATTGCTATGAGTTAAAATCATGACAATGATTTCTATCAACTTGTGGTTATGCCATTTCCGTCCAATGTTGATGCAGGTTCAGCTTCAAAATATTCTTTAAACTGCTGTGGTGACCACCAAAGAGCTTGACACATGATCACAAAGAGATTCAGATGAAGAAGACCTTCCATCCCAGTTTAATCTCGATAAATTAGCTTGTGACTCAAAAGTCAAAGTGGGATGTTAACTCTTCCCAAAATGATTGTTTGGTCAAACAGGATCCACCGCTTCTTACTCGGTGCTTGTGGAATCCTGTCGCTCAGTGGTTAGAGCACTCTCCTCATAAGCGAGAGACCTGGGTTCAATTTCAGGCAGTGTGAAGCATTGGGCAAGTTTCCTTACTGCACATGCTGAAGAATAATTCCACCTTTTTTAAAAATTAATTGCTCATTTCAATCCACAACTGTTTGTGGGACACTGATGCACGCAATTGGCTGCCATGTTTGGCCTAGTTACGAATGCCAACCTGGAAAACCAGCCACACCTGCACTCCCTTAAGGCACAGGCACTGAAGGCATGTGGCTCAAATACAACTTAACAGTCCATCAGCAGATCTGGCAGATCTTTGTGCCTCCACTGAAACTTACCAGTCCACCTTTGCCTCTACTAAATCATCATCCTACTCCAAGACAATCCTGAAGGCCAACAATAACAATAAGTTTCTCTTCTAAATCAACAACTGTCTCCTCTACCTCTCGTGGCCCATCCATCCTCTCCTACAACGCCAGCTGTGAGGCCAATCTACATTGTAGCAAATCTAAATAATAGTAATAATCCTTGCATTTGACAGACCGCTTTTCACGTCTTCCAGACGTCTCAAAGTGCTTCACAGAATATACTGTGAAGTGAATTGACTGTATATTTGTGGGCGCAATGCAGCAGCCAGTTGCACACTTAGTTCCCACAAACGGTCGTGGGTTGAAATGACCAATTTTTTCTTCTTAATTGGATGGATTATTATTAGGCGCGTGAATGTGTGTGTGTGTGTGTGTTTGCGTGTGTGTGTGTGTGTATGTTTGTGTGTTTGTGGTGTGTGTGTGCGTGTGGAGTAAGGAAACTTGCTCAAGGTTTCGTCATGACCTGCCTGGATTCGAAACACAGGTCTCAAGCTTGCAATGTGAATGCTCGACAACATCAACAACAATATTTCATTCATACAGCGCATTTCACGTCCTGAGGACGTTCCATGGCGCTGAAACCCAACCACTGAGCTACAGGACTCCGAAAGTCAAGCGGATCCGATCAGTTGCCTCTGCCTATGTACGTACTGCTCCCTCCGCATCTCTTCCCCTCACACTTTGTGCCCTACCCATCTCTCCCTCTACACCTCACCATTGCTTTTCCAACGCCACTATATCCCGCATTGGAATGAAATAATTTTAATGATGGATTACTTGTCAGGATTAACATATAGAAATAAAGTAAGTGTAAGGCTGACCATTCACAATGCTTTACAAATATAATATTCCTTACATCCATTGGCATGCCTTATCATGTCGAAACATTTGAAAAGCATTGTATAAACTTAGTGTTGTAAATATACTGACTGTCCAGTCCTGTATCTGTGGTTAGAGCACTGACCTTGGAAGCGAGAGACCTGAGCAGAATTGCAGACAGAGCAAAACATTGGGCAAGTTTTCTTACTCGACATGTCTAATAATAATCCCTCAAAAAACAATAATGAATTGGGCATTTCAAACCAGGACCTTTTGTGGGACTCTGCTGTGCCTAATTGACTGCTGCATGTTACCCACATTTATACAGTCAATTTATGTTACAGCGTTTTCTGTGAAGCGCTTTGGGATGTCTAGAAGATGTGAAAAGAACTATATCAAACACAAGGATGACTATTATTATTATAGTGGCTCGAGCACTCGCATCGTAATGAGACAAGCGTTTTTAGGTGTTTCACGATGTAATAAGGCATTATATCAAATGGAAGGGTTACTATTATTATACAGTAATAATTTGAGAAAATAATTGTAGCAGAAGAAGGAACTAATTATTCTAGAATGTCTCTACTAAATTAAAGTCTGTCTGTTGTGTATATAATGCTTACAGGAGAATAATATTGTTTGTGCTGGGCAACAGGACAACTAGATATCAAGTCGGTCAAAATCTGTTGCTGATAATTGTTTAAAAAAGTTAACTTGTGTGTCTAATTAAATGAATATATAATATTGGAAACACGCAGTGTAATAATCTCTTCCAAAAACAAATTGGAACTGATTTCATCTTCTTCTGAGGGCTAAGCAGCTATAATTGATGTGATTCCCTTCATATATATGTTCTCCTTTTGTTTCCATCAAAGGCAGCTGTACTTTTAATCATACTTTGTACGTATGTTTTTTTAAATAGTTTATCAGCCCAATGACCTATAGAAATATATTTGAAATTTTTCAGCAATATTTAAAAAATACGTATTCATGCAGGATAATCAAAAATGTCACAGATTTGCTTTGAAACACGCAGCATGAATCATATAATTGCTACATTTTATATCACCTGAAAAAGTGTCCAATTCAGATGGAAACTGTAAACTGAAATTAATTTGACAGCATAGACAACTATTCCAACTCTCTTTGTGTGCAAATTGGAAACTATAAAGCTCAGACTTGCTAAACGCATTAATTTGGGGCAAACAGAAAAGTTGCTGGGGAAACTCAGCAGATCAATCAGCATCAAGGGAGAAAGGAAAAGGAGTCAACGTTTCGGGTCTACAACCCGTCGTCAGGAGTGGGGCTTGTTTGGAGGGAGAGGTTTCTTAAAAACATTAAAGTGGGGGAGAGGCAGGACATGGAAGGCAAAGGAGAAAAAGAGGACAAAGGAAATGGAAAAAAGAGTGTGTTAACTGATGGGTTGAATCTGTGGAATCCCCTATGGCCTTAAATGGCTGTGAGTGAAAGCTTGAGGAACAGCAACTCATCTTTCAACTGGGGATACTGCAGCCGTCTGGCCTCAACATTGAGTTCAACCATATCAGTTTCTCCACCACCACCCCCCAGCCGTCCTAATCACGACCCTAGACACCCCCTGCCTCTCTGGTGCTTTGTTTATTCTATCACAACCAAATACCTCTTCTACCAGTTTCGTTTAAACCCACCCCCTCTGTTTCTTCCCCTGAAGCCTTCAAAACATATTCGCCACATCAGTTTCACGCAATCTTTTCTCCATTTCCTTTGCCTTCTTGTTCTCCTTTGTTTTTCATGTCCTGCCTCTCCCACTTTAACGTTTTTGAGAAACCTCTCCCTCCAAACAAGCCCCAGTCTTGACGAAGGGTTGTCGACCCAAAACGTTGACTATTTTTCCTTTCTCCATGGAAGCTGGTTGACCCGCTGATTTTCCCCAGCAACTCTTGTTTTTGTTTCAGATTCCCAGCATCTGTATTATTTTGTGCTTTACATTAATTCGGGGGACATTGGATCGGAAATTGAAGTGGATCAAAACAATATACTGCATTGCTAAATAGATACTTGTCTGGAAATGGAAATGAAAGACAAATGAAATTATAGTCCTTAAAATTGAAACAAGAAGAGTACGGGATAGGATCTATAATTAATAAAAATAATCCTTGCATTTCATATAGCGATTTCCACGTCTTCTAGACTGGGTCTCAATGTCTTGTATTAATATTAATGAAATACTATTTCAGTGGATTGATAATTAACTGCCTCATGACACAAATGTTAAGGTGCTGCACTGAAGGTGGTGTACATATAGTTAAAGTCTACAACTGGGTAGAAATGAGAAACAAGAATGCTTTCAATTGCAAAGCAAGCAATATACAATGTTAAGATGATGCGTTTATTGCTTATTAGCAGTGTAAAAAACAATCATACAATCGGTCCAAGTCACTCATAACAATGATATAACCATTAGGTAAAAATCATAGCGATAGTTTGTGATACAGTAAAAGGAAAAACAGCCACCTCATCCAAATAATATAGAACTCAACTAAATTTCCACTTTGATTAGCAAAGCATGGTCACTGTTTCTTGGAAGCCACTTTACCCATCATATGCTGTTTAGTATTTTCTTCTTTTTGCACCAGGATAATATAACATTTAGGGGTAAAAATACAGGCCAGTAGCCCAAAGCTTGATGCCAAAATGGCAAATATTTCTACAGCCACAGTGTATTTTCCAGGAGAGCCTACATAAACTGGAATGAAAGTTATCCAAACAGCACACAAGAGAAGCATGCTGAAAGTGATGTGATTCGCTGCATTGAAATTGTCTGGAAGTCGGCGAGCTAGAAAAGAAACGCCAAAGCAAACACAAGACAACAGTCAAATGTAACCAAGCACACAGTAAAAGGCCACTGCAGATCCCACATGGCATTCAAACACACTTCGCTCAGTAAAATATTCACTATTTTTCCGAGGATAAGGAGGTGACAAACTAAGCCAAACAGTACATATTAAGCATTGTATCAGGGTAAGGATGAAAACACTCAGACGTTGTTGTGTAGGACCAAACCACTTCATCATGTTGCTACTGGGAAGTGTTGTATTAAATGCCATCACCACAACTATTGTTTTTCCCAAAACACAGGAAATACACAGAATAAAAGTGATACCAAAGGCCATGTAATGCAACCTACAGGACCAGACTGATGGCTCTCCAATGAATGTAACTGAGCAAAGAAAACACAAAGCTAACGCGACAAGCAGTAGAAAGCTTAACTCTGAATTATTAGCTTTAACAATAGGAGTGTCTCTGTGATTATAGAACGCTGTGAAAACAATTGTAGTCAAGCAGACTCCAAGCAATGCAAGTGTGACTAGAACAATCCCTAATGTCTCATAGAAGGAGAGGAATTCAATTTCTTTTAGGAGGCAGTGATCTCGTTTATCATTGGACCGGTATTCCAAAGGACATGTCAGGCACACGGCGGAATCTGAGGAAAGAAAGTAAACTGTGATTGATAGAACCTGAATTGAAACCTGAAGTTCAATAAATGTTTGAGAATTTAGCAAAGAATTGATAGCTGTGTTTATTCTTACCAGTGATGTTACTAATTTCACCATCAGCACATTCTACACAATGAAAGCAACACTTTGATTGTCCTCTACTTGCTGCCTTCCTTGTCCCAGGGAGACAACTGTCAGAGGAAACTGCCCGTGGAGGCCAGTTATGGGGAAAAGCAGAAATCAGATGTTGATATTATACAATAATTATTTTGCTGAAGTCAGTTTCCCTGTACCATATTGGTTAGAGGATGACCGTGCTTTGCTCACAAATTATACGGTATTCACTTCATAGTATATTCTGTGAATCGTTTTGAGACACCTGAATCATGTAGCTCATTGGTGTGAAGTAATGTGGCTTAATGTTTAGAGCACTCGCATTAATAATGATAGACCTGGGTTCAATTCCATGCAGGTTGAAACTTTGGGCACGTTTCCATACTCGATAAGCCTAATAATAACACCTCAATAGTAAAACACTACAATAGATCTGTCATTTGTTTGTGGAACACTGCTGTGCACAATTGGTTGCCGCGTTTCACCCACAAATATGCAGTCAATTCACTTTATTGTATATTCTGTGAAACGCTGCGAGACCCAGTCTACAAGATATGAAAAGCGCTGTATCAAATTCAATGATTATTATTATTACAAAACACATGATAAGGAGTTATATCAAATTAATTTTTATTAATACTATTAAGTGATACTTCAGTTCCATGTAATTAATTTATCCCACAATTCTTGCTGAGTTGCAAGAGCATTTGCATTGTGATTGCTGCTCAACTCTTTTCACATCTGAAGCCCAAGTGCACAGCAAACGTTCCTACCAGAATCCGACCTCCCCTACAATCGCTCCATACAATCGTCTCTTCCCTTAATTTAAACTCTTCCCCTCTTGGAGCAGATCCATCATAGTGACCGACAGTGAGTGTCTCAATGCCGCCCAGGTCACTTGGCTGCCAGTTTATAATGTCGTACGTTGCCACTGGGTCCCCGTTTTCATAAAAATGCACATTTTGACCAATCTTTGTGCTGAAATTTACCGTTTTCATATAATGCAAAACCTATTTTGGAATAAAGCGTGAGAAATGGAAATCCTGTTTATTATTTCACACGACGATTTAAAAACTTATCGGGTAGCAATATGCGGATCCTTAGTATGCGATGCAATATAAGACTTGCGTGTTAGGGACGGGTTCCAATCTCTTTCTAAATACTGTACAACTAAACAACAACAACAACAACAACAACAACTTACATTTATATAGCGCCTTTCACGTCGGGAGGACGTCCCAAGGCGCTAAACAAGAGGCGTGTGACCCGAGCTGGGAGGGGAGTGTTTGGGAAGGTGTGAAACACGAAGGGGAGGTAAAAGAGTTCGGGGTGGAACAAAAGGCACGATCGAAGAGGAAAGTCTTCAAATCGGCCTTGAAAGAGGAAAGGGAAGAGGTGAAACGGAGGGATTGGGGGATGGCGTTCCATAAGGTGGGAGCGGAGAAACTGAAGGCCCGGCCTCCGATGGTGGGGTGGCTCGGGCGGGGGGCTTGTAGTAGGCCAAGTCCTGTTGAACGGAGGGCCCGGGTGGGTGTGTAGGGGGAGAGTAGATTTATTTACGACGGGGTTGCGTTCCTGAAAAACGATTCTCAGGTCGAAACGTCCAAAATCGAATTCCAGTTTCCCATGTGGTCCGATTATATGACCTGAGATGCGTTCTTCTCAGAAAATTTTCTGACCTTATACCCAGTAAATAACACACAAAACACATGAAGTAAGATACAAAATAATATACATAGGCAGGAAGGGGTACTTGTGATAATTGTATTCTATTGTAATTTAATACTGGCAAACTTTAATACAGTCCTTTATTTTGCTAATCTGCTTGCACCTGCAGGTGCAACACACCTTGACCTTGCCAGTATATTGTCCTTATTCTGTTTTATATTAGCTACCGTTGATCTAGCTAGCTCTGAAGCCCTCCAGACGTCCGTGCCCTTTTTGCCAGACATGATGCGCTTTATCACCTCCAATTTAGTATCTAAAATGATGACTTTTCGGGGGTCTCTTTCCACTAGTGTTATTACCGCTGCTCATATCACTTACTGCTCTATTTTCTGATATGGTAGAAACGCGGTAGAGGCTGTAAATTGTTCGAAGTTGCTCTGGAATGCTCGGAAATAACTGGAATACTGACATGGCGTGGTGTCGCTTCAAATCAGAAGGCTTTTAAATAGTGTCGAAGCGACATGATATTGGCCGGCTCAAATGCTTTACACTATATCAGATGAGAGAGTGATTTACCTACGAATACACTAAGGACTGTGGGTATGGACAAAAAGGATAAGCGATATTCAAGATATGTACGGGGCATGCGCAAAAAAGAGTTGTGTTCGTTAAAACGAAGCCAAATATCCTATATCGATAAAAAGATGTTGAAGAATTATGTTCCTTCAATCACAACTTCTTAAATAGAAGCACCCCTAATCGAGGCTTACTTGTAATAAATAATCTTTTCGTTTGACATAGTGCTTTCCATGTCTATACCTATCAAATTACTTCACAGAATCTACTGTAAAGTGAATTGACTGCAAATATTTGTGGGCGATAAGTGACAGCCAATTGCTCACAGCAGCGTCCCCGCAAACAGTGCTGCGCAGGTACTTCGCAATTGTCATGAGTGCCACTGAGACAATGAAGGAATTATTAGCATCCATCCAGTAATATACCATTTCTCCCTTTTTTTCATGTCAGTTGAACTTTTGTACATATTGGGTGAGAACAAGATCGGGGAGTCAATAATGTACTTTCAGCTGAATTGTGTAAAATCACCCATTTTTCCAGATCACATTTAAGTGAATGTTCTTCCAGAAAATATGGATGGCCATGATATGAGGATACAATCAAGAGCAAAGCAGGAAAACTCAAATAACGGCAGACAAATCCGTGAAAATTATACAATTCATATAAACTTTGAACCACAGATCACCAGATGTTTTCAGATAAAGAACGCATTTTAGGACATCTTACTCCATTCTTGCAAAGCACGCACAACAACAACAACTTTCACTATAAAGCTTCCTCCACGCCGGGCTGTGTCTCAGAGCATTTGTTCTGTCCTCAGTGTTTCACCCTAAGGAATGCAACAATGGCTTAGAGGTTTCTACAGTAAAATTCCCATGATCCGGCACCCACGGGACCTGTACAATGCCGTTGAAAGCGCGTGCCGGATATTTTGCCGAAAACACACAAAAAACTTTTTTTTTTAAATGAATTTTCCGGATAAATTCCGGTTAATCGAATATGGATTTTGATGTGCGCGTTATACGGAGGTTATGGATGATCGGGTGCCGGATAAACGGGCTTCAACTGCATTTATATAGTATCAACCACATCTGACACCGAAACACTGTTGAATCATTTACGTCTAATTGACAAAGGATATAAAAAACTTCTTACTTGGCATGGTTGAAAGTTTGAAATATTCGCACAAGTTTCATTGGGAAATGGACCTTTGCCATTTTGACATGACAGCATATCGTGAAGAGCATGAGCTATGGCGTAGGATGCTGTATAGACATTGTAGGTTACACGGTACTGAGACACGTCTGTGTATGGATTATTTACAGTCTGTAAATCCTCTCATCCTGTATACTCCGTCATTCCATCTGCTTTGTGCTCCTCGTTACTCAGTGTACAGTTGAAGGCCAATTCCCCAAACTCTTCCATTAAGCGGTTTTCTGGGAATCGAGATGGATGAACTTGCAGCAGAAACTCTCTCAACACTGGAATATGTAGTTTGTGAATCGCAATTTCAATTTTCCCGGAGAGGAATTGTCTGCTTTCCTCTGTGGGCAGAACTGTCGTGGTGACCCAGGCCTCACTTCCTATCCATTGAATACCTGTCACATTTTGTTGCACAATTTCTTTCATAGTTGTGGTCATATCTGCTTGTGCACGAAATGCAACAATAACCTTTGTGGTAGATTTCTTAATCACTTCTACAGTTTTATGCAATTCGTCCCTTGGGTATGTTATATCGAAAGACTCAGAGAACGCAATACAAACACCCAGTTTCTGCACAGCTTGTGTGAAGTATTGCATTCCAAAATTACCGTAGTCATTGTCACTTCTAATGGTCCCAATCCATGTCCACGCAAATTGTTCCACGAGCTGGGCCAAGGCTCTGATCTGATAGTAGTCACTTGGTATGGTTCTAAAAAATGATGGATATTCTTTCCTGTTGGTCAGACATTCACAAGTGGCAAAGTAACTCACCTACGGAAATTCAACACAAACAGAGAGAAACTTAACAGATAAATTGGAACCGAAATTACAGTTGACATTTAGTTATAATGTTCACATTTCAAGCGTAAGGTGTTATCAGTATCACCCAAAGCCTATTAACTGTTATTAGTTACCCAGCAATTACTTCTGCATCGCATCCACTTACCAGTGAAAACTTTGTGAAAGTGTTTATATGCTTACATGAGCATGGACACGTCCTAATCCCTCAACCATAGACGTTTATTCACTCAATCGCAAACATGTATCATTCTGAATCTATAATTATAATAGTATTTAGTGATAGTATCAACTTACTAATTTTATTGCTTGTAAATTTGCTTTCAACGCCTTTGTCATCCTCCCGACGTGAATGTAGTAACGTATAAAAGCTGTTTTGTTGTTGTTCAAGAACACTTGAGAGCTAGAACCAATGGATAGAATACCAGCTCAATCTGAATGTTATTTATGTTAAGCAGACTTCTCACTTTTGTGAGAAATAATTTAATTGGCTCATATTCTTGTTTATTTTTAAATAAAAGGATTCCAATGTTTTACAACGAAATGAAAGTTGATAATAAAGTGAATTGAAAATAACGTTCGTTACTATTGTTGTGCTTCAATAAACTGACAACTGACAACTTATTTCCTGAAACAGCTTACCAGAGGAATCCTAAAAGGACTGATCAAAGTTGCTGTTGCTGAGGACCTGATGGAACTAGAGGCACCAACAATAGCAGAAATCACAGGTGCTCTTTGGCAGGTTATATTTGTAGATGTTTCTTCAATTCTGCTTAAGAAATCAAAGGTCGCTTTTAGTGACACAGAAACCATTCCACAAGCGTCAGAAATCCAGTAGCCCAGAGTGATGTTGGGAAGCAGGGTCTATTTTTTGTTTATTTCTGTTATAGCAAAGATCATCGCCATTGCAAAGCGAAACAGTCTGAAATGGAAACTGTGGGTTTTAAGTACAGTTATAGCAATTGTTTTACACAAGAATGATTTGAAAAGTGCAAGTAATGCATTTCTATCTGGCATTGGTATAATGCAGACATATTGCAGACCGATTACAACTAAACAAAGTATATCCAGAGATACTAGAATCTACAAATGTTTGGGAATTCACGATCGGATGAACACATTGCACATCGTGTTTGCTTTTAAATACAATCAAATGCCTCGAGTTTTGAGAAAAACACACCTATTTCCATGTTATTGTCATTAGACTTGAGCACTGAGGAATTACACCATTGACTATTTTTCACGGTTATATGAATTTTTGTATCGGTTGACGAAATAATATATTTCTACACGGAATAGCAACTTGCAAACTGTGTTGACACGCACTCTAGAATGGTGAGAAATAAATGCAAATCGGTTAAAATAAAGATGAAGCATTCCATAGATATTGGCTTTCATTGAGCTGGCATCTCGGTGAGCTTTATGCAACAATAATAACAAAATTACATTTATGGAGATCGGGTGTACGTCCGAAGGAGTTAATAATTGTTATCTAACTTTGTTATACACAATGAATATAATTGTGGACATTGAATTTATATTAAAACTGTTTAAGATTTCAAACAAATCTCAAACTGTAAATTCGCCTGGAGTTTATGTACATTTTGATCATTATATTAAGTTCACTTGTGTTGGAAATAACTTATAAATCATCAAAGAATGCGAACGGAGATTTCGCAACATCCACCAGGGCAATGGCAAGTAGGTCTTACACACAAAATAACAGGGACGCATTTTCTTAAAAACTGGTTGTCAAATAGTTATAATTTCCCTTAAGTGATTCAAAGTTGTAGGCGTGTGTTTTATAAATATTTGAGAATCTATGTTAGCTATCTCCCATAAATAAATACAGTCAATTCATAGATTCATAGATTCATAGAATTTTACGGCACAGAAGAAGGCCATTCGGCCCATCTAGTCTGTGACGGCTCTTTGAAAAAGGCGATTCAATCCCACTGCCCTGCCAGCTCACCATAGCCTAATAGACCTGTTCTCCCTAAATAAAGATCTAATTCACTTTTAAAAGTTGTTATCGAACCAGCCTCCACCACCTATTCAGGCAATGTATTCCAGATTCGAGCAACTCGCTGAGTGAAAAAATTTCTCCTCAGCTACCCTCTACTTCGCCTTGAAACTATTTAAAATCTGTGACCAAGAGTCACAGATTCGCCCACGAGTGGAACTAGTTTTTCTCTATTTGCCCTGTCGAAACCCCTCATGATCTTATAAACCTCTATTAGGTCTCCCCTCAATCTTCTCTGCTCCAGAGAGAATAACCCTAGCCTATCTAGCCTCTCCTCATAGCTGAAGTCCCTCAATCCCGGCACCATCCTAGCAAACCTACTGTGTGCCCTTTCCAATGTCTTCACATTCTTTCTGTAGTGTGGTGACCAGAATTGAACACACTATTCCAGCTAAGGCCTTACCAAAGTTTTATAGAGGTTAGTCAGCACTTCCTGACTTTTGTACTCTATACCCCTATTTATAAAGCCTAGTATCCCATATGCCTTCTTAGCAGCATTGTCTACCTGTCCTGCCACCTTCAACGAGTCACTAACACAAATCCCCAGGTCTCTCTGTTCCTTCACACCATTTAAAATTGTACTATCTAGCCTATATTGCCTCCCTTTATTTTTTCTCCTAAAATGCATCACCTCACACTTCTCTGCATTTAACTTCATCTGCGATGTGTCTGCCCACTTTACCAATTTGTCTATATCCTCTTGCAGATGGCTACTGTCCTCCTCACTATTTACTATTCTACCTAACTTAGTGTCATCTGCAACCTTGGAAACTGTACTCCCTACACCCAAGTCCAGATCATTGATATAGATTACAAAGAGCAATGGTCCAAAAACGAATTCCTGTAGCACACCACTGCTCACTTCCCTCCAGTCTGAAAAACAGTCGCTCAGTTCTACTCTCTGCTTTCTGTCTCGCAGCCAGTTGTGGATCCACTCTGCCACTTTCTCTTTTACGCCGTGGGCCTTTAATTTCCTAATAAGTCTCTCATGTGGCGCTTTGTCAAATGCCTTTTGAAAGTCCATGTAAACTACATCAACTACGCTACCATTATCCACCCATTCCGATACCTCATCAAAAAATTCTATCAGATTTGTAAGGCAAGATTTGCCTTGAACAAATCCATGTTGACTGTCCTTTATTAGCCTATATCTTTCTCAGTGAAGATCTATCTTGTCCCTGATTATCGACTCTAGAATTTTGCCCACTACTGACGTTAGGCTGACTGGTCTGTAGGTACCAGGATTGTCCTTCTGCCCCTTTTTATACAAGGGAGTAACATTAGCTATCATCCAGTCCTCTGGCACGACCCCTGTGTCCAAGGAAGTTTGAAAGATCGTGGCCAGAGTTCCTGCTATTTTACAGTATATTCTATGAAGCTCTTTTAGACGACAATAAGATGTGAAAAGTACTATATCAAATGAGAAGATTATTAATGTAGCAATAGGATTGATAAGTCATGCAAGAGATAACATTGCACTAACATTGTACATTTTACCACTTGTGGTTGTGTTTTGAAGGCGTTTTCCATATTTTCAACTTTACTGTGAATACTGAAAACTCCGCCAAGAACGATGTCACCGTCTTTAGACAAACTGAGCAGATGAAACATCCCCCATCGTTTGCAGTTTGGTTCTTCAGGCAGCCTCACAGAATCATTAACAGAAAACAGTAGTACAGGTACGTATAAGAAAGGCTGATGCATTGCTTTTGAACGTTTGTATCAGTTTACTAAATTATTGTATTGCCAAGTAACCTTATATACTTTAGTAAGCAGTAACATTGCATTCACAATTTGTGTATGTTTGCTTTGAAAAAACTTATTTTCCAAATATTTTAAACACGGTAGGGACCGTTCCCAGCAGGAAATTAATAACCATTTTAATCTTTGTCAAGATACTGAAACCAAACCGGATGGGAAATAGTTAATTAAGTGGCAGTCTGATCAGAAATGTTTACCCGTTCCCTTAACTTGAAGATTATTACGTGTATTCAATATGTTTGATTCCACGTCAAAAATATTGTTCCAAGGTTATAAGATGAGATGCTATTTGCGTTATATTTGCGTTATAATGTGTAGTTTCAGTTAATTTACCTTTAAAATGACAGTTAACAGTTGGAGAGATAGACTTTCATATTAAACATAAGTATGTATTTCATGCAGCAGTTGTCAAGTCAAAAAGTCCCGAAGTGCTTCACAGAAATTGCTATTAAGTACATTGACATATGCAGTATATTTGAAGCAAATAATTTGACCAAGATAATTACTGATGAACAAACTAACTGATGGAAACTGAATACAATACAAATTGTTCCCTTTTTGTATTGTCTGATAACATTTGAAAAAACTAAATTGTATTCAGTATAATAAATTACACACAAAAGTTTGATTTGTATAACAAAAATAATACTGGAATAAATCAGAATATCAAGATGCTACAGGGAAATCAAATCACAAAACAACAATAAGCTAAATAACATGTAAAGTGTTGAATTACTTTTATTTTCAATCAGAAAATCTGTCCACTGTTTCTTTGAACCTAAAATGCTTCTTTACGCACATCAATTCAATAACCGTACAGAGCCTTGGGAAGTAATCTTGACTTATTTTTAGTAACGAAAACATATTCAATGACCCATGGAAGCCATTGTACCCATCATATGCTTTTTAGTATTTTCTTCTTTTCTTTCAACAGGCAAATGTAATATTTAGGCGCAAAACTGCAAGCCAGCAGCCCAAAGCTTGATGCCAAAATGACAAATATTTCTACAGCCACAGTGTATTTTCCAGGAGAGCATACATAAGCTGGAATGAAAGTTATCCAAACAGAACAGAAGATAAGCATGCTGAAAGTGATGTGCTTCGCATCATTGAAGTTGTCTGGAAGTCGGCGACCTAGAAAAGCAACGCCAAAGCAAACACAAGAGAACAGTCCAATGTAACCAAGCGCACAGTAAAAGGCCACTGCAGATCCCACACGGCATTCAAACACAATTCTCTCAGTAAAATATTCACTATTTGTCTGAGGATAAGGAGGTGACATACTAAGCCAAACAGTACATATTAAGCATTGTATCAGGGTAAGGATGAAAACACTCAGTCGTTGTTGTGTAGGACCAAACCACTTCATCATGCTGGTACTGGGAAGTGTTGCATTAAATGCAATCACCACAACTATTGTTTTTCCTAAAACACGGGAAATACACAGAACAAAAGTGATACCAAAGGCCATGTGACGCAAACTACAGGACCAGACTGAAGGCTCTCCAATGAATGTAACTGAGCAAAGCAAACACAAAGCTAACGCGACAAGCAGCAGAAAGCTTAACTCTGAGTTATTAGCTTTAACTATAGGAGTGTCTCTGTGAGCATAGAACGCTGTGAATACACTTATATTCAAGCAGACTCCAAGCAATGCAAGTGTGACTAGAACAATCCCTAATGTCTCCTCGACGGAGAGCAACTCAATTTCATTCAGTAAGCAGTGATCTCGTTTATCATTGGACTGGTATTCCAAATGACATGTGAGGCACACGGCGGAATCTGAGGAAAGAAAGTAAATTGTGATTGATAGAACCTGATTTGAAATTTGTTCGATAAAAGTTTGAGAATTTAGGAAATAATTGATAGTTGTGTTTATTCTTGCCAGTGATGTTACCAATTTCACCATTAGCATATTCTATAGAATCAAAGCAACACTTTGGTTGTGTGATATCTCTGGGACTTCAATTAGCACAAACATTCACGCTCTGGTGTTCTGGAAAACGACTGCACACATCATGTGTTTTATTTACGTTTTTACACAACGGTCACTAGATGGCACAATCACAGCTCCTCCCTTCTTAATGAAGAAGAATTACTGACATTCAAAACACGATGCTATTTGTAATTTGTGTAAATACATACCGTTTATGTATGTTATAATGTTCAAACTGTGACACATCGAATCTAAATTCAAAATTGACGACTGGTATTCCTACTTCTAACGAGATACCTACCCTGTCCAAAAGTGTTAGGACTCACGGTAGCACTCGGACTTTTAGGACTCATGGTAGCACTCTGACTCGCCATGTGTTGAGTCTGGTATTCATCTTGACTTGCACTCTTAGTCTCCAGTTCCTCAGTCACCTGGAACTAAACTCTCACCATCATTCTCAATTGAATTCTAGTTTTCTGGTGAGTCGTCGTTATCATTACTGACTGATTTGTTGGTCTAAAATTATTTGGTTCATTAGATTTTCCATTTCTCTCCACTCTTCCTGTGCTTGTGTAGGTAAGATATAATCAATATGAACAAATCTGAGTTTGCCACTTTCAAACATCCTGAGCAAATAGGTGCGCAGTCCACATATTTTCACTCCTCTTCCTGGTACCCACTTTAACCATTTGTGGTAACGGTTCTTCACTTTACCTTTTTGGTTTGACTCCAGCTTACTGTCTTTCACGTTACCTCTATCATGGATCTCTCTCTGTCTCTCCTGTATTCCTTCCACCTTTTGTGCTGAGTTGGGTTTTAACAATGAAAATCTTATTCTAGGTGTATTTATAGGAACAACTCAGCCGGTGTTCTGCCTGTAGTCGTGTGAGGTACATCAAGATACGTTATCAGAAAGTTTTCTATTTTGTGAGGCAATGATAATTGACTTTTCCTTGGGATTGCATCTAACATTTGCTTAACTAGCGCGCGTTTGACAAGTTGCACTGTGCGCTCTGCAGCACCATTCGATGCTGGATGGTATGCAGGTACTCTAGTGTGCTTCACACCATTCTTTTTCATGCATTGCGCAAACTCTTCTGAACAGAACTGTAGTCCGTTGTCAGACACGATTTCTCTGGAAATCCATATGATGCAAACAAAACCTCTTAAGATATCCAAAGTTTTGCTAGATATTGTTGTATTTATCGGAAACACCTCAACCCACATGGAATGACTGTCTATCAAAATGAAAAACTGCTGTCCATTTAGATCTGCAAAATCTATGTGTAACCTTTGCCACACTCTGGTACAGGTAGTGCACTCCTTCCAAACACCTCACATACCCTACACAGAGTTTTACTGTGTTTTCAATATATTTATCCAACCCTGGCCACCATATGTAGCTTCTAGCTAGACACTTGCTCAGACACATCCCTAGGTGTTGATCATGAAGATGGCCTATCAACTGTACTTTGCACCTTTCAGGAATTACCACTCTAGCTCCCCACATGACACATCCTTGGTCATTTGACAATTCAGGTCCCCTAACAAAGTATGGGCTAATTTTTCTTCTGTCTCAATTAATTGACTAGGCCAGACACTGGAAATATAGTCATGCACCTTGAAAAAACCCTATCCCTTCAAGTTGCCGTACTGATATCACTTGATGTAACTCGCAGCTCTTCAACATGGGAATATTAGAACACATCTTTCCAGTTGGGTTTCGTTTCTGATGCTAAGGTTAACCTCGAAATTGCATCGGCATTACAATGGTCTGCTGACCTAAGATATTGTATGTCATACTGGTATGCTGACGAGATCAACGCCCATCTTTGCATTCTGGCTGCTGACAGAGATTTATGGTCTGTTTCAATGATAAACGTGCAACCATACAAGTATTTGTGGAACTCCATAAATCAATGCCAAAGCTTCTCTCTCTATTTGGGTGTAGTTTTTATCACTACTACTCAAAGTTGTAGAAGCGAAAGCTATCGATCTCTCTTCCCCTGTTTCTAGCACATGAGAGATAACCGCACAAACCCTGTATAGGAAGGCGTTCACATGCTTGTTTGTCTTTGTGACATGATAGTATAGCACTATTGTACCAACTACTAGTTTTTTGTTTCCATGACTTGAAAGCCTGGTCACATTTACGTGTCTATTTCTATGGCACATCTTTCTTCAAAAGCTCATTCAAGGGAAGTATAAAGGTAGTCAAATTTGGAATGAATTTTGCATAATAATTCAACAATCCAAGAATGATGGTAGTTCAGAAGTGTTTCTGGAAGTGGGTGCGTTGCTGATCGCATCGACCTTACTCTGAGCTGGGTGCAACACATCTTTGTCTTCCTTGTGGCCTAGGTACTCTACAGACAATTTGAGCATCTCACATTTGTGAGACTTGACACGTACTTTGTGTTTCTCTAAACTTTCTAACACTATGAGTAGCCTTTCACCCTGAACCTACCTATTTGGTGCAGAGATGTGTATGTCATCAAGATAACATAATAACCCATCAATTGCCTCAAGAATCTGAGTCATGACCCCTTGGAAAATTCCTGGGTTTGAGGCAATATGGCCCGTATGAGTGTTGGCAGTCAAGTACTCCTTTGACTTCTCATCAAACTCTAATTGCAAATAGGCGATTGACAAGTCCATTTTAGAAAATACTTTACCACCTACCAATGATTTGTTCAATGTGTTGAACAAATCTTCTACATTTGGTAACATGTAAGGTGGACTACTCTCTAGAACTCGATTCACCGTTACCTTGTAATCCCCCACAGATTCTGGTAATACCGTCAGATTTTGGAACTACAACTATCGGAGCAGCCCAATTAATTTGTTGTAGTTTACTGATATTATTCCTCTTTTTCAAGTCTGTTCAGTTCTTTTTCTAATTTTGCTATCATTGCGTGTGGCACTGGACGTGGCTTATAGTGCACTGGCCTTGCTTCACCTTATACTCCTACACTCGCTTTGTTTCTGATGATTGGTGCACTGGATTCACTGAACACCGTCGGATGCTTCACCTCTTCATGTGTTGTGAACGAGATTTGCACATGGAAGATTTCTTGCCAATCTAATTTCAGCGAGTTCATCCAATTTCTACCAAGTAATGGTGTTTTTTCTCCTTCACCACAATAATTGGGAATTACCCACATTGGTCCTTGTATTTAACCAGAACACACGCTCTACCCACAACTGGAATTATCGCCACTCCATAGCTAGGGAGCTCGACCCTTGCTGTTTTTTTTTAGCTTATTCTTGCTCAGCTTCCCTCGGTAAAGTGTTTCACACACCACACTGACTGTTGCTCCAGTATCAACTTCCATGATTACTGGGACTCCATCCAATGTTACTTGGACCTTGATGCCATGAGACTTGCTTCTGGACGCTTTTGCGTTGTAGATCGTGTTGATCTCCACTGGCTCCTCAGAATTCTCGCTCACCGCGTGTCACTCAACCGTTTGCAGAAACTGACATCCTTTCTTGACCGCATTTGTCCTCTTGGTCTTGAAACAAGCATTCGCAAGGTGCCCAATCTTATGGCACGAATAACAATCCACTTTTGTGAAAGGGCAAGATTGTACTGGATGAAAACCCAGACATCGATAGGATGACTTTGCATTATTCCAGCTAATCTTCCATTGAGGTCGACTCACATGCGCTTTGAATTTTGGTTTTCAGACCTGTAGCTTGTTTACCTCCCCAACTGTTAGGCAATAGCTTGCTCGAACTTCTTTTGAACCTCTCCCCGCCATGTCCATAGACAAGGCAGTTTTACATGCTCAATCAAATGTGAGCTGTGACATTGTCATTAATTTGTTTCAGATACGGTCGCTCTTCAGTCCACACACAAACCTATCTCACAATACACGGTCCTGGAAATCCCCAAAATTGCTGGGTATCAAAAGCTTTGCCAACACTACGATAAAATCGCCTATGGTTTCCTCTGGTAATTGACACCTGGTACCAAATCGGTAGCTCTCTGCTATCCGTGATGGCTTTGGGTCATAGTGTTCTGTAAGCTTTTCAAGGATGTCCTTCCATGGTGTGTCCTTAGGCTTCGCTGGGGTTAACACATTCCTCACAGTTTGGTACACATTGGGACCGACTTCTGTCGGAAAGATTGCTCCCACTCTTTCTTGCACTGCTGTATTTACACTTGCCGCATTATCTTCAGAAACTTCAATTTCAACAATATTATTGGCAGCAAAGAACATCTTCAAACGCTCAATGTAAGCACGGAACATTTCCCAGCTTTGTTGAAACTCACCAATCGTCCGATGTATGCTACGGGAGTCGTCATTTTGGGATAATTTTAGTATCAGTCCCACGAAATTTGAACGCAAACTGTGCTAGATTTGTAGCTCTCAATCAAAACGAAAAGTATTCACGCACCTCTCCGCACTTTTTATAGACCCTTTCCTACAAACAGAAATAGCTAGGGAATCCACGGTGCCAATCTCTCTTCGACAATTTGTGATTTATCTGGGAATACAAGTGTCACGGATGTTCAGAATCCGATGCCCCCACCCACTCTCATTTTCACACTTCTACCCCCACCTGCCCGTTCTGATTCACAAGAACAATCACTTCCATCAAACCCACCACGTGTTCACTGGACCCCATCCCTACCCCCGTCCTTCGCACCCAGTTCCACCTCCTGGACCCGCTAATCTCTGACAGAATGATCCTGTCCCTTTCCTCTGGCACCGTCCACACCTCCCTTAAAACAGCCACCATCACTACAATCCTGAAAAAACCCTCCCTTGATACGTCTCAGCCATCAATCTACCGACCCATCTCCAACCTCCCGTTCCTTTCTAAGGTCCTTGAAAGAGTGGTTGCCTCCCAGCTCCGCTCTACCCTCTCAACTCACGCACTCCTTGAAACCCTCCAATCAGGTTTCCGCCCTGCTCACAGCACGGAGACTGCCCTGGTCAAGGTTACAAAGGACATCCTTACCGCCTGCGACCAGGGCTCCCTCTGCCTCCTCGCCCTCCTTGACCTGTCTGCTGCGATCAACACAGCCAATCACACCATGCTCCTCCAATGCCTTTCGTCCCACCTCAACCTTCAAGGCACTGTCCTTGACTGGTTCCATTCCTACCTGACCCACCGCCTACATTTCGTATCCTCCAATTGTTTTTCCTCAACCCCCCTGTACAGTCTCTCATGGCGTTCCCCAGGGATCTGTGCTTGTCTCCTCCTTTTCACCATACACATGCTCCTTCCGAGCGATGTCATCCACAAACATGGGGTAAACTTCCACATGTATGCGGAAGACACCCAGCTGTTCGTCTCCGCCTGATCCCTCAACCCCCAGACTATCGATGTTCTGACAGCATGTCTGCCCGTTATTGAGTCCTGGACGAGGGACAACTTCCTCCAATTAAACGTGAGCAAGAACGAAGCCCTCCTGATTGGCTCAAGCCAGCACCTCCGCATATCGGGCGCTGCCAGCATCAACATCCAATGTTGTACTCTCCACCTCACAAAGCCAGTGAGGAACCTCGGCATCACGGTCAACCCCAAACTCTGCTTCTTCCCCCACATCCGCGCCTTGACCGGCACCGCCTATTTCCACCTGTGCAACATTGCCAGGCTCCGTAACTATCTCACACCCCCACGCTGCCGAAACACTTGTGCACGCGTATGTCACCTCACGGCTGGACTACGGAAACTCTCTCCTCGTCGGCCTCCCCAGTTCCTCCATTCACAGGCTGCAGGTCATCCAAAACTCTGCTGCACATGTACTGTCCCGCACCCGCCTCCGCGACCACATAACCACCAACCTCGCCCGTCTCCATTGGCTCCCCATCCCCCAGAGGATCGAGATCAAGATCCTCGACCTCACCTTCAAGGCCTTACACGGCCTTATCCTTCCAACCTACTCTCGCCCTACAAGCCCAACCAGATCCTCCGTTAAGCAGGCCTTGGTTTGCTCCAAGCCCCACACCCGAAGCGCCCCTGCATGGGAGGCCGGGCCTTCAGTTTTTCCGCTACAAACCTTTGGAACTCCATCCCCCAATCCATCCACCTTTTTTCTTCCCTTTACTATTTCAAGGCCGGTTTGAAGACTTTGCTTTTCGACCGTGCCTTCTTTTCCCCCCTAATTCTTCGACCTCCCCCACGTTTCTTACCACCTCCCGGACACTCCCCTCCCAGCTCGGGTCAAACGCCTCCAGTGCAGCGCCTTGGGACGTCCTCCGGACATGAAAGGCGCTCTGGAAGTGCAATTAGTTGCTGTTGTTGTTCTTGTTGTAGCAAACGACTGCCGACATCATGTAATTTATTTACATTTATATACACTGGGCACTGTATGGCAATATCACACACTGCACCTCATCCCAACCGAACTCTTGATGCTATCCCCTTTTCCCAGTTCCTCTGCCTCCACAGCATCCACTCTGATGCAACATTTCACACAGGAGACGGCTGCTTTTTTCCTCGACCGAGGATTCCCACCAACCATGTTGGGAAAGGCCCTTCACCGTTTCTGTCTGATTTCCCACACCTCTGCACTCACCACTCCCCCCCATCGCGGAATCGTGATAGGGTCCACTTGCTCCTCACTTACCTCCCCATCAGCCTTACTATTTAACACATCATCCGCAGAAACTTCCGTCACCTGTAACGTGACCCATCCACCAAGCATATATTTCCCTCCCCTCCCTCCCCGCATTCCGAAGTGACCATTCTCTCCGGGATTCTCTGGTCCTCTCTGCTGTCAGCAACACCAGCTGCTCCCCTTCCTCTGGCACCTTCCCGTGCCAGCGCAGGAGATGTAATACCTGCCCTTTCACTTCCACCGAAACCACTCTCCGGGTACTAAACACAGCTTCCATGTGAGACAGCGGTTCACATGTACGACCACCAATGTAGCACACTGCATCCGCTGCTCACAGTGTGGTTTCCTCTACATTGGGGATACCAAGCGCAGATTGGGAGACCGATTTGCAGCATCTTCGCTCTATATGGAAGGTCAACCCTGATCTTCCTGTCTCCCTCCATTTCAACTTGCGTCACATTCAGAGGCTGATCCTTAAATCCATGGCCTCCCCTACGCTGTTCCAGTGACTCACAGCGACAGCTTGAGGAAAAGCACGTCATCTATCTACCGTGGACACTACAGCTGTCTGGCCTCAACATTGATTTCAGCCATTTCAGGCCAGAGGAGATTCTACCCGCTCCGCTCTCCACACACCCCACGCCCCGCATCACAAGTTCGTTGAAACCCATCCTTTTGTTTATTTCCAACCCATCAGTTAATATTTTTGTTCCTTTGTCTTCTTTGCATCTATTTTCTTCCATGTTCTATGTCTCCCCCTCTAACGTCTTTAAAAACCTCTCCCTCCAATCAAGGCCCATTTCCGACGAAGGGTTGTAGACCAGAAAGAATGACTCTGCTTCCTATCTCCTGGACGAAGTCTGCTTGAACTGCTGAGTTTCCCCAGCATCTTTTGTGTTTGAAGCTAATTCCTCTGTTAGGGGATTCCAGAACAAGGGGGCATAATCTTAAAATTAGAGCCACCATATTGAGGAGTGAAATTGGGAGGCATTTGTTACCCAAAGCGTGGTGGAAAACTGAAATTCTCTCCCTCAAACGGCTGTGGATGCTGGATCGATTCACATTTTCAGACTGAGGTGGATAGATATTTGTTAGGTCAGGGTATTATTGGTTGCAGGGTTAAGGATCAGTAACTGGAGTTGAGGTATAGATTAACCATGATCTTCTAGAATGAGAGAATAGTTTCGAGGGGCTGAATGGCATGCCCCTGTTTCTATGTTACTATGGTTCTATGTTTCTATGATTAAACGAGTAATAAATTGATCTCCCGTCCATGAATGTTTGAGGTACACTGTCATGCACAATTGGCAGCCACGTTTCGCCCAAAAATGTGCAGTTAAATCACTTTACAGGCTCGTCTTTGAAGCCCATTGAGACGTCTAAGAAGACGTGAAAAGCTCTCTATGAAATGGAAGGATTATTATTATTAATTTCTCAAGAGGGACGCATCCTGCTGACCAAATTCTACACAGGGTAAAGTGAACATGTACAATTTACAGAAATAGGGATATATTGATTGTTATTACACAGTAATTAATTGCAGTAATTGTTTTTATACCGTTACGAAATGCAGTAAAAGAAACATTTCACTCTGAAGCAAGAAATTAAAACAATACACAAACTTACACTAAAACCTTGACTGTTTCACAGCTTTTTTGATGATGCCTTTCCTATTAGGTGCTCTTTTGTATATTTTCTGGTTTTAATAAAACAATGTATCATAATGGAGCCAAAATCCAGACAAGAAGCCCCAAAATAGAAGCCAAAATTGCAAATAATTCAGCAGCAAGAGTATATATTTCCAAGAGAGCTAATATAAACTGGAATAAAAGATATCCAAACTGCACAAAATATAACCACGCTAAAGGTCATGTATTTGGCGTCATTAAAATGATGTGGCAATTTTCGAGCCAGAAATGCAACAACAAAGCACACACAAGAGAGGCATCCAATATATCCCAGAACACAATAAAAAGGTGCTTCATACCTGACATCACATCTCGGAATAATATTTTCGGTGTGAGAAACACAATTCCTAACAGGGAAAGGTGATGCTGCAGTTGGCCAGATGGTGCACAATATACACTGTACCAGGAAAAGGATACAAACAGTCAACCATTGCTGTTTTACACTAAAATACTTCATTGTATTATTGCGCGGCTTTGTCGCCTTCAATGCCATCACAACAACAACTGTTTTCCCCAAAACACAAGACATGCACAAAACAAAACTAATGCCAAACATCGTGTGGCGTAGTTTGCAGAATGGAGCTGATGGCTGCCTAATGAATGTGAGGGAGCAAAGAAAACACAATGTTAGTGCCAATAGCGGAAGAAAACTCAATTCCGAATGGTTAGCTTTGACAATAGGAGTTGCCTGTAAACGAAGAAAAGGACTGCCACCATCATGATAACGCCTGCTGCAACAATAGCAAATAGTACTATTACCATTACTATTATTTCTGAGTGAGACAGGAATTCTGTTTCCTTGCGAAAGCATTGGTCGTGTTGTAAACTGGACCAATATTCCCAAACGCATTTCACGCAGTGTACTGAATCTACGATAAAGTGGAGTCAAGGAAAATGCAATCTATTTCACAAACAACTCCAATCATTAGAAAACATTTCACTATTAAATAAGAGCTCTTGGATACCTTGTGAACCAACCGTGATGTTGCTTATTTCTCCATCACTGCACAGAACTCAGTCAAAGTAACACATAGGTTGTCCTTTTCTTGCCGCTTTTCGTGTTCCAGGGGGACATGTTTCGGAACAAGCTGCTCGTGGATTCTTGGTTTTAAAACCAGAGCCTTTAGTTTGATTGGATTCCAACCGGTATTGGGTGAAAAATGGCAGTACCTTTGGTTTCACTATGGATTATCAATCGTTTTGGATGAAGTTACCTTTCTATGCTCACCACTCGAAACAATACTACTTAGGATCATCTCTTGCCCCAAAGCTGCAGATCTATCACAGCTTCCCACGTGCACAACATCACAGCCACCAACACTATTGTGTTGTCTGTTGACAATGTCGAACTTTGGGACCGGATCACCGTTTTCATCGAAATACACATTTTCACCATTGCGAAATGTGTGGTTTCTGTGTAATGCAGAAGCTTCACATTTGGGGATAAAATAAAAGTAAATAATGAACAGAACCTTGACTGTACTAGGGTGCGTCGATATGGAAATTTTCCGACTAAATATATCGATGTGCTCATATCGTGATATACCGAAATATTGATTTTTCGGGGTTTTTGTACTGCGCGCGCATTACGGGTGCGCGCGCATAATGGGTGCGCGCGCATTCGGTGCCTATCTTCTCAGGAGGTTAATATCTTTCTCCCTGTGTTTCTCTCACTCTCTCCATCTCTGTGTTTTTCTGTTTGTGTGTCTCTGTGTCTCTCTCCCCCTCTCCTCATTCACATCCCCCCAATCTCTATCTAGCTTTATATTATCACATGAATCCCGTCAACGCCCCCCCCACCGCCGTCCATCTCTCGCAAACCCACCCCCATCGTCTTTCTCCCCCACCACACTCCCAGCCGTCTCTTTCTCTCTCCCCAACCCCCACATCCGTCTCTATCCCGCTCCCTCCAGCCGACTCTCTCTCCATCCTCAGCCGTCTCTTTCCCCGCACAGCCGTCTCTCTTCCCCTCCCCCCAGCCGTCTCTCCCCCCCCCCAGCTGTCTCTCTCCCCCCAGGTGTCTCTCTCCCCCTCCCCCCAGCCTTCAATATCCCCCTCCCCACAGCCGTCTCTCTCCCCGTCTCCTCCACCCACCAGCCGTCTCTCTCACCACCCCAGCCATCTCTCTAACCCCAGCTGTCTCTCTCCCCCTCCCCTCAGCCTTCTCTCTCCCCCTCCCCGCAGCCGTCTCTCTCCCCCTCTTCTCATCCCCCAGCCTTCTCTCTCCCCACCCCAGCCGTCCGTCTCCCACTCCCCCCAGCCGTCTCTCTACCCCTTCACCCAGCCGTCTCTCTCCCCATCTCCCCAAAGCCGTCTCTCTCCCCCTCCCCCCAGCCGTCTCTCTCCCCCTCACTCTCCCCCAAGCCGTCTCTCTCCCCCTCACCGCCCCCAGCAGTCTCTCGCCCCCTCACCCCACCCATCCAGCAGTCTCTCTCCCCCCACACCCCTTGCATACCTGTATATTGTATTCGAGGACTGTGAATACAATATGGCGGCTTTGCACATCGGTCTGTGCACTGTGTATAGAGATGCGCATTCTGGGTCTCATAGTTCAGTGTGCTCGCATCCCGATTTTTTACCTCGACATATCGACTTTTCGAATATAATTTTTTTAAAATGTCAATATCGGTGTATCGATGTGAAAATTATATCGGGTTTTAACGATATATCGATATATCGCCGGACCCTAGAATGTACTAATCGTTATTTTACTACTTCGCCTTCTTTCGCTTGAATTCCAAATGTAACCAGTACAATTCTAATACATTTATTTTGAAGTCATGACACTGCAACTCATAAACTCCTAATCCATATAAATTGTATATTTGCCTGTCATACTACTAACACAATTCCCATTGAATTTCCTATTATTTACATGTTTGCTATTACTCATATTTCACATACTTTATGCTGTATTGTGAAGTCCCTGTAGCACCGTGGTTACAGCACTCGCATTACAGCGTAAGACCTGTTTTCGAATCCAGGCAAGTTACGGTGAAAACTAAACACACAATCTCACACTAAACACACACACACACTCCAAAACACGCACACCAAATGCACACATACACACATAAAATGCACACACACTAAAAGCACACATTGACACATTATCAATGTTTTCTTTAGGTGATATATTCAAGAACATATGTACATAAGAAAAAGTGTAGGCCATTCGGCCCTTCGAGCCTGCCCCGCCATTCAATCAAGGCTGGTAATTTTCTCTGACTCCAGCTGCCTACCTGATCCCCATACCCCTTAATACCTTTATAAATGAGAAATCTATCTAACCTAGTCTTGAATATGTTCAAGAACTGAGCATCAGCAGCCCTTTGGGACAATTAATTCCTTACATCTACAACCCTTACATAACATTTATATTATATCATTTTCTCTTTTCTTATTAAAACCTGACAGTATTGCAAAATTATATTAACGTGTGCAATGACATTTTACTGTAGAATAACCAACTCGGCAACTTAACTGATTCATTACTGAGTTCAAACTTACCCCAGGAATACTGGCACGTTGATTTATTAACTTAATAAATATTGGATCATTTCCGAAAATTCCCTGAAAATGGTAAGATAATATCCCTCGAGAAGGATAGAAAACTAGAGTAAACAAGATTATTGATCGAATTCCTCAGAGAATAAGAACATATCAGTGGTCAGAATCATTTAGCAACAACAACATTACATTTGTAGAGCGCCTTTCACGTCAGGAGAACGTCCCAATGCACTGTTGAAGAATCAGCATAAGGATTAACAGTTCAGCAATTCACTGCTGGGCTATGGAGCTCCTTCATTGTGTATTGAACATCACTGCTGTGAAGTTTCATTCCCTGTTTATGCAATCCTGTGGAATTTAAGACATGTTACAATATCATTGATTATTGCCGTGTAAGTCTACAAAGGAAGACTTGGTATAAGATGGAAACTATTTGACTCATCAGAAGTAAATTACATGTTACGAAATGATTCAGCAGAAAATCAAATAAGGGTTCTGTAAGATGATAGATTCTCACTATAATATTAGGTAAGAGTGTATTTCCGAGGTATATTAAACCATTGAATAAACAATATACAATATAATCCTTGCATTTGAAACAGCCATTGACTTTTGGAGGACGACTGAAATACCTTCACAGAGTATATGATAAAGTGTAGTGACTGTGGGTTTACTGTGTAAGTGAATGTTGGTTACCATATGTAACAATAATACACCTTGGGTAATTCCTAGAACGCTCACCTCTTTGTCACATGGTTGAAGATGTAAATCCAACATCAGAGGTTGAACACATATACTGTAGTCTAAGCCAAACTCTCAATGCATTGTTGGGGGTGCCGTCCTTCAGATGGGGCATTAAAATGAGGTCTCATCTGCCTGTTAAATTGCATGTTAAAGGTGCAATGGCACTATTTGCAACGATAATTGGGAGACTGTTGGCGATGTGTAAGGCACGATACAAATATAGTATTGTTGTTGTTGTTGCCCTGGCCAACAACCCGTCAAATATAATTGGCGATTCATTTCATCGTGGTTTATGGGTAAGTGCTCTGTGACGCCGTCCGACTTTGAGGGCGCTTTGTAAATCAACGTTGTTGTATTTCTGCGTATTTGTGGGATGTTACCTCTTCACAAAACGATTGGTTGGTGAAACAGAATATATCACTTCCCACTCAGTGCTTGTGGAATCCTGTCGCTCAGTGTTTAGAGCACTCTCATTATAAGCGAGAGACCTGGGTTCAATTACAGGCAGGGTGAAACATTGGGCAAGTTTCCTTACTCCACATTCCTGATAAGAATCCCACCAATTTTGTTTATGAACTTCTCATTTCAATCCACAACTGTTTGTGGGACACTGATGCACGCAATTGGCTGCCATGCTTGTGTTAGTTACGAATGTCAACCTGGAACACCAGCCACCTCCAATCCCTTAAGCCACAGGCACTGAATGCATGTGGCTCAAATCCAACTTAACAGTCGATCAGCAGATCAGGCAGATCTTAGTGCCTCCATTAAATCTTACCACTCCGCCCTTGCCTCCACCCGAATCGTCATCCTACTCCAAGACAATCCTGTAAGCCAACGAAACACCAGGTTTCTCTTCTCAATCACCAACTGGCTCCTCCACCCCACTCGCTCGTGGTTCATCCATCCTCTCCTACAACGCCAACTTTGAGGCCAATCTACACTGTATCAAAACTAAATAATACTAATAAACCTAGTATTTGACAGAGCGCTTTTCACGTTTTCCAGACGTCACAAAGCGCTTCACAAAACGTAGTGAAAAGTGAATTGGCTATATTTGTGGGCGAAATGCAGCAGCCAATTGCACACAGCAGCATCCTCACAAACAGTCGTGGATTGATGTGATCAATTTTTTATTGTTTTTGGGGGATGGTTTATTGTTAGGCGTGTGTGTTTGTGTGTGTGTATGTGTGTGTGTGCGTGCGTGTAGGGAGTAAGGAAACTTGCTCAATGTTTCGTCCTGACCTGCCTGATTTCGAAACAAGGGTCTCACGCTTGTAAGGCGAGTGCTGTAAAACAACAAAAATATTACGTTTATAGAGCGCATTTCACGTCGGGAGGAAATCCCAAGGCGATGAAACCCAACAACTGAGGTACAGAACTCCGAAAGGCAAGCGGATCCGATCAGTTGCCTCTGTCCTTGTGTCTACTCCTCCCTCCCTATCTCCCACTCACACTTTGGGCTCTATCCATCCCTCTCTCTACACCTCGCTGTAGGATTTCGTAATGAATGAGTTTATTGATATCTCAAATTATATCGGCGTTTTGAGAGACATGAAACCAATTGCACCTGCCAGGACTTGGTTGTGTCTAGCTTGATAGAAGAGACAAGGGAATAAATTAATAAACAACAAAGTGGTTTCTGTACATGTCAGCGATCTTCTCAGGGAGATATGAGCTGCAGCAGGAGAGGGAGCTGTGTTTCATTTGTTTCTGCACACGTACCATCTTGCAAAAGACAATGGGTGAAGGGTCACCCAATGAACTGAATAAAGAACGATTGATTCAAGGAAGAAGATGGTAATTTGGAGATTGGAATCTCGAATCCTTGTTTTTCAGTTTCCGAAGAAGACAACGTCAACAATATCAATTAAGCACCTCTACAAGCACAGTAATATCTTGATACTTGGACATGGAGATCGAACTGCAAATCATACCAAAACACTTGGAAACCGTTTCATGGACTTATATTTGGACTAATCTAGACATTAAATTGTAATTTGCTACCCAACTTTGGTCAACTCATTGTGAGGCATGTGTAAATACGTAAGCATTTTTGTGATGAAAAGTTTTAATTGCTTATAACTATTACTAACCTCAATTAATAAACATTTATATTAATTGTACATCATTTGTATCAGCCCTTACTTCACCGCAGGGTCACGAGTTTAAATCGACTCTTACATCGCCATCCTTTCCGAACGCCTCTATGACCCGCGTTGGAATGGCATAATTTTATTGACGGATTCGTTGTCAACAACAACATTGATTTATATAGCGCCCTACACGCCGGACAGCATCTCAGAGGGCTTCACAGTAGTGGATCCCGGGACTTAATCCTGACAACTGAAAGGTCTTTAGTTGTCAGGATTAAAATACAGCAAAAAAGTATGTGTCAGGCTGACCTTTCACAATGCTTTAAAAATGCAATATTCCTGACATGCAACATCACGCATTATCATGTCAAAACTTTTCAAAAGCATTGTATAAACACATTTTTGTAAATATACTGAATATGAAGTCGTGAAGCTTTGTGGTTAGAGCACTCGACGTGAAAGCGGGCGACCTGGGTTCAATAGCAGACAGGGCAAAACCTTGGGCAAGTTTTCTTACTCCACAGGCCTAATAATAATCCCTCAAAAAACAATATTGTATTGGTCATTTCAAACCATGACTTTTTGTGGGACACTGCTGGGCACAATTGGCTGCTGCGTTTTGCCCATAAATATACAGTCAATTCACTTTACAGCGATTTCTGTGAAGGGCTTTGAGATGTCTGGAAGATGTGAAAAGTACTATATGAAATGCAAAGATGAATATTATTTTATTTCAGTGGCCCGAGCACTCGCCTCGTAATGAGACAACCTGGGTTAAATTCCCAGTGGGGCAAAACCTTGGATAAGTTTCCTTACTCCACATGCCTCTGTTTACCCAGCAGTAAATAGGAATCTGGTTGTTTGTCAATTGGCGGTCGCTTTACCAATCGTAACAATACCTTAAGAAAAACAATCTGGTCACTCAGTCTATGACAGGAACAGCGCTGTGTGCAATTGGCTGTGACAGTTCTCCCACAAAACATGCAATCAATTTACTTTACAAAATATACTGTGAAGCGCCTTTAGGCAATTCATGATGTGATAAGGCAATATATCAAACGGAAGGATTTCGATCCTTATTACCATTTGAAGCAAACACAATTGAGGATCAGCAATTCAACTAACTAATATTCAAGAGAAAAAAAAAGAACCAAATTACAATTCTAAACCAATACTGGTAAAATAATCGAAAATAAAATACTGTAATTCGAATTAAATACTTTATTCATGGAAAAAGCACCGTTTGTTAAGATTCTTATTTGGGATGTTAAATGTTGGAAGTGTTGAATAATACGATAAATTATTTGTAGCACAAGAAGGAACAGATTATTCTAAAACGTCTCTTCTAAACAAAAGTCTGTCTATTGTGTATATCATGCTGCAGAAGAATACTATTGTTATTGCTGGGCAAGAGGACTATTAAATCTCAAGTGGGTCAAAATCTGTAGCTGCTAAATGTTTATAAAATTAAATTGTATATCCAACTTAAATGAACATAATCCATTAGAAACATGCAGTGTAATAATCTCTTCGAAAAACAAATTGGAGCTGACTTGATCTTCTCCTAAGGAATAAGCAGCAATAATTGAGGTGCCTCCCTTGACATAAATGTTCTGCTATTGTTTCCATCAAAGACACCTGTGCTTTTAATCATACTTTCTATTTTTGTTAGAAAAGCCAGTATTTTATTAGCACAATGACATATAGAAATATATTTGAACTTTTTCCAGCAAATATATATATATTGATTGAGGAACAGTAAAAATGTCACATATTTGTTTTGCAACTTGCAGCATGGAATATATAATTGATCGTTTTTATGTCACCTGAAAACATGTTGAAGTCCGATGGGAGCTAGAAACTGTGAAATTCATTTGACAGCATACAAAATTACTTCCACTCTCTTTGTGTGCAAATTGGAAACTATCAGGCTCAGACTTGCAAAACACATTAATTTGGGGAACATTTGCAGGCTAGGGAATTTAAGTGGATCAAAATAATATACTGTATAGCTAAATAGAGACATATATGGAAATGGAAGTCAACGACAAATAAGATTCTACTGCTTAAAATTGAAACAACAAATGGACGGGATAGGGAACTATAACAATTAATAATAATCTTTGCATTAGATATAGCGCTTTTCACGTCTTCTAGACTGTGTCTCAATGTATTGTATTAACACTAATCAAATCGTAATTGAATGGATTGCTAATTAAATGCCTCATGACATAATTGCAATGGTACAGCACTGAAGGTGGTACACATATTTTGAAAGTCTACAACTAGGCATAAATGAGAAACAAGAATGTTTTAAATTGGAAAGCAAGGAAATACAATGATAAGCTGGCACGCTTATTGTGTATTAACAGAGAGAAAGACCATCTTATAATCAGTACAATTTAATCAAAACATTGATATAACCGTTAGAAAAAACACTCATGGCGATAATTTCGGATAAAGTGAAAGAAAAAACACCAACCTCATCCACATAATATAGAAATCAAATCAATTTTGGCTTTGACTAGCACAACCTGGTCACTATTTCTTGGAAGCCACTTTACCCATCATATGTTTTAGTATTTTCTTCTTTTTTCAACAGGATAATATAACATTTAGGGATACCAATGCAGGCCAGTAGACCAAAGCTTCATGCCACAATGTTACATATTTCTACAGCCACAGTGTATTTACCAGGAGAGCTTACATAAGCTGCAATGAAAGTTATCCAAACAGCACAGAAGATAAGCATGCTGAAAGTGACGTGCTTCACTTCACTGAAGTTGTCTGGAAGTCGGCGAGCTAGAAAACCAACGCCAAAGCAAACACAAGAAAACAGTCCAATGTAACCAAGCACACAGTAAAAGGCCACTGCAGATCCCAGATGGCATTCAAACACAATTCTCTCAGTACAATATTCACTATTTTTCAGACGATAAGGAGGTGACAAACTAAGCCAAACAGTACATATTAAGCATTGTATCAGGGTAAGGATGAAAACACTCAGTCGTTGTTGTGTATGACCAAACCACTTCATCATGTTGTTGTTGGGAAGTGATGCATTAAATGCCACTACCACAACTATTGTTTTTCCCAAAACACAGGAAATACACAGAACAAAAATGATACCTAATGCCATGTGACGCAACCTACAGGACCAGACTGAAGGCTCTCCAATGAATGTAACTGAGCAAAGAAAACACAAAGCTAACACGACAAGCAGCAGAAAGCTTAACTCTGAATTATTAGCTTTAACAATAGGAGTGTCTATGTGAACATAGAACGCTGTGCATACACTTATAGTCAAGCAGACTTCAAGCAATGCAAATGTGATCAGAACAATCCCTAATGTCTCCTCGACGGAGACGAATTCAATTTCCGTCAGTAGGCATTGATGTCGTTTATCATTGGATCGGTAATCCAAAGGACATGTCAGGCACCCGGCGGAATCTGAGGAAAGAAAGTAAATTGTGATTGATAGAACCTGAACTCAAATCACTTCAATAAATGTTTGAGAATTTAGGAAAGAATTGATAGCTGTGTTTATTCTTACCAGTGATGTTACTAATTTCACCATGAGCACATTCTATACAATCAAAGCAACAATTTGTTTGTCCTGTTCTTGCTGCCTTCCTTGACCCAGGGCGACAACTCTTAGAGCAAACTGCCCGTGCGACCTAGTTATAGAGAAAGGCAGCTATTAGATTTTGATATTTTTCTACAGTTCTTTTGCTGAAGTCAGGTGCCCTGTACCATATTGGTTACAGAACGGTTGTTTTTTCCCACACAATGTGCATAATTTCACTTGATAGTATAGTCTGTGAACAGGTTTGAGACATCTGAGTCCTGTAGCTCAGTGGTGTGGAGTCATGTGTCTAGCACTTGCCTTACAAGCTAGAGACCTGGGTTCAATTCCAGACCGGAGTAAATTTGGGAAAATTGCCATACTCCATACTCCTAATAATAATTCCTCAAAACTAAAGCACTAAAATAAATCAGTCACGTTTTTGTGGAACACTGCTGTGCACAATTGGTTGCCGCGCTTCACCCACAAATATGCAGTCAATTCAAATTACAGGACATTCTGTGAAGCGCTTTGAGACACCGTCAGAAGATGTGAAAAGCGCTATATCAAATGCAAGTATTATTATTATTGTTGTAGAACACATGGTAAACAGCTATATCAAATTAAGGATTATTAATACTATTAAGTGATTCTTCACTTCCATGTATTTAATTTATCCACAATTCATGCTGAGTTGCAAAAGCATTTTCATTCTGATTGCTGCTCAACTCTTTTCACATCTGAAGCCCAAGTGCACAGGAAACGTTCCTACCATAATCCGAACTCCGCTCCATACAATCGTCGCTTCCCTTAATTTATACTGTTCCCCTGTTGGAGCAGATCCATCATAGTGACCGACAGTGAGTGACTCAGTGCCGCCCAAGTCACTTGGCTGCCAGTTTATAATGTCGTACGTTGCCACTGGGTCCCCGTTTTCATCAAAATGAACATTTTCACCAAACTTTTTTCTGACATTTACTTTTTTCGTGTAGTGCAAAACCTATTTTGGAATAAAGCTTGAGGAGTGGAAATAATCTTATTTATTTCACACGATTATATCAACACTTAACAGGTTACAATTTGTGGATCCTTAATATGCGAAGCAATACAAGGCTTGCGTGTTACAGACAGGTTCCAATCTTATTCTAAATTCAGGTATGCTTCTATTTAGGACGGGTATGCGGTTTGAAAAATGGTTCTGAGGTCGAAACATCCTGAAGCGAAACGCGGTTTCCCATGCCGTCCTATAATGCGAGATGCGTTCTTTTCGCAAAAGTTTCGGACCTTAAACCCACTAAATAAAACACACAGTAACGACAATAGGCAAGCAGGGGTACTTGGGGGTAACTGTACAATATTGTTCTTTAATATTGGCAAACTTTAATACTGTCTTATGTTTTGCTACTCTGCTTGCACCTACAGCTGTAACACACCTTGAACTTGCCAGTATATTGTCCTCAATGTGTTTGTTAGTAGCCCCCGTCTATCTAGCTAGCCCTACATTCCTCGAGACGTCCGTACATTTTTTGCCAGACGTGATGCACTTAATCAACACCACTTTAATATTTAAAGTGTTGTCTTTGTGGGGTCTCTTGCCGCTAGCGGTATTACCGCTGTTCATATCACTTACTGCTCTCTTTTCCGACATGGTAGAAACACGGTAGAGGCAATAGATCACTCGAAGTTGCTCGGGAATGTTCGGAAATGACTGTAATTCTGACGTAATATGGTGTCGCTTCAAAATCAGATGGCTTTTAAACAATTACATTATGACATGGTGTTGGCCAGTTCAAACACTTGGATACACTATATCAGGTGAGAGAGTGATTTACCCGTGAACACACAATGGACTGTGTGTTTGGGCAAAAATGACACGCCAAAAACGACTGCGAAGTTCAAAATATGTACTGCGCATGCGCAACAAAATAGAATTTTGTTCATTAAAATGAAACTAAGTACTCTATATCAATAAAAACATGTTAAAAATTATGTTCATTCAATCAAAATATCCGAAAGAGAAGCAACTTTAATCAAGGCTTACTTGTAATACATATTCCTTTTGTTTGATGCAGCGTTTTCAAATGCTCTAGACTTTTCAAAGCACTTCACAGAATATACTGTGAAGCGAGTTGACTGCAAATATTTGTGGGCGAAACATAGAACATGGTGTGTGTTTGTGTGTGTGTGTGTGTGTGTGTGTGTGTGTGTGTAGTAAGGAAACTTGCTCAAGGTTTCGTCCTGATCTGCCTGGATTCGAAACACTGGTCTCACTGTTGTAATGTGCGTGCTCTACAACAACAACACCAACAGCAGTATTACATTTATAGAGCGAATTGCCCTTCGGGAGGACGTCCCAAGGCGATGAAATCCAACCACTGAGCTACAGGTCTACAGTCAAGTGGATGCGATCAGTTGCTCTGCCCATGTGTCTACTATTGCCTCCCCATTTCTCCCTCACACTTTGGGCCCTATCCATTCCTCCCTATACAGCTCGCCATTGCTTTCCAAACGCAACAATAAACTGCGTTAGAATGGCATAATTTTAACGATGAATTCCTCGTCAACAACAAAAAACACCTTGCTTTATGTAGCGCCGTCCACGCTGGACGGTGTCTGAGAGGGCTTCACAGTAGCGGTAACGGGACAGAGCTAGTGGACGGATAGAAAGGTGAACAGAAGGCGCGGTCGAAGTGAAAGGACTTTAGCTGTTTTGTCTTTAGTTGTCAGGATTAACATTCAGAAATGAAGTATGTGTCAGGCTGACCATTCACAATGCTTTAAAAATATAAATTTCCTCACGTTCGATATCACGTCTTATCATGTCAAAACATTTCAAAAGCATTGTGTAAACTTATTTTTGTAAATATATTGAATATGGAAGCCTGTAGCCTTGTGGTTAGAGCACTAGCCTTGGAAGCGAGAGACCTGTGTTAAATTCCAGACAGGGCAAAACCTTGGGCAAGTATTCTTACTCCACAGGCCTACTAATAATTCCTTAAAAAACAATAATGAATTGGTCATTTCAAACCATGACTGTTTGTGGGACGCTGCTATGCGCAATTATCTGCTGCATTTTGCCCACAAATATGCAGACAATTCACGTTACAGCGTTTTCTGTGAAGGGCTATGAGATGTCTGGAAGATGTGAAAAGAACGATATCAAATGCAAGGATTATTACTATTCTTGTAGTGGCTTGAGCACTCGCTTCGTGATGTGATAAACTGGGTTACATACCCAGTGGGGCAAAACTTTGGATAAGTTTCCTTACTCCACATGCCTCTGTTTACCCAGCAGTAAATAGGAATCTGGTTGTTTGTCAATTGGCGGTCGCTTTTCCAAAGGTAAAAATACACTAAAAATAATCATTAAAATTTGGTCACTCAATCTATGACTGGGATAGCACTGTGTGCAATTGGCTGTGACAGTTGTACCGCAATACATGCAATCAATTTACTTTACAATATATTCTGTGAAGCGCTATTATTTATCTCACAATTTGATAAGACACTATATCAAATGCAAGGAGTACTGTCATTATTATTAGTTGAGGCAAACACAAATTAGGATCAACAATTCAAACAATTAATATTCAGGAGTAAATATAAAATACCAAAATTACAATTCGAAAGCGATATTGCTAAAATAATAGAAAAGAAAATGCTGTAGTTGGAGTGAAGTATTTTATTCATGAAAAAAGCACCACTTGTTAAGATTCTTATTTGCGTTGCTAAATGTTGGAAGTGTTGGATAATACGAGAAATTAAGTGTGGCAAAAGTATGATCTAATTATTCTAGAATGTCTCTGCTAAACTAAAGTCTGTCTATTATATGTATACTGCTTGTAGGAGAATACTATTATTTGTGCTTGGCAAAAGGACAATTAAGTCTCAAGTGGGTCAAAATCTGTAGCTGCGAATTGTTTTTAAAATTAAATTGTATGTCCAATTAAATGAATATATTCTATTGGAAACATGCAGTGTACTATTCTCTTCCAAAAACAAATTCGAGCTGAGTTGATCTTCTCCAAAAGGATGAGCAGCTATAATTGACATTTTACCCTGTATATAAGTGTTCTGCTATGATTTTCTTCAAAGTAAACTGCAACTTTAATCATGTTTTCTGCTTTTAGTTTTAATAAAACGGTATTCTATTCGCTCAGACTTGCTAAACACGTTAATTTGTAGGACATTGGCACGATAGGGCAATTAAGTGGATAAAAACAATGTAATGTATAACCAATCCTATAGATGTCTGGAAATGGAAGTGAAAGCCAAATAAGACTATACTCCTTAAACTTGACACAACAAATGGACGTGATAGGGAATTATAATACACAATAAGAATCCTTGCATTTGATATAGTGCTTTTCTCGTCTTCTAATCTGTGACTCAATGTCTTGTATAAAAACTAATTACATATTAATTCAGTGGATTTCTAATTAACCGCCTCCTGACATAACTGATAAAGTGTTGCACTGACGATGAGGCACATATATTGAAAGTCTACAACAAGGCATTTATGAGAAACAAGAATGTTTTAAATTGGAAAGCAAGCAAAATACTACGATAGGCTGACACCTTTATTGTTTATTAGCAGTGTCACAAACCATCTTCCAATAGGTACAAGTCAATCAGTACATTGATACTATCATTGGACAAAAATCATAGCAGTTTGTGATACAGTAAAAGTAAAAAGAGCCAACTCATACAAGTAAAAAAGAACTCAACTAAATTTGCGCTTTGATTAACAAAACCTGGTCACTGTTTCTTGGAAGGCACTTTACCCATCATATGCTTCTTTGTATTTTCTTCTTTTTTTAGCAAGATAATATAACATTTAGGGACGAAAATAAAGGCCAGTAGCCCAAAGCTTGATGCCAAAATGGCAAATATTTCTACAGCCACAGTATATTTACCAGGAGAGCTTACATAAGCTGGAATGAAAGTTATCCAAACAGCACAGAAAATAAGCATGCTGAAAGTGATGTGCTTTGCTTCATTGAAGTTGTCTGGAAGTCGGCGAGCTAGAAAAGCAACTCCAAAGCAAACACAAGACAACAGTCCAATGTAACCAAGCACAGAGTAAAAGGCCACTGCAGATCCCACGTGGCATTCAAACACAATTCTCTCAGTAAAATATTCACTATTTTTCAAAGGATAAGGAGGTGACAAACTAAGCCAAACAGTACATATTAAGCATTGTATCATGGTAAGGATGAAAACACTCAGACGTTGTTGTGTAGGACCAAACCACTTCATCATGTCGTTAGTGGGAAGTGTTGCATTAAATGCCATCACTACAACCATTGTTTTTCCCAAAACACAGGAAATACACAGAACAAAAGTGATACCAAAGGCCATGTGACGCAACCTACAGGACCAGACTGAAGGCTCTCCAATGAATGTAACTGAGCAAAGAAAACACAACGCTAACGCGACAAGCAGCAGAAAGCTTAACTCTGAATTATTAGCTTTAACAATAGGAGTGTCTCTGTGAACATAGAACGCTGCGAATACACTTATAGTCAAGCAGACTCCAAGCAATGCAAGTGTGACTAGAACAATCCCTAATGTCTCCTCGAAGGACAGGAATTCAATTTCCTTCAGTAGGCAGTGATCTCGTTTATCATTGGAGCGGTATTCCAAAGGACATGTCAGGCACACGGCGGAATCTGAGGAAAGAAAGTAAATTGTCATTGATAGAACCTGAATTGATATCTGAGCAACACATTTTTGAGAATTTAGGAAAGAATTGATAGCTGTGTTTATTCTTACCAGTGACGTTACTAATTTCACCATCAGCACATTCTATACAATCAAAGCAACACTTTGGTTGTCCTCTTCTTGCCGCCTTCCTTGACCCAGGGAGACAACTGTCAGAGCAAACTGCCCGAGGGACCTAGTTATATGGAAAGGGAGATATCAGGTGTTGATATTATACAATAATTCTTTTGCTGAAGTCAGGTGCCCTGTACCATATTGGTTAGAGGACGGCCGTGCATTGCCCACAAAATATACGTTAGTGCACTTGATTGTATAATCTGTGAATCGTTTTGATACATCTGAGTCCTGTAGCTCAGTGGATTGGATTCGTGTTGCTCAGTTGTTAGAGCGCTTGCCTTCCAAGCTCGTTTTCTGTTCCAGGCAGGGCAAAACTTTGCGCAAGTTTCCAAACTCAATACGCCTCATAATAATCCCTCAAAAATAAAACGTTGCGAAAAATTTGTCTTTTTTTTTTATCGGACACGACTGTGAGCAATTGGCTGCTGCATTTCATCTACACGTATACAGTCAATTAACTTTACAGTACATTTTGTGAAGCATTTTGAGACACAATCTAGAAGTTGTGAAAAACGCGTTATCAAATTCAAGGTTTATTATTATTGTAGAACACAAGATAAGGAGGAATATCAAATTAAGGATTATTAATATCATTAAATTATTCTTCAGGTCCATGTAATTAATTTAGCCCACTATTAATGCTGAGTTGCAAGAGCATTTCTATTGTGATTGCTGCTCAACTATTTTCACATCGGAAATTCAAGTGCACAGCAAACGTTCCTACCATAGTCCGACCTCCGCTCCATACAATCGTATCTTCCCTTAATTTAAACTCTTCCCCTGATGGAGCAGATCCATCATAGTGACCGACAGTGAGTGTCTCAGTGACGCCCAGGTCACTTGGATGCCAGTTTACAATGTCGTATATTGCCACAGCGTCACCGTTTTCATCAAAGTGAACATTTTCACCAATCTTTGTCCTGAAATTTACTGTTTTCATGTAATGTAGAAGCTGTGTTGGGAAATGACGAAGGAGTAAGAAACATTGAATAAAACAACATACAAACAATTGAACACGGCTTTCTACACCTGCAGCTGAAATAAATCAAAATGTACATTGATATAGCGCCTTTCACGTCGAGGACGTCCCAAGTCGCTGTACAGTCAGATAGGGAGAAGAGCAGTGAAGGGTAAGGGCAGGATGAAGGAGAATAGGAGAATTGACTGTATATCTGTGGGCGAAACGCAGCAGCCAAATTGCGCACAGTAGTGTCCCACAAACGGTCATGGAAGTGGGATTAAAGGGGAAAGATTGTAAGGGGAGGGGTCGATGGATGAGAGGAGGAAAACCGACTGTAAATAGAACATAAATACACGTAATATTTACAGTAAAATAACATATAATACACACAGTACAGTACAACAATATATAAATAATGCTCCTTACTTGCCATGGTTGAAAGTTTGAAATATTCGCACAACTTTCATTGGGAAATGGACCTTTGCCACTTTGACAGGACAGCATGTCATGAAGGGCATGAGCTATGGCGTAGGTTGCTGTATAGACATTGTAGGTTACACGGAACTGAGACACGTCGGTATATGGATTATTTACAGTCCGTAAATCCTCTCGTCCTGTACATTCCTTCATTCCATCTGCTTTGTGCTCCTCGTTTCTCAGTGTACATTTGAAGGTCGATTCCCAAAACTCTTCCATTAAGCGGTTTCCTGGGAATGCAGACGGAAAAACTTGCAGCAGAAACTCTCTCAACCCTGGAATATGTACTTTGCGAATCGCAATTCCAATTGTCCCGGAGAGGAATTGCCTGTTTTCCTCTGGGGGCATGAATGTTGTCGTGACCCAGGCCTCACTTCCTATCCATTGAATACCGGTCACATTTTGTCGCACAAGTTCTTTCAACAGAATAGTAATTTCAGTCTGACCAACAAATGCTACAATAACCTTTGTGGTAGATTTGTTAATTACTTCTACAATTTTAAGCAGTACTTCCCTTGAGTATGTTATATGGAAAGACTCAGAGAATGCAATGCAAACACCCAGTTGCTGCACTGCTTGTGTGAAGGCTTGCATTCCAAAGTTACCGTAGTCATCGTCACTTCTAATGGTCCCAATCCACGTCCACCCAAAGTGTTTCACCAGCTGGGCCAAGGCTCTGACCTGATAGTAGTCACTTGGTACAGTTCTAAAAAATGATGGATATTCCTTCCTGTTGCTCAGACATTCACACGTACTAAAGTAACTTACCTATAGATATTAGAATAAAGAGAAACAGAAATTAAAATGATTTCATCTGATAGCTGCAATGTAAAATTACATCTTCCTGATTCAGTTTGTCTCATAAAAAAAGATACTTTCATAAATACAATAACAAAGCAATCTAAATATGACTGTATGTTTCCTTTGTAGTAAAAACCTTTAAAACACATTTTACCGAATACTTCTTTTTAATAAAATAATTTAATTTAAAGAATATCGGGTATAACATAATTTGTGCCAAGTTTGCATATAAATACAGAGCAATGACCTGACGTATCTCACCATTGGGATTCTGAAAGGACTGATCAAAGTTGCTATTGCTATTGATTGTGAGGAGGTGTCGTCACCCACAATAGCCGAGACCACAGGGGCTCGTTTGCAGGTGAAATCTGAAGATGTTTCTTCAAGCCTGTTCAAAAATTCAAAGGTTGTTTTTATGGATACAGCGGGCAACTCACATGAGTCACAAACCCAGTAGCCCAGAGTAATGCCGGGGAGCAGTCTGGGGTCCTTGTTTATTTCCTCTATTGCAAAGATCATCGCCATCGCAAACCGGAACTCTCGGAATTGAAAGCTGTGAGGAATCAAAGTATTAATTATCAACCACATAGATCAGTCACAGCATCACCGGTACTGCAACACATATGAACATTTCAAGTTTTTGTCCCTATAGTTCGGGGAAAATACAGAATGATGATAATGACACATAGATTGAGCCTTCTTTCTGTAGCTTACAAACTGTTTTATATCAGAAATCAATCACACAATGTACATCTAAGCCATTGCAAGAATTAGGTTTCAGAAATATCCTGTAATCTGTGGAATTACAAGCATTATCTGTTTCACTAAAACTTGGATTAACTTTCTTATCAACAGACAAAGAAACCTTTGCAAACTGAATACCAGTAAAATTATTTGCAATTTACAAACTGTAAAAAATCGCACTTACTTGGTACATTTTACCGCTCTCGGTTGGGTCTTAAAATGTAGGTCCTGATCCTCCACATCAACATGAATATTGAAAACTCCGCCAAGAACAATATCTCCATCTTTAGACAAACCGAGCTGATCAAATATTCCCCAGCGTTTGCAGCTTGTTTGTTGTTCGAGCCGAACATGGACGAGAGTAGACATAAACAATACACAATACGTGGTGTAATGCATCGCTTAATGTGTACCCGTCAGTGCCTCAAAATATTCCTAATTGCTCATATATATACTGATTCTTCCCAACAAGAATGATGTAAATCTGTTTTAATTAGAACTAGTGGATATCTTGAATCAATTGTGAATAATTCCCAGGTTGAAACAAATTACCAGTTTAATCCATTAAAATCTTCCTCCAGGTGATTAAACCAATTATGACGCAAAATGTTTTAATTATAGTGTAATCTGATCAGAAGGTATCCGTTTAGTTGTTCCATTAAAATGACAACAGCAAAGATTAACGTGGATACACAAATGCATTTTTAAAAATATCTTAACCTAAGTCACACAAATTTCGTCAGGTTTCATTTTGACCCACAGCATTCTTGTCTTTAAATCAGAAACGCTATATAAATGCAAGTTGTTGTTGTTATTAACCCTCTCTGATGAAACCACATCCAAGTGTTTCATAACGTTAACCCTGGTTATGGTTTTTCACTGTTTGCCACCCACAGACTTAAGACAAACTGGACAAACTTCTCTTTCCCTTTCCTTAACCTATTTACAGTAAAAGCCCGCTGATCCGTGACCTGATCAACCAAAACTTCTATATCACCGGTACCGCAAAAAAAAAAGATCCACATTCAATACACCGGAATTTATCCAGAAAAATGAATTATTTTGGTGTTGTGTGTTGCGTCAGTATTTTGGAATGCTGCCAGTAGGTTCCTGATGGAGGCGCTTGCTCAGAATGCAGCCGGTACTGTACAGCAATTCACTCTCCGGATTGTACTCTTTGAGAGAGGCAAAGGGTGAGTTTAATTTAGATTGAGTATGGCCACTAAACAGCAACACACACACCCTGAGCAAAGCTTTCAGATCAATTCATTGGCATTAATTGCACTAAAAAAGACAAATCCCTGCAATGCTCGTTTTACAGAGTGCAGTGTTTCAACTTAGTGCACACTCACACACCGCAAGGCTTTTTGGAAAGAAAGGTAACTGAACTGAGCTGCTGCCGCTCACCTTCTGCTTTCTCAATAACACGTTTGCTTTCCTCTCTTCTGCCCCTAATGAGAACAGTATCATTCAGACGTGTAACTTTTGCACTAGTTTAATGATCTCTTTGAACTGCTGGTCGCTGTGTGCAAAATGATAATTATTGTTTATATGTTATAATATTATATAAACAATTATTTAGTCTATTATTAAAATGATATGTTTTAAATGTTTTAATTTAATAAAAATGTGTTATAATTTTTTGTGTTGGGTTTTCTGATGAATATCCTGCAGGCGCTTTAACCGGCACTGGTCAGGTCCCGAGGATGCCGGATAATCGGGCTTTGACTGTATATTATCACACTATTGTTGCAATTTATTTTGGCATTCTCTCTTAAATCTACAAATCTCCCTTTCTGTTTATTTACCTTGCCTTCTGTATAACTAATCCTGACTTGGTCAATCAGCTTATTCAAATTTTCAGTGTTATCTTTCATCTAGTATTTGTTTCACATCAAATTGTTGTCCATTGGTTTTGACCTCCTGACTCAAGAAGTTTTGATTGTGAAGCATTGGGTATGAAATACCAATCTCGTGGCTATGAGGCGCTCGTCTGCATGGAGGGCACTGTTAGTGCACGTTGGGATTCTTGACTTTAGAAGGTTGAGGGGTGATCCGATAGAGATTTTAAAAATAATATGGGGATTTGATATGGTAGATAGAGTCTAGCTATTTCCTCTGTTGGGGGATTCCAGAACATGGGGGGCATAATCTGAAAATTTGAGCCAGCCTATTTAGAAGTGAAATCGGGAGGCATTAAACACCCAAAGGCTAGTGAGAATCTGACATTCTCTCCCCACAAAAGGCTGTGGATGCTGGAACTATTCACATTTTCAGACTGAGGTGGATAGATATTTGTTAGGTCAGCGTATTAAGGGTTGTGGGTAAGGAATGTAACTTCAGTTGAGGTATAGATTAGTCATGATCTTCTATAATGACAGAACAGATTTTAGGGGCTGAATGGCCTACCCCTGTTTCTATTTTTACCTTGACAATTTCACACAATTTTGATGACACCTATCCCATTAGGTGTTGCTTTGTATTATTTTCTGGTTTTAATAAAAATAATGTAAAAGTTTGGAGCAAAAATGCAGACAAGAATCCCAAAACTAGATGCCAAATTTGCAAATACTTCAGCAGCAACAGTATATTGTTCCCTAGAGCTGATATGACCTGGAATAAAAGATATCCAAACTGCACAAATGATAATCATGCTAAAGTTTATGAATTTGGCCTCATTAAAATAATTTTCGGGCTCGCAAATTGCCAGATCATTTTAGTAAGGCCAATTCGAGCTGTGCATTAAGGCAGTGCATGTGGCTGGTGTTCCAGGTTGACATTCGTAACTAGGCCAAACACGGCAGACAATTGCGTGCATCAGTGTCCCACAAACAGTTGTGGATTGAAATTAGCAATTAATAAAAAAAAGATTGGTGGGATTATTATTAGGCATATGGAGTAAAGAAACTTGCCCAGTGTTTCATCCTGTCTGAAATTGAACACAGGTGTCTCGAGTGTCATGCGAGTGTTCTAACCACTTTGTGATAGGATTCCACGAGCACTGAGTAAGCAGTGGTAGATGCTGTTTGACCAACCAATCGTTTTGTGAAGAGGTAGCAACGCAAATTGACCTCTGAGTCACGAAATAATATACCGAGATTAAACTGGAAAGGAAGGTCTTCTTCATCTGAATCTCTCTGTGATCCTGTGTGAAGGTCTTCGGTGGTCAGCACAGCAGTTCAAAGAATATTGTGAAGCTGAAGCTGCATCAAAATTGCAAGGAAATGGCATTACCACAAGGTAATAGGAACGATTGTCATGACTTTAACTCACAGCAATTGAAACCAGTCAAAGCAAACGGAGCATTTGTCATAAATGATTCTCACTTGGTCGTCCACATGGAATTTCTTTTGAAACATTGACTTTTTCACCCAACTATCTACTCGCTCATTTTTAACAATAATAATAATCCTTTCATTTCGTATAATGCCTTTTAACATTGGAAAGACATCTCAAAGCAATCACAGGATTTACTGTGAAATGGAATGACTGTGTATTTGGTAACGCAGAAGTATAATTGCACAAGCAATGCCCACAAAATCAACAACATTGAATTATATCGTGCCCTCCACGCCGGACGGCGTCTTAGAGCGCTTACCCACAAACCGCCATGAAATGAAAGGCCAATTTTGTTCGTGGGATTTTTGAACAGGGCAAGAACAACAACAAAATTGTATTTGTATAGAGCCTTGCACATCGCCAACAATCTCCCAATTATCCTTTCGAATAGCGCCATGGGATCTTTAACATCCACTTGAACAGGCAGATGGAACCTCAGTTTAATATCTCATCTGAAGGACGGCACCCCTAGCAATGCATTGAGAGTTTGTCTTAGACTACCGTATATGAGTTCAAATCCTGTGGTGGGATTCACATCAACAACCTTTTAACTCAGAGGTTAGCGTGCTACGAATTACACAACGAGTATTATTATTACATATTGTAACCAATATTCACTTATACTGTAAATACATAGTAACTACACATTATCACATACACTTTGAAGGTCTTTTAGTCATCCTCCCAAAGTGAATGGCTATTTCAAGCGCAAGGATTGTACTGTATATTGTTTACATAATAGTTGAGTATACCTTGGAATGACACCCTTAACCAATTTTATGGTGAGAATCTATCATCGTTAAGAACCCTTGTTCGATTTTCGGCAGAATAATTTCTTCACATCTAATTTACTTCTGATGGGTGAAATAGTTTCCATCCTGTATCAGGTCGTCCTTTGTAGACCTACAGGGGAATAATAAGTGATATTGTAGCATTTCTTAAATGCCATATTATTGCATAAACAGGGAGTGAAACTTCACCTGAGTAATGTTGAATACACAATGAAGGAGCTCCATAGCCCATCAGTGAATTGCTGAACTGTTAATCCATATGCTGCTTCTTAAAGAACATACTGGGACGTCCTCCTGACATGAAAGGCGCTATACAAATGTAATTCTGTTGTTATTGTTGTTAAATGTTTCTGACCACTGATATGTTCCTATTCTCTGAGGAATGCTATCAACAATCTTGTTTACTCTAGTTTTCTATCCTTCTCCAGGGATATATTATCTTGCCATCTTCAGAGAATGTTAGGAAACGATCCAATATTTATTATGGTAACAAATCAAAGTGACAAAATTCCTGTTGTAAGTTTGAAATCAATAATTAAACAGTTAACTTGGAGGATTGGTTATTGTACAGTAAAATGTCATTGCACACAGTAATATAATTTTGCAACACACTCAGATTATAATAAGAAAAGAGAAAATAATATTGTAGAAATGTTATATAAGGGTGGTGGAAGTAAGGAATTCTTTATACCAAAGGGCTTTTGATGCTCAGTCCTTGAACATATTCAAGACTGTGTCAGATAGATTTCTCATTTATAAAGGGATTATGAGTATGGGTATAAGGCAGTTAGCTGGAGTTAGAGAAGAATATCAGCCATGATTGAATGGCGGGGCAGGCTTGGTGGGCCGAATGGCCGACTCCTGCTACTATTTCTTATCTTCCTATGTTCTTAAATATATAACCGAAATAATACATTAATAATGTTTCGAATTATAACATATTTTTGCCATGTTACTGTTAGGATTGACCCCCAATTCAAGTGCCAGTGGTGCCAGTATATGCGTTTAGTGTATGTTGTTAGTGTGTGTGTGTGTTTAGTGTGTGCATTTGCGTTTAGTTTCTGTGTGTGCGTTTAGTGTGAGCGTTTAGTGTGTGAGTTCAGTGTGTATGTATTTAGTGTTGGTTTAGCGTGTGTTTAGCGTGAGTGTGTTTAGTACTTGAGGCAGATTAACATTATGTTGTCTGCTCTGCTATTCAATTAATAGATATCATGTTGGACAAGATAATTCTCTGATTATGTAAAATTATTAGTGAATTGCAAGGAATCGTGGTGGTTTTGAAACAGCTCAATTTTCACCCTGGAAATGATACACTTCAAGTCAAGCTGAATATGTGGATTTGATGTTCGGTAATGGGATCATTGACTATTGGAGATGTAAAGATTGTGAGAATCAACCTCAAAAATGCTGCTTCAGCCTCTGCTCGTTTTTCATTTTGGTTGATTTATTTCTGATAGAAATTTTACAGATCAGCTACTTTTCCAGCTGCGCCTGTCTGAGAAACAAACAGGACTATCCTTCCTTTCTGAGGACAATACCCAGCGATTACCACCAGGCCAAGGCTTCGGCCCAGTTTGTCAGGCGCTTTGGGAGGACATGGATTGGAACAAATAAAAGGGAAGATGACTATGGTATTTGGAATGCAAGCCTTCACTCAGGCTGCGCGGAAGTTTGGCATCTGTTTTGATTTCTTGTAATCTTTCTTTGGAACCTATCCCAGAGAGAAGTTACTTAAAAATGTAGATATCATAAAGAAATCTTCCACCAAAGTAATCATGCTTTCCTTTGTTAGAATTTAATCCTGACAACCAAAAGATATTTATTTGTCAGGATTAGCATATAGAATAATGTATGTGTCAGGCAGACCATTCACAATGCTTTAAAAATAAATATTCCTTACATTCAATATCACACCTTATCATGCCAAAATATTTGAAAAGCATTGTTATATACTTAGTTTTGTAAATATACTGACTGTGCTGTCATGTAGCTTTGTGGTTCTCTCGCTTTGGAAGCGAGAGTCGTGCGTTAAATTCCAGACAGGGCAAAACCTTGGGCAAGTTTGCTTACTCCACAGGCCTAATAATCCCTCAAAAAACAATCATGAAATGGTCATTTCAAATCATGACTGTTTGTGGGACACTGCTGTACACAATTGGCTGCTGCGCTTTGCCCAAATATATACCGCCAATTCACGTTGCAGCATTTTCTGTGAAGCTCTTTGAGATGTCTAGAAAATGTGAAAAGAACTACATCTAACACAAGGATTATTATTAGTATTAGTATATAGCCTCGAGCTCTCACCTCTTAATGAGACAACCTGGGTTAAATTCCTAGCGTTGAAAACCCTGGATAAGTTTCCTTACTCCACAGGCCTCTGTTTACCCAGCAGTAAATAGGAATCTGGTTGTTTGTCAACTGGCGGTCTCTTTTCCAAAGGGAACAATACATTGAAAAAAACATTAAAATCTGGTCACTATGACTGGAACAAAGCTGTGTGCAATTGGCTGTGACAGTTCTCCCACAAAACATGCAATCAATTTACTTTAGAATATATACTGTGAAGCGCTTTTAGGCATACCACGATTTGATAAGCCACCATATCAAATGAAAGGTTTAATATTATTTTTATTATTTGAGGGAACCACAATTTAGGATTAACAATTCAAACAATCATTATTCAAAAGTAAATGCAAAAGAACCAAATTAAAATTCCAGACCAATAATTGCTAAAATAATTGAAAATAAAATACTGCAATTGTAATTAAATAATTTATTCATGAAAAAGCACCACTTATTAAGATTCTTAATTGGACTGTTAAATCTTGGAAGTGTTGAATAATACAAGAAATTAATTGTAGTAAATTCAATAGGAACAAATTATGCTGCAATGTCTCAACTACATTAAAGTCTGTCCATTGTGTATATAATGCTTACAGGAAAATATTATTGTCTGTGTGGGGAATCAGATCTCAAGTGTAGGATTATGCTAATCACTATGCCCTTATATGTAGATGTATCGGTTATAGCACCCTCTCGTGACCACTGTGGTAGCACATGGAATTGCATGCTGGTGGTCTCTTCTTAATAAAGCCGTCTTACATGAAAGTCGATCTCTCCATGGTCTCTCTTTTATATCTCGAATATAACATGGTGGCAGCGGTCCGAAAGTTAAACCCACAACATGGCTATACATCTGTCGACCCAGATTAATTTGCCAAGCAAGCTTGAGGGTGGAAGTGGACCATACAAATGTGAATTGTGGTTTAAATTGATCAATCATTTTGAACGTTATCGCATTGCCTCAGGTCTCAATGAAAAAGAAGACGTAAAACAGGTGAGCACACTCCTATTTTCCATGGGAGATTGCGCTGATAACGTTATAATCACTCTCAGAATAGATGAGAAAACTGCAACATATGATGAAATTATAGAAGCACTAACTGAACATTACGAAGGCAGATGAAATGTGATCGTGGAGAGGGTTCGGATTAACAGGCGAAAACAAGTGCCAGGCGAATCCATTGATGTTTTCATACAAGATTTGTTTAGACTAGCGGATAACTGTCAATACGGCGAGCTCAAGGACAGCTTAATCAGAGACAGAATTGTTGTTGGAGTGCTGGATGAAAAATTGTCAGACTCTCTGCAGGCCCAACTGAACCTCACGCTTGACAAAGCGGTCCATATATGCCGTCAGTCAGAGGCAAGATATAACAGCCGAGACATTGTCCGTGGTGACATCCGGTCCACTAGCATTGATGATGTCACTAAACGCAAAACTCCATTCAACGACAACAGCTTAAAGTCGAGCAAACAAATGCAGCAAACACGAGATTCCAAGGTCGATAATTGTCAATGGTGTGGCAGACAACGCCATTCACGTCAACAATGTCCTGCAAAAATGCCATATGCAACAATTGCCAAAAGAAAGGTCATTTCCAGGCAGATTGCTACAGCGCTACATCCAAACGCAGAAAAACAAAAGTGCACGAAGTTCAAGTCTCACTACAGGATGACTTTTGGAGTGCTTGCATCTCAGTTGAAGGACACCGCACCTGCTTCAAGCTAGACACCGGGGCATCCGTTTCCGTCATCAGTGACACAGAACCCTGGCTAGCCGATGTACAACTCAAAGAGACCAATCAGTCCCTCCGTGGTCCAGGTGGCATCCCACTACCAGTGAAGGGAATGCTGATTGCTAAAATGCAGTACCTCCAGAGGGAGATAACTCAGCGATTCTATGTAATTCAAAACCAGAGATGTTAGCTACTCAGTAAACGAGCATGCGTCGATCTTGGCCTAATCGCAAGAGTAAATGAAGTGAAGCAGAGTCCAACTCCCAACTTCAAAGCAGAATATCCTGGATTGTTCACTGGCCTGGGAAATCTTCGGACATCGTACCACATAACGCTGTGCCCTGACACCAAGCCAGTATGCTTGTACACACCGAGAAAAGTGCCTCATCCACTCACTACCACAAGTGGAAAAGGAGATTCAGTCCATGCTTCCACAGGGTGTCATTTCGCCAGTCAATATGCCAACACCATGGAGCTCAGGTATGATAACTGTGCCCCAATCAAACGGTTCCTTTCGCATCTGTGTTGACCTCACTCAACTCAACAAGAGTGTACAACGTGAGATTCACCCTATGTCCTCAGTTGACGAGAGCTTGGCTGAGCTTGGGAAAAGTAAAATCTTCTCCAAGCTAGACGCAAAGCGTGGATTTTGGCAGATACCGCTTGATGAAGATTCAAAACTTCTGACTACATTCATCAGACCTTCAGGTCGTTACTGCTTCAACCGGCTACCATTCGGCATTAGTTCTGCATCAGAGGTTTTCCCAATAACCATGTCTGGTATCCTCCTTGGCCTCGATGGTGTCATTTGCCATATGGATGACATTCTCATTCACGGTGCCACGCAAGTTGAATACAACCGACGTGTGAGAGCAGTCTTGCAGCGACTACTCGAAGCTGGGCTCACACTCAATGACAAATGTGAATTCTCCAAGGGCTCCATCAAGTTCTTAGGTCATGTGATAGACGCAGCAGGCATACACGCTGATCAACGCAAGACTACAGCCATTACAGCGTATCCAGTCCCAACAAACATCACTGAGCTCCAGAGATTCATGGGATTGGTCAACCAACTTGGGATGTTTGTCCCTAGGTTGGAGGAGATCAAGGAGCCATTACGCCAGCTGCTACAGAAAGAGACAGCTTGATATTGGGGTAACGCACAGCAGAGTTCATTCAAAACGTGAAATTGTTGCTACTTTCATCTGTAGTTCTCGCTCACTATGACCCAAAACGTCCAACCTTCGTTGCCACTGACGCTTCAGCATCTGGCATTGGTGCCGTATTTCTTCAGATCCAAGACGATGGAAAACGCCATCCAATCTACTACGCATCACGTTCTCTCAGGGAAACAGAGAAGCGATATGCAGTAATCGAAAAAGAAGCACTAGCTGCAACCTGGGCTTGTGAGAAGTTCTCTGACTATGTATTAGGACTACACTTCATCCTCGAGACAGATCACAAACCGCTTGTGTCCCTTCTGCAGATGAAGGAACTCGATAAGATGCCTCCACGCATACTGCGATTCCGCCGTCGTCTGATGAGATTTAGTCGAACAGTCAAGTACGTTCCAGGCAAACACCAGAACACGCCCGATGCACTGTCCCGTGCTCCTGTCGGCTCACCCGAGGAATCTGACACTGCGCTGATTGCAGAAATTGAAACTTTCGCGAATCAAACAATGAATACACTACCAGCAAGTAGACGACGCCTACTTGACATCGCCGCAGCTCAAACAGCAGAAGAAGAGTGTGCGCAGATCAAAGAGTATTGCTTAAGTGGTTGGCCTGCGTACATGCCACACACAGCACTACTTCGCCAGTACTGGGAAAGTAGAAGTCATCTCTCTGTCCTCGACAATCTACTTCGTCATGATGACCGCATAGTCATTCCCAGAACCATGAGATTGGAAATGCTTGACTGCATCCATTAGGGCCATTTGGGAATCACAAAATACCGAGCCAGAGCTAGTATATCTGTTTGGTGGCCGGGTCTCTCCAAAACTTTAGAAGAGATTATTTCTAAATGTTTCACTTGTGCCAAACACCGACCAGAACAACGCGAGCCTCTCTTGCCAGCATCATTCCCATCACGTCCATGGGAAAGGCTGGGGATGGATTTACTTGAATATCAAGGGAAGATTTTTCTCGTTGTAGTCGACTACTATTCCCGCTGGATAGAAATAAAATCTTTCTCATCTGGTCAAACCTCAGCAACAGTTATTAGAGCACTGAAATAAATCTTTGCCGTCCACGGGATCCCAGACTTGGTGGTCTCTGACAATGGGCCGCAATTTAGTTAGCCTCATTCCTCCAGTTTGCTGAGAGGTATGGATTCGTACACACCACCAGTTCACCAAGGTACCCACAGGTAAACGGCGAAGCTGAGAGAGCAGTTCGTACAATGAAAGGGCTACTCAAAAAGAATGAAGATCCCTATCTTATTCACTCTTATTTGACCCACCGTTTACATTTTGTTTCTTCCAATGGTTTTTCTTCAAACCCCCGCAGTTTCGCACGGCGTCCCTCAGAGCTCTGTCCTCGGTCCCCTCCTTTTCACCCTTTACACACTCCCTCTGGGCGACGTCATCCGCAGACATGGGGTAAATTTCCACATGTATGCGGATGACACCCAGTTGTACCTTTCTGCCTCATCCCTCAACCCCCAGACGATCGATGTTCTGATAGCATGTCTGTCCGACATCGAGTCGTGGACGAGGGACAACGTTTTGCAATTGTACGTGAATAAGACCGAGGCCCTCCTGATTGGCTCAAGCCAGCGCCTCCGTACATCGGGCGCTGCCAGCCTCAATATCCAAGGTTGCACTCTCCACCTCACAAAGCCAATCAGGAACCTCGGCATCATGTTCGTTCAAAAACTTTCCTTCCTCCCCCACATCCGCGCCTTGACCGGCACCGCCTATTTCTATCTGCGCAACATTGCCAGGCTCCGCAATTATCTTACCCCCCGCGCTGCCGAAACACTCGTGCATGCATACATCACCTCACGGATGGACTATGGAAATTCTCTCGTCGGCCTCCCCAGTTCCTCCATTTATAGGCCGCAGGCTACCCAAAACTCTGCAGCCCGTGTACTATCCCGCACCTGCTTCCGCGACCACATAACCCCCACCCTCGCCCGTCTTCACTGGCTCCCCATCCTCCAGAGGATCGAGTTTAAGATCCTCGTCCTCACCTACAAGGCCTTACACGGCCTTGCCCCATCCTGTATGTGTATGTCATGAAGATAACATAATAACCCATCAATTCCCTCAAGAATCTGAGTCATGACCACTTGGAAAATTCCTGGGTTTGAGGCAATATGGCCCGTATGAGTGTTGGCAGTCAAGTACTCCTTTGACTTCTCATCTAACTCTGCTTGTACATAGGCGATTGACAAGTCCATTTTAGAAAACAATTTACCACCTACCAATGTGTTGAACAAATCTTCTACATTTGGTAACACGTAAGGTGGACTACTCTCTAGAACTCGATTCACGGTTACCTTGGAGTCTCCAAAGATTCTGATCATACCGTCAGATTTTGGAACTACAACTATCGGAGTAACCCAATTACTTTGTTGTCGTTTACTGATAATATTCTCTTTTTCAAGTCTGTTCAGTTCTTTTTCTAATTTTGCTCTCATTGCGTGTGGCAGTGGACGTGGCTTATAGTGCACTGACCTTGCTTCACTTTATACTCCTACCCTCGCTTTGTTTCTGCTGATTGGTGCACTGGATTCACTGAACACCGTCGGATGCTTCTTTATCACCTCTTCCTGTGTTGTGAACGAGATTTGCACATGGAAGATTTCTTGCCAATCTAATTTCAGCGAGTTCATCCAATTTCTACCAAGTAATGCTGGTTTTTAACCTTTCACCACAAGAATTGGCAATTACGCACATTGATCCTTGTATTTAACCGGAACACACACTCTACCCACAACTGGGATAATCGCCCCTCCGTAGCTAGGGAGCGCGACCCTTGCTGGTTTTTTTTTAGCTGATTCTTGCTCAGCTTCCCTCGGTACAGTGTTTCAGACACGAAACTGACTGTTGCTCCAGTATCAACTTCCATGATTACTGGGACTCCATCCAATGTTACTTGGATCTTGATGCCACGTGACTAGCTTGTGGACGCTTTTGCGTTGTAGATTGTGTTCATCTCCACTGGCTCCTCAGAATCCTTGCTCGCCTCGTGTCACTCAACCATATGCAGAAACTGACATCCTTTCTTGACCGCATTTGTTCTCTTGGTCTTGAAACAAGCCTTCACAAGGTGCCCAGTCTTATGGCACGAATAACAATCCACGTTTGTGAAAGGACAAGATTATGCTGGATGAAATCCCAGACATCGATAGCATGACTTTGCATTATTCCAGCTACTCTTCCATAGAGGAAGACTCACATGCGCTTTGAATTTCTGTTTGCACACCTGTAGATTGTTTACCTCCCCCACTGTTAGGCAATAGCTTGCTCGAATTGCTTTTGCATCTGTACCCGCCATGTCCATAGACAAGGCAGTTTTACATGCTAAATCAAATGTAAGCTGTGAAATTGTCATTAGTTTGCTTCGGATACGGTCACTCTTCAGTCGGCACATAAACCTGTCTCGTAACACACGGTCCTGGAAATCCCCAAAATTGGAGGGTATCAAAAGATTTTTCAACGCTACGATAAAATTGCCAATGGGTTCCTCTGGTATTTGACACCTGGTACCAAATCGTTAGCTTTCTGCTATCCGTGATGGCTTTGGGTCATAGTGTTCTGTAAGCATTTCAAGTATGTCCTTCAATGGTGTGTCCTTAGGCTTAGTTGGGGTTAACAAATTATTCACTGTTTTATACACACCGGGACCCACTTCTGTCAGAAAGAGTGCTCGCATTCTTACTTGCACTGCTGTATTTACACTTGCCGCATTATCTTCAGAAGTTTCAATTTCAACAAGATGATTGGCTGCAAGGAACATCTACAACTGCTCAATGTAAGCACTGAACATTTCCCGGCTTTGTTGAAACACACCAATCGTCCGATGTATGCTACGGGAGTCGTCATTTTTGCATATTTTTAGTATCAGTCCCACCAAATTTGAACGCAAACTGTACAACATTTGTAGCTGTCAATCGAAATGAAAAGTAGTGATGCACTTCTCCGCACTTTGTAGAGTCCCTTTCCTACAAACAGAAATAGCTAGGGAATCCACTGTCCCAATCTGTCTTCGACAATTTGTGATTTATCTGGGACTACAAGAATCACAGACGTTCAGGATCCGATGTCCTCCATCCACCCTCATTTTCACACTTTCACCCCCTCCTCCCCTTCCTCATTCACAGGAACAATCACTTCCATCAAACCCACCATTTGTTCATTGGCCACCATCCCCACCCCCCTCCTCTGCACCCAGCTCCACCTCCGCTAATTTCTGACAGAATAAACCTCTCCCTTTCCTCTGGCAATGTCCCCACCTCCCTGAAAACAGCCACCATCACCACTATCCTGAAAAAACCCTCCCTTGATGCGTCGCAGCCATGAAGCTACCGACCCATCTCCAAACACACGTTCCTTTCTAAGGTCCTTCAAAGAGTGGTTTCCGCCCAGCTCCGCTCTATCCTCTCAACTCACTCACTCCTTGATCCCCTCCAATCAGGTTTCCGCCCTGCTCACAGCACGGAAACTGCCCTAGTCAAGGTTACAAACGACATCCTAACCGCCTACGACAAGGGCTCCCTCTGCCTGCTCGCCCTCCTTTACTTGCCTGCTGCATTCGACACAGTCGATCAAACCATCCTCCTCCAACGCCTTTATTCCCGCCTCAAACTTCAAGGCACAGTCCTTGAATTGTTCCACTCCTACCTGAAACACCGCCTACATTTCGTATCCTTCAATAGTTTTTCCTCATCCCCTGTACAGTCTCTCATGGAGTTCCTCGGGGATCTGTGCTTGTCTCCTCCTTTTCACTATACACATGATCCTTCAGGGCGATGTCATCCGCAAACATGGGGTAAACTTCCACATGTATGCGGAAGACACCCAGCTGTTCCTCTCCGCCTCATCCCTCAACCCCCAGACCATTGATGTTCTGACAGCATGTTTGTCCGACTGACAGTCCTGGACGAGAGACAATTTCCTCCAATTGATCGTGAGCAAGACCGAAGCCCTCCTGATTGGCTCAATCAAGCGCCTCCGCATATCGGGTGCTGCCAGCATCAACATCCAAAGCTGTACCTCACAAAGCCAGTGAGGAACCGCGGCATCACGTTCAACCCCAAACTCTCCTTCTTCCCCCACATCCGCGCCTTGACCGGCACCGCCTATTTCCACCTGTGCAACCTTGCAATGCTCCGCAACTATCTCAATCCCCAAGCTGCCGAAACACACGTGCACGCGTATGTCACCTCAAGGCTGGAGTACGGAAACTCTCTCCTTGTCGGCCTACCCAGCTCCTCCATTCACAGGCTGCAAGTCATCCAAAGCTCTGCAGCGCGTGTACTATCCCGCACCCGCCTCTGCGACCACATATCCACCACCCTCACCCGTCTCCATCGGCTCCCCATCCCCCAGAAGATCGAGTTCAAGTTCCTCGTCTTCACCTTCAAGGCCTCACACGGCCTTGCCCGCCCTATCCTTCCGACCCACTCACGCCCTACAAGCCCATCCGGACACTCCGTTCAGCAGGACTTGGTTTCTTCTAAGCACCACACCCTAACCGCCCCTCTATCGGAGGCCGGGCCTTCAGTTTTTCCGCTACCAACCTTTGGAACTCCATCCCCCAATCCCTCCGCCTTGGTTCATCCCTTTCCTCTTTCAAGGCCGGTTTGAAGACTTTCGTTTTCGACCGTGCCTTCTTTTCCCCCCTAATGCTTCGACCTCCCCCACGTTTCTAACCACCTCCCGAGCACTGCCCACCCAGCTCGGGTCAAACGCATCCTGTGCAGCGCCTTGGGACGTCCTCCGGCCATGAAAGGCGCTCTAGAAGTGCAATTTGTTGTTGTTGTTGTTCTTGTTCTAGAGAACGACTGCACACATCATGTAATTTATTTACATTTATGTACACTGGGCACTAGATGGCACTATCAAACACTACACCCCATCCCATCCGGCCTCTTGAAGCCATCCCCTTTTCCCAGTTCCTCTGCTTCCACAGCATCTGCTCTGATGCAACATTTCACACCGGGACCGCTGCTTTTTTCCTCGACCGAGGATTCCCACCAACCATGTTGGGAAAGGCCCTTGACTGTGTCTGTCTGATTTCCCACACCTCTGCAATCACCACTCCCCCCCCATCGCGGAATCGTGATAGGGTCCCCATGCAACTCACTTACCTCCCCACCAGCCTTACTATTTAACACATCATCCGCAGAAACTTCCATCTGCTGTGACGTAACCCATCCACCAAGGATATATTTCCCTCCCCTCCTTCCCCGCATTCCGAAGTGACCATTCCCTCCCGGATTCTCTGGTCCTCTCTGCTGTCAGCACCACGAGCTGCTCTCCTTCCTCTGACACGTTCCCGTGCCAGCCCTGGAGATGTAATACCTGCCCTTTCACTTCCACCGAAACCCCTCTCCAGGTACCAAAACACAGCTTCCATATGAGACAGCGGTTCACATGTACTACCACCAATGTAGCACAATGCATCCGCTGCTCACAGTGTGGTCTCCTCTACATTGGGGATACCAAGCACAGATTGGGAGGCCGATTTGCAGCATCTTCGCTTTATATGGAATGTCAACCCTGATCTTCATGTCTCCCTCCATTTCAACTTGCGTCACATTCAGAGGCTGATCTTTCAATCCACGGCCTCCCCTGCGCTGTTCCAGTGACTCAGAACGACAGCTTGAGGAACAGCACCTCATCTATCTACTGGGGACACTACAGCTGTCTGGCCTCAACATTGATTTCTGCCATTTCAGGCCAGAGGAGTTTCTACCCCATCCCCTCTCCACCAACCCCCCCCCCCCCCCCCCCCACTACCAGCACCCGCCCCCCATCACAAGTTCGTTGAAACCCATCCTTTTGTTTATTTCCAACCCATCAGTTAATATTTTTGTTCCTTTGTCTTCTTTGCATCTATTTTCTTCCATGTTCTACGTCTCCCCCTCTAACGTCTTTAAAAACCTCTCCCTCCAATCAAGGCCCTATTCCGACGAAGGATTGTAGACCCGAAACAATGACTCTGTGTCCTATCTCCTGGATGGAGGCTGCTTGACCTGCTGAGTTTCCCCAGTACCTTTTGTGTGTGAAGCTGATTCCTCGGTTAGGGGATTCCAGAACAAGTGGGCATAATCTTACAATTAGAGCCACCATATTTAGAAATGAAATTGGGAGGCATTTGTGACCCAAAGCGTGGTGGAAATCTGAAATTCTCTCCCTCTATGGCTGTGGATGCGGGATCGATTCACATTTTCAGACTGAGGTGGATAGATATTTGTTAGGTCAGGGTACTAAGGGTTGCAGGGTTAAGGATCGGTGACTGGAGTTGAGGTATAGATTAACCATGATCTTCTAGAATGACAGAACAGTTTCGAGGGTCCGAATGGCCTACCCCTGTTTCTATGTTTCTACGATTCTATGTTTCTATGATTTAACAAGTAATAAATTGATCTCCCGTCGATGAATGTTTGAGGTACACAGCCATGCACAATTGGCAGCCACGTTTCGCCCAGAAATATGCTATCAAATCACTTTACAGGCTCGTCTGTGAAGCCCATTGAGACGTCTAAGAAGACGTGAAAAGCTCTCTATCAAATGCAAGGATTATTATTAATTTCCCAAGAGGGACGCATCCTGCTGTTCAAATTCTACACAGGGTAAAGTGAACAAGTACAATTTACACAAATAGTGATATATTGATTGTTATTACACAGTAATTAATTGCGATAATTGTTTTTATACCGTCAAGAAATCCAGTAATACATACATTACACTCTGAAGCAAGAAATGAAAACAACACACACACTTACACTAAAACCTTGACAATTTCACAGCTTGTTTGATGATACCTTTCCCACTAGGTCCTCTTTTGTATATTTTCTGGTTTTAATAAAATAATGTATCATAATAGAGCCAAAATCCAGAAAAGAAGGCCAAAAATTGAAGCCCAAATTGCAAATAATTCAGCAGCAAGACTATATTTTCCAAGAGAGCTAACATAAACTGGAATAAAAGATATCCAAACTGCACAAAATATAACCACGCTAAAGGTCATGTATTTGGCCTCCTTAAAATGATGTGGCAATTTTCGAGCCAGAAATACAACAACAAAGCACACACAAGAGAGGCATCCATTATATCCCAGAACATAATAAAAAGGTGCTTCAGACCCAACATCAAATCTCAGAATAATTTTATCGCTGTGAGAAACACAATTCCTAACAGGGAAAGGTGAGGCTGTAGTGAGTCAGATGGTGCACAATATACACTGTACCAGGATAAGGATACGAGCAGTCAATCATTGCTGTTTTACACTAAAATACTTCATTATATTATTGCGCGGCTGTGTCGCCTTCAATGCCATCACAACAACAACTGTTTTCCCCAAAACACCAGACATGCACAAAACAAATCTAACGCCAAATATCGTGTGGCGTAGTTAGCAGAATGGAGCTGATGGCTGACCAATGAACGTGAGGGAGCCAAGAAAACACAATGTTAGTGCCAATAGCAGAAGAAAACTCAATTCCAAATGGTTAGCTATTGACAATAGGAGTTACCTGTAAACAACGAAAAGGACTGCCACCATCATGGTAATGCCGGCTCCAACTATAGCAAATACTACTATTACCATTAGTATTATTTCTGAGTGAGACAGGAATTCTGTTTCCTTGCAAAAGCATTGGTCGTGTTGTAAACTGGATAAATATTCCCAAAGGCATTCCACGCATTGTATTGAATCTACGACCAACAGGAGTCATGGAAAATGCAATCCATTTTACAAACAACTCCAATCATTAGAAAACATTTTACCATTAAATAAGAGCTCTTCTCGATACCTGGTGACCCACCTGTGATGTTGCTTATTTCTCCTTCGCTGCACAAAACGCAGTCAAAGTAATGCATAGGTTGTCCCTTTCTGGCCGCTTTCCGTGTTCCAGGGGGACATATTTTGGAACACGCTGCTCGTGGAATCTTGGTTTAACAACCAGAGCCTTTAGTTTGATTGGATTCCGACCGATATTGGGTGAACAGTAGCTGTACCTTTGGTTTCACAATGGATTATCAATCGTTTTGGATGAAGTTACTTTTCTGTGCTCACCACTCGAAACAATACTATTTTCATTTAGGATCATCTATTGCCCCAAAGCTGCAGATCCATCATAGAGTCCCACCAGCACAACATCACAACATTATTGGGTTGTCTGTTGACAATATTGTAGTTTGGGACCGGATCACCGTTTTCATCGAAATACACATTTTCACCATTGTGCAATGAGTGGTTTCTGTGTAATGTAGAAGCTTCACATTTGGGGATAAAATAAAAGTAAATAATGAACAGAACCTTGCATGTACTAGGGTCCGTCGATATAGAAAATTTCCGATTAAATATATCGATGTGCTCATATCGAGATATACCGAAATATCGATATTTTGGGGGTTTTGTACTGCGGATGCGCGCGCTTGCTCCGTGTGCGCGCGCATTCTGGGTGCGCGCGTATTCGGGGCCTATCTTCACAGGAGGTAAATATATTTCTCTCTCTGTGTCTCTCACCCTCCCCACCTCTTTGTTTTTCTGTCTGTGTGTCTCTATGTCTCTCTCCCACTCTTCTCTCTCGCATTCCCCCCATCTCTATCTATCTGTATATTATCACATCCACCCCGTCTCCCCCCCCCCCCCCCCCACGACGTCCCTCTCTCTCAACCCTACCCCAGTCGGCTCTCTCCCCCACCACAAAACCAGCCGCCCGTTTCTCTCTCCCCCGCGCCTCGCATCAGTCTCGCTCCCCCTCCCCCCAGCCGTCTCTCTCCCCACCCCAAGCAGTCACTCTCCCCCCAGCTGTCTATCTCCCCCTCGCCCCAGCCTTTTCTCTCCCCCTCTCCCCCCCCCCCCAGCCTTTTCTCTCCCCCCACAGCCGTCTCTTTCCCCCCCCAGCCGTCTCTCTCCCGCTCCCCCCAGCCGTCTCTCTCGCCCCCAGCTGTCTCTCTCCCCCTAGCTGTCTCTCCCCCCCTCCCCCCAGCCGTCTCTCTCCCCCTCTACTCCCCCCACCAGCCGTCTCTCTCCCCCCCATCTGTCTCTCTCTCCACCCCAGCCGTCTCTCTCCTCCTCCCCCCAGACGTCACTCTCCCCACCACAGCTCTCTCTCTACCCGTATTTGGTGTTGTGGCACGTGGTGGATTAGCAAAGGCGGGATTTTGTCTTGAAGAGTGCTGGGATTGGAGAGCTGAGTTGACCATACGCCCCTCACGTGACCTGAGAGACAGGAGGAAAAGGGAGAGCGGTGTGCAAACGCCATGAGGGTGGAGTGTGAAAATTGTAACTTTCGGGCGCGAAGACCCTGCAGGATCACGCACATGCCTGGAGGGCATAGTCGGGAATGATTGGAGGAAGAGCATTGTCCATGAGGTGTGCACGTGAAGGTCGGGGAGGGGCGCAAAGGGTTATAAGGGCAAGACATGCGGTCAACACCAAATTTGAACTCACATCACAACACGCCTTATCATGTCAAAACATTTCAAAAGCATTGTATAAACACATTTTTGTAAATATACTGAATATGAAGTCCTGTAGCTTTGTGGTTAGAGCACTCGACTTGGAAGCGGGAGACCTGGGTTCAATAGCAGACAGGGCAAAACCTTGGGCAAGTTTTCTTACTCCACAGGCCTAATAATCATCTCTCAAAAAACAATATTGATGGATGGTTTGGTCACTTCAAACCATGACTGTTTGTGGGACACTGCTGTGCACAATTGGCTGCTGCGTTTTGACCATAAATATACAGTCAATTCACTTTACAGCGATTTCTGTGAAGGGCTTTGAGATGTCTGGAAGATGTGAAAAGTACTATATGAAATGCAAATATGAATATTATTTTATTTAAGTGGCTCGAGCACTCGCCTCGTAATGAGACAATCTGGGTTAAATTCCCAGCGGGGCAAAACCTCGAATAAGTTTCCTTACTCCACATGCCTCTGTTTACCCAGCAGTAAATAGGAATCTGGTTGTTTGTCAATTGGCGGTCGCTTTACCGATCGTAACAATACCTTAAGAAAAACATTACAATCTGATCACTCAATCTATGACAGGAACAGCGCTGTGTGCAATTGGCTGTGACAGTTCTCCCACAAAACATGCAATCAATTTACTTTACAAAATATACTGTGAAGCGCTTTTAGGCATCTCATGATGTGACAAAGCAATATATAAATAGGAAGGATTTCGATCCTTATTACCATTTGAAGCAAACACAATTGAGGATCAACAATTCAAATAATTAATATTCAGTAGAAAATACAAAAGAACCAAATTACAATTCTAAACCAAGACTGGTAAAATAATCCAAAATAAAATACTGTAATTGGAATTAAATATTTTATTCATGAAAAAAGCACCGTTTGTTAAAATTCTTATTAGGGCTATTAAATGTTGGAAGTGTTGAATAATACGATAAATTATTTGTAGCATTAGAAGGATCAGACTATTCTAAAATGTCTCTACTGAACAAAAGACTGTTGTGTATATCATGCTGCAGAAGAATACTATTTTTATTGCTGCGCAAGACGATAATTAAATCTCAAGTGGGTCAAAATCTGTAGCTGCAAAATGTTTCTAAAATTAATTTGTATATCCAAATTAAATGAACATAATCCATTGGAAACATGCAGTGTAATTATCTCTTCCAAAAACAAATTGTAGCTGACTTGATCTTCTCCTAAGGAATAAGCAGCAATAATTGATGTGATTCCCTTGACATAAATGTTCTGCTATTGTATCCATCAAAGACAACTGTGCTTTTAATCATACTTTCTACTTTTGCTTCGAAAAGCCAGTATTTTATTTGCACAATGACATATAGAAATATATTTGAACTTTTTCCAGCAATAACTCTAATATATATATATTGATTGAGGAACAGTAAACATGTCACATGTTTGATTTGAATCTTGCAGCATGAAATATATAATTGCTCCTTTTATGTTACCTGAAAACATGTTGAATTCCGATGGGATCTAGAAACTGTGAAATTCATTTGACAGCATACAAAATTACTTCCGCTCTCTTTGTGTGCAAATTGGAAACTATCAGGCTCAGACTTGCAAAACACATTAATTTGGGGGACATTTGCAGGCTAGGCAATTGAAGTGGATCAAAACAATATACTGTATAGCTAAATAGATACATGTCTGGAAATGAAAGTCAATGACAAATAAGATTATACTGCTTAAAATTGAAACAACAAATGGACGGGATAGGAAACATAATAAATAATTATAATCTTTGCATTAGATATAGCGCTTTTCACATATTCTAGACTGTGTCTCAATGTATTCTATTAACACTAATCAAATATTAATTGAATGGATTGATAATTAATTGCCTCATGACATAATTGCAATGGTACAGCACTGAATGTGGTGCACATATTTTGAAAGTCTACAACTAGGCATAAATGAGAAACAAGAATGTTTTAAATTGGAAAGGAAGCCAATAGAATGATAAGCTGGCACGTTTATTGTGTATTATCAGTGAGAGAGACCATCTTACAATCAGTACAGTTTAAGCAAAACATTGATATAACCGTTGGAAAAAAAATCATTGTGATAATTTCGGAAAAGGTGAAAGCAAAAACACCAAACACATCCAAATAATATAGAAATCAAATCAATTTTGACTTTGACTAGCACAAACTGGTCACTATTGCTTGGAAGCTACTTTACCCATCATATGCGTTTTAGTATTTTCTTCTTTTTTCAGCAGGATAATAAAACATATAGGGATAAAAATACAGGCCAGTAGCCCTAACCTTGATGCCAAAATGGCAAATATTTCTACAGCCACAGTGTATTTTCCAGGAGAGCTTACATAAGCTGGAATGAAAGTTATACAAACAGCATAGAAGATAAGCATGCTGAAAGTGAAGTGCGTCGCTTCATTGAAGTTGTCTGGATGTCGGCGAGCCAGAAAAGTAAGGCCAAAGCAAACACAAGACAACAGTCCAATGTAACCAAGCACACAGTAAAAGGCCACTGCAGAACCCACATGGCATTCAAACACAATTCTCTCAGTAAAATATGCACTATTTTGCAGAGGCTAAGGAGGTGACAAACTAAGCCATACCGTACATATTAAGCATTGTATCAGGGTAAGGATTAAAACACTCAGTCGTTGTTGTGTAGTACCAAACCACTTCATCACGTTGTTACTGGGAAGTGTTGCATTAAATGCCATCACCACAACCATTGTTTTTTCCAAAACACAGGAAATACACAGAACAAAAGTGATACCAAAGGCCACGTGACGCAATCTACAAGACCAGACTGAAGGCTCTCCAATGCATGTAACTGAGCAAAGAAAACACAAAGCTAACGCGACAAGCAGCAGAAATCTTAACTCTGAATTATTAGCTTAAACAATATGAGTGTCTCTGTGAACATTGAATGCTGTGAATACCCTGAAAGTCAAGCAGACTCCAAGCAATGCAAGTGTGACTAGAACAACCCCTAATGTCTCCTCGAAGGAGAGGAATTCAATTTCCTTCAGTAGGCAGTGATCTCGTTTATCATTGGACCGGTATTCCAAAGGACATGTCAGGCACACGGCGGAATCTGAGGAAAGAAAGTAAATTGTGATTGATAGGACCTGAATTCAAATCACTTCAATAAATGTTTGAGAATTTAGGAAAGAATTGATAGCTGTGTTTATTCTTACTAGTGATGTTACTAATTTCACCATCAACACATTCTATACAATCAAAGCAACAATTTGGTTGTCCTCTTCTTGCTGCCTTCCTTGTCCCAGGGAGCCAACTCTCAGAGCAAACTGCCCGTGGGACCTAGTTATAGGGAAAGGCAGATATTAGATTTTGATATTTTTCTACAGTTCTTTTGTTGACGTCAGGTGCCCTGTACCATATTCTTTAGAGAACGGTTGTGTTTTCCCTCAAAATGTACATAATTTCACTTGATGGTATAGTCCGTGAATAAGTTTGAGACATCTGAGTCCTGTAACTCAGTGGTGTGGAGTCATGTGTCTACCACTTGCCTTAAAAGCGAGAGACCTGGGTTCAATTCTTCACCAGACAAAATTTGGGAAAATATCCATACTCCATACTCCTAATAATAATTCCTCAAAACTAAAGCACTACAATAAATCTGTCACTTGTTTGTGGAACACTGCTGTGCGCAATTGATTGCCGCACTTCACCCACAAATATGCAGTCAATTCACATTACAGTACATTCTGTGAAGCGTTTTGAGACACCGTCAGAAGATATGAAAAGCGGTATATCAAACTCAAGTAAAATTATTATTATAGAACACATGATAAACAGCCAGCTCAAATGAAGGATTATTAATACTATTAAGTGATTTTTCACTTCCATGTATTTAATTTATCCACAATTCATGCTGAGTTGCAAAAGCATTTTGATTGTGATTGCTGCTCAATTCTTTTCACATCTGAAGCCCAAGTGCACAGCAAACGTTCCTACCATAATCCGACCTCCGCTCCATACAATCGTCACTTCCCCTAATTTAAACTCATCCCCTGTTGGAGCAGATCCATCATAGTGACTGGTAAACCGTCCAGTTCACTTGGCTGCCAGTTTACAATGTCATACATTGCCACTGAGTCCCCGTATTCATTGAAATGAACATTTTCACCATTCTTTGTCCTGACGTTTACCATTTTCATGCAATGCAAAACCTATTTTGGAATAAAACGTGAGAAGTGGAAACTATATTTTACGTTTCGCACAATCATTTCAATGCTTAATAGTTTGCAATGTGTGTATCCTTAATATGCGAAGCAATGCAAGGCTCCTGTGTTATAGACGGGTTCGAATCTCATTCTGAATACTGTACTTGTAAACCTGTATTTAGGATGTGGCTGCTTTCCTGAATAACTGTTCTCAGATCGAAACATCCTAAATCGAAACACGATTTTCCCATGTGGTCCCATTATACATCCTGAGGTGTGTTCTTTTCACAAAATCTTCGGACTTTAAATCCACCAAATAACACACAAAACGCACGAAATAACACACAAGATAACACACATAGGCATGGAAGTGGACTTGGGGGTAATTGTAGAATATTGTATTTTAATACTGGCAAACTTTAATACACTCCTATGTTTTGGTTATCTGCTTGCACCTTTTGCTGTAACACACCTTGAACTTGCCAGTATATTGTCCTTATGCTGTTTTACAGCAGCCCCGTCGATCTAGCTAACCCTAAAGCCCTCCCGACATCTGTATATTTTTGGCAGAATTGATGCGCTTTATCAGCTCCTATTTAGTATTTAGAATGATGACTTTGCAGGATCTCTGGACGCTAGCGATATGACCGCTGCTCATATCACGTACTGCTCTTTATTGCGACGTTGTGCAAATGTGGTAGAAGCTGTAAGTCGCTCGAAGTTGCTCGGGAATGTTAGGAAATGAATGTGTTACTGAAGTGGCGTGCTTCAAAATAAGATGGCTTTTAAACAATGACGTAGCAACATGCCTATTGAACACTTCAAATGCTTTACATTCTATCGGGTGAGAGAGTGATTTACCCACGAATACACTATGGACTGTTGGAATGCAAAAATAGGACACGTAAAATGCGACTGCGATATTGAAAATATTTACTGCGTATGCGCAAGACCAAATGTCCTATATCGATAAAGATGTGTTAAATGTTTTTGCTGATTCAATTGAAACGTCCAAAATAGAAGCGTCGTTAATCGAGGCTTAACTGTAAAAAATAAATATTTTGTTTCATGTAGCGCTTTTCATGTCTTCTAGACTTTCAAGGCGCTTCACAGAATAGACTGTAAAGTGAATTGACTGCACATATTTGAAGGCGAAACGCGGCTGCAAATTGCACACAGCAGTGTCCTCATAAACAGTGCTGTGCAGGTACTGGGCAATTGTCATGATTGCCATTGAGACATTTAAGGAATTATCAGCATCCACCATATACTATTCCATTGCCCTCTTTTGTTTCACGTCAACTGAACTTTTATAGATGTTGGGTGAGAGCAAGATGGAGAAGTCAGTCATGTACTTCTAGCTGAATTGTGTGAAATCACAAATTATTGAAGATCACATTTAAGTAAATGTTCCTCCAAAAAATATGGACGGTCATGATATGAGGGTGCAATCAACAACAAAATAGGAAAACAACAACAACAACAACAACAATTTACATTTATATAGCGCCTTTCACGTCGTGAGGACGTCCCAAGGCGCTAAACAAGAGGCGTGTGACCCGAGCTGGGAGGGGAGTGTTTGGGAAGGGGTGAAACACGAAGGGGAGGTAAAAGAGTTCGGGGTGGAACAAAAGGCACGATCGAAGAGGAAAGTCTTCAAATTGGCCTTGAAAGAGGAAAGGGAAGAGGCGAAACGGAGGGATTGAGGGATGGCATTCCATAAGGTGGGAGCGGAGAAACTGAAGGCCCGACCTCCGATGGTGGGGCGGTTCGGGCGGGGGGCTTGGAGCAGGCCAAGTCCTGTTGAACGGAGGGTCCGGGTGGGTGTGTAGGGGGAGAGTAGATGGGTTAGGTAGGATGGGGCAAGGCCGTGTAAGGCCTTGTAGGTGAGGACGAGGATCTTAAATTCGATCCTCTGGGGGATGGGGAGCCAGTGGAGACGGGCGAGGGTGGGAGTTATGTGGTCACGGAGGCGGGTGCGGGATAGTACACTGGCTGCAGAGTTTTGGATGGCCTGCAGCCTATGAATGGAGCAACTGGAAAACTTGAACAATGGCAGACAAATCGGTGAAAACAACCTAAGTAATGTAAACATTGAACGAGATTGATTTCAGATAAAGAAGGCACTTCAGGATATCAGGTTCCATTCTTCCAAAGCACAGACAACATCAACAACTTTGATTTATATAGCGCACACCACGACGGACGGCATCTCAGAGCGCCTGCTTTGACCGTAATGATTCACCCTACAGACTGCAACAATGAGTTATAGCTATCTACAGTAAAAGCCTCGACGACATCTGACACTGATACACTGTTGAATAATTTCACTTTTAATTGACAAAGGAGATGAAGAGCTTCTTACTTGCCATGGTTGAAAGTTTGAAATATTCGCACAACTTTCATTGGGAAATGGACGTTTGCTACTTTGACAAGACAGCATGTCATGAAGAGCATGAGCTATGGCGTAGGTTGCTGTATAGACATTGTAGGTTACACGCTACTGAGACACGTCTGTATATGGATTATTTACAGTCTGTAAATCCTCTCGTCCTGTACATTCCTTCATTCCATCTGCTTTGTGCTCCTCGTTGCTCAGTGTACAGTTGAACGCCAATTCCCAAAAGTCTTCAATTAAGCGGTTTCCTGGGAATGCAGGTGGATGAACTTGCAGCAGAAACTCTCTCAACCCTGGAATATGTACTTTGCGAATCGCAATTCCAATTGTCCCGGAGAGGAATTGTCTGCTTTCCTCTGGGGGCAGGAGTGTTGTGGTGACCCAGGCCTCACTTCCTATCCATTGAATACCTGTCACATTTTGTCGCACAATTTCTTTCAACAGTATAGTCATATCAGACTGACCAACAAATGCTACAAAAACATTTGTGGTAGATTTCTTAATCACTTCTATAGTTTTCAGTAATACTTCCCTTGAATTTGTGCTGTGGACAGACTCAGAGAACGCAATACAAACACCCAGTTGCTGCACTGCTTTTTTGAAGTCTAGCATTCCGAAGTTACCATAGTCACCGCCACTTCTAATGTTCCCAATCCACGTCCACCCAAAATGTTTAACTAGTTGGGCCACGGCTCTGACCTGGTAGAAGTCACTTGGTATAGTTCTAAAAAATGATGGATATTCCTTCCTGTTGCTCAGACATTCACAAGTAGCAAAGTGGCTTACCTAGGGAAATTCAAGTGGGAAAGCAAAACAAAGATAGACAAATTTAAAATATAAATTTGAACCCAAATTATAATTAACTTGTAGTCAGAATATTCGCATCTCAAGCATAAGGTTTTATCATTATTACTGAAAGCCTATTAACTGTTATTACTTATTCGATCAATGTTGACTTCATCGCTTCAACTTAGCTGTGAAGATGGTGTGAAAGTCATTTTAAAAGTGAAAGTAATACATTACTATCTGGTTTTGCTATAATATAAACATATTGCGGGACGATTACAAATAACAAAAGTATATCTAGAGATACAGGACCTACAACTGTTTGCGAATTCACGACAGGATGAACACACTGCACAAAGTCTTTGCTTTTAAATAAAAATCAAATGCCTCCAATTTTGATAAAAACACATCTATTCCCATGTTATTATCATTACAAAATTATACTGAGGAATGACACAATTGTCTATTTTTCACGAATATATGAATTTTGGGATCAATTGACAATGGAATGCATTTCAACTCGGAGTAGCAACTTGCAAACCGTGTTGACTCGGACTCTAGAAAGATACGAAATAAATGTAAATCGGTTAACATAAAGATTAAATATTCCCATAGATGTTGGCTTTCATTGAGTTGTCATCTTAGTGAGGTTTATACAACAACAACAATAAAATTACATTTGTAGGGATCGGGTGTACGTCCTAAGAAGTTACTAATGGGATCCAGCTTTGTTATACACATTGATTATAATAGTGGACATTGAATTTACATGAAAACTGTTTTAGATTTCACACAAATCTCAAAGTATAAATTTGCCTGCAGTTGACAAGCATTTTGATAATTATATTAATTTCGTTTATGCTGATACTAATTTACAAATCGTAAAATAATGCGTACGGAGATTTCACAAGATCCAACAAACTAGACTAAATGGCAATTTGGTCTTACACGCAAATTAACTGGGATTAATTTTCTTAGTCCTTTAAGCGATTTGGAGTTGTTGGCATGTGTTTTTATAAATATTTGTGAATCTGTGTTAGCTATCGCCCACAAATATACAGTCAATTTGCTTTCCAGTATATTCTGTGAAGCGCTTTAAGACGACGATAAGATGTGAAATGCGCCATATCAAATGCGAAGGTTATTCTTATATAAATGGATTTGTAAGTCATGCAAGAGATTACATTCCACTAACATTGTACATTTTACCACTTGTGTTTGGGTTTTGAAGGCGTTTTCCAGATTCTCAGCTTTGTCATGAAAGTTGAAAACTCCACCAAGAACAATGTCACTGTCTTTAGCCAAAATGAGCAGTTCAAACATCCCCCAGCGTTTGCAGGTTGGTCCTTCAGGAAGCCTCACAGAATCAATAACAGAAAACAATAGTACAGGTACGTACAACAAAGGGTGATACATTGCTTTTGAACATTTGTATGAGTTTACTGAAGTACTGTGTTGCCAACCAACCTTATCTACTTTAATATGCAATAACATTACACTCACAATTTGTGTATGTTTGCATTGAAAAAACTTATTTTCCAAATACTTTAATTATATCATGGAGCGGGTGCTTAACACAATGCAAACTGTTCATTTTTTTAAATCGTCTGTTAAAATTTGAACCGACTAAATTGCATTCAGCAAAATCAATTACACACAAAAGTGTGATTGTTATACACTTTTGTGTATACAAATACAACAACAAAAAGGTACACACTAGCGAATGGCGATATATCGGTATATCGGCAAAACCCGATATGACTTTCATATCGGTCGATATATACATATTCGAAATAACGATATATCGAAAAACGGTATATCGAGGTAAAAAATCGGGATGCGAGCACAATCAACTACAAGACCCAGAATGCTCATCTCTATACACAATGCACAGACCGAGGTTCAAAGCCGCCATCTTGTATTCATAGTCCTCGAATACATAATACAGGTATGCAAGGGGTGGGGAAGTGAGACGGCTGTGGGTGTGGGGGGTGAGGCGGAGAGAGACTGCTGGGCGTGGGGGTTGAGGGGGAGAGAGACGGCTGGGGGGAGGGGGATATAGACGGCTGGGGGGGAAGAGGCGGAGAGAGACGGCTGGGGGGGGGGGGGAGGGGGAGAGAGACGGCTGGGGGGGGGAGGCGAGGGGGAGAGTGACGGCCGGGTGGAGGAGAGGGGTAGAGAAACGGCTGGGGGGAGGGGGAGATAGACGGCTGGGGGGGGGGGGGGAGAGTTGAGAGAGACGGCTGGGGGGGTAGTGAGACGGCTGGGTGGGGGGAGAGGGGAGAGAGACGGCTGGGGGGGGGAGAGGGGGAGAGAGATGGCTGTGGGGGAGAGGGGGAGAGAGATGGCTGGGGGGGAGAGGCGGAGCGAGATGGCTGGGGGGAGAGGGGGAGAGAGATGGCTGGGGGGGAGAGAGACGGCTGGCGGGGGGAGAGTGGGAGAGAGACGGATGGGGGGAGCGGGAGAGAGACGGCTGGGGGGGGGGAGGGAGAGAGAGACGGCAGGGGGGGGGGAGGAGTGGGGGAGACAGATGGCTGGGGGGAGGGGGAGAGAGACGGCTGGGGGGGTGGGAGAGAGACGGCGGGGGGGGAGGGAGAGAGAGACGGCGGGGGGGGGGATGGAGAAAGAGACGGCTGGGGGGGTGGTGGGGGAGAGAGACGACGGCGGTGGGGGGTGCGAGAGAGGGACGGCGGGGGGGAGGGGAGAGACGGGGTGGATGTGATAATATCCAGATAGATAGAGATGGGGGGGGATGTGAGAGAGGAGAGAGGGAGAGAGACATAGAGAGATACAGACAGAAAAACACAGAGATGGAGATAGTGAGAGACACAGAGAGAGAAAGATATTTACCTCCTGAGAAGATAGGCTCCGATGCGCGCGCGCATGCGCAGTACGACAAAACCTGAAAATATCGGTATTTCGGTATATTTCGATATAAGCCAACCGATATATCCATATCCGGAAAATTCCCATATCGCCGTTCCCTAGTACACACGAGAAGTCAGCTCGTCTGACTTGTACGCATTCTAGTTATCTGCAAACCTGCACTATGCTTTCCTTAACATTTGGTCAGCACTCATGAGCCTGTTTAGCAATAAGAGGAAAACAGGAGCGATGTTATGACTTTTAAGACATACCATGGTTGTGTCATTGTGTCTGGCGGACATACCATTGTTCGGTTGTTTGTGTAAACTGACGCCTATACTGCCTTGTTGTTGCTTAAAAAGCTCTAGGCTTGTTTATCATATTTTACTCCAAGACTATGATATTATTGTTTATCATATTTTACTACAAGGTTATGATGTTATTGTAAGCTCCAGGCTTCGAGGCTTATCTTGTTATTAGAAAGCTCTAGGCATATCTTATTATTGTGTGCTATAGCTGGCTTATGTCTCATTGACTATAAGGCTACGATGTTTTTATGATGCAGTTGCAAGACCATGTTGTTTATAGCCCGGCATGAGTCATGTGGCGAAAAATGTATAACTACCCATGTAAAGGTTGCTCTGTGTGTGCACTTGAACTAGACGGACATGAGTCTGTACCTAAGGTGTACACCGCTTCACGAACGCTTAATAAACGTTGTTGAACTACACACCCGAGTCACATATTTGTGAACAGAACCACCAACCAAGGTACCGAGACGATCCAGTTTCACATTTGGCAACGAGGATGGGATCTCGTGACGACTGAGGCAGTGTGTCGACAGCGGAACAATCCCTGAGTTTTTACCTAAGTGAAATTGGCCACCACAGTGAATATATCATCTATGAATACTCTCAGTGTTTTTCACCAACGTAATTAAACTCTGTGGATGCCTCAACTGTAAACATAACTGACAGTCGTTAATGAGATCAAAGTTGTAAAAGGTTGGCGGGTGTGTACTTACGCTGTGCATTGGTTAAAAAGAACAGGTTAAAAAGCACAGGTAAAATTGGTTAAACAAAAGGTTAAAGCGCAGATAAAACTTACTGTGTGCATTGGTTAAAAAGAGCAGGTTAAAAAGCACAGGTAAAATTGGTTGAAAAAAAAGGTGAAAGCGCAGATAAAACTTACTGTGTGCATTGGTTAAAAAGAGCAGGTTAAAAAGCACAGGTAAAATTGGTTGAAAAAAAAGGTTAAAGCGCAGGTAAAACTTACATGATTGTAAGGACCGTTGATGAATATAAAAATATATATATATTAAAAAAAACTGGTTAAGGAAAAGTATGGGCAATATGGTGGATAAAACTGAGGGGCCGTGTCCCCTAACGTCTATGTGTAAAGTGTTGCCAGAAAATCAGAAAGAGTTGCGATTAGTTTCGGGTCAGTTAAATAAACAATTGGGAGAGACAGTATGGCCTCTGGGAGGCTCAAATGATGTGACAGTACTAACGAAGGTGCATGAGTTGTTATGGAAGAGAGACAAATATAAGCAATGTGGACAACTTGTGAGAGTATGGTTAGAGGAAAGTAGGAGAAAACAGGCAAAAGAAACGTTGTCCAGTTGGCAAAACACTGCTGAAAAACATGGTATATGTGTGACGCGTGATGGAGTGTGTAAACCGCTGGACAAATTGAAAGAAGAAATATGTAGAAAGAGAGAGAGAGAAAGAAGAACAGAAAGCTATGGATTGTAAAGCGTTGAGTGCACAATTAACGCAGTTGGGATTAACACCCAGTTTTTGGAAAGATATTCATGAGGAACGTGCCTCCGGTCCCAAGATAAAGTATGAGCAGTTTTTTCAGGCTCCGGTGGCATCAGACTATTGGTCAACTAACGGACAAAGGGAAAGGGGCTCCAGAGAAAGGGGTAGAAAAAGGGGCAGAGGTAGAAAAGAACCAACTATTTGTTTTAATTGTGGGGGGACGGGACATTGGAGGAATGAGTGCCCCAGTTATAGAACACAGAAGGGCAACTCAGGACGGGAGTTAAATACTCAAAATTATTCAGAATTCCAACATTACTCAGGTCCTCAAAATTATTCAGGACAGGAAACACAGTCCCAAAATTATCGAGGGACCTACAGAGGGGGCCCACAGCGGGGAGGCTGGGGACAGCGAGGGGGTTACAATGGTCCCCCAACCCCGCCTACCCCAGGAATCCAATATTTCCCTCAGGTAGCGGGGCAGTACCCTATGGGTCCCTAGTGTGAGACTAATGAATATTTTCCCCCTGAATCATGAGGCTCTCTGCTCCCGGACCAGGAGGGGGAGCACTTAATATCGGAACCAACCCTGGTCTTAGAAATTCAGGCACAATTAGTCCCGTTTTTGGTGGATTCAGGTGCTACATTCTCCACCCTCCATAAACAACCTGCTATCCCAATGTCTAATCGCACGGAAAAACTAGCAGGGTTTGGAGGCTCACGCACTAACTGTCCCATTTCGGAACCCATTAGAGTTACATGGCATGGACATTCTCTGTATCACCCGTTCGTTTTGACCTCCCCACAGCAGATTAGTTGCAATTTGATGGGAAGGGATTTGATGTGTGCATTTAAAGTTTCTCTGATGTGTGATAATGAAACGATTTCTGTTTTGCCGCCCCCATGTCCCATGATGTACCTCGCAAATGTCGCTCAATGGTGGACTCTAGAGGTGCAGTCCCACAAAGCCCATGTTACATTGGCACATGACACCCAGGGTTCTTCACAGTCTCTCGAAAAAAATTTCGGTCCTCTTTTGGGTGAATCATACCTTGTATACGTTATTGGAAAAGTTTGGGGTACTAAGGGAGGTGCCCTGGTGGTTTCGATTCCGCAGGAAATTTGGAAACAGACAGGCTCAACCAGCCCACATATTACTATCACCACCTACCCTCCCCATAAAGCCCGAGAAATGGGTCCGATGGTTTATAAGGCTATTCAACTGGCCCGACCTGACTGTTTAGATGTCCAAGAATTCCCGAGCCAGGGAGTCTCCATCCAATATTTTGCTGTTCAAGGGGTGGAAAAGTCTATTCTGATTCATCACTCGGGTACCCACATCCTTGATTACGTGTCCCCCGACATATGGGCTCACATGTTGGATTGATAGATTCTCCACCTGTATACATCGATTTAAAAAATGTCCCGATAGATAGACCTTTCCCCTCAGTACGACAATATCCTCTACGTAAATAGGCTGTTCCCTATTTGGAGAAATTAATTAAGAGGTTGGTCGAACAGCAAATTTTGATTAAATGCTGTTCCCCTTGCAATACCCCGATACTGGCTGTCCCCAAACAGGGGAAACCGGGAGTATATCGACTGGTTCAAGATTTAAGGGCTGTTAACTCTATAGTAAAGCCATTACATGCCTTGGTTCCTAATCCAGCCCACATACTGTCTACAATACCTGCTAGTAGTCAATATTTTTCTGTGGTAGACTTACAGCATGCTTTTTTCTCTATTCCCCTACACCCTGATAGTCAGTTTTTGTTTGCATTTACCTTTGAGGGCCAGCAATACACATGGACTAGGCTGCCTCAGGGATTTGTGAATTCTCCTACGTTGTTTTCTCGTTGCTTGCATGATCAACTGACTGGATTGTGCCTTCCCACGGGGTCAGTAATCGTCCAGTATGTGGACGATCTGTTGTTGGCTAGTGATTCGGAAGCGCAGAATAGGGAAGCATTGGTATTATTGTTGAATTTTCTCGGGTCTCTAGGCTACGTGGTTTCTCCAAACAAAATTGTGAAAGCCCAAACGGAAGTTAAATTTCTAGGAGTCATCCTGTCTGGTAAGGAAAGACAATTAGAACCAGATAGAGTGGACCCTATAGTCTCAATGAGAGCCCCTACGACTGGGCGAGAAATGAGGAGTTGGATGGGGATGTTAAATTTTTACCGCAATTGGATTCCTGAGATCGCGCCTCATTTAAAACTGCTCTCTCCATATACAACACATCCTTCCTCCTTCACGTTAGTTCGACAGAGTTAGGAGCGTTTAATTACCTACAGCGGAGTTTAAGCCAAGCCCCAGCCTTGGGAAGGCCATTATATGACCGACCATTTCAAATATATTGCACCGTATCAAACGGATGCGCCTCATCTGTCTTAACACAAGACCATGGAGGACTGAGCAGACCAGTGGCGTACTTTTCGTCTAAATTGGATACAGTAGCCCTGGGCCTCCCACACTGCTCACAGATTCTGGCCGCAGTGTAAGACTCGTTACAGTCGGCGACTAACTTAACGCTGCATCAAGCTATCGTTGTATATACAAACCACGCCGTAACGGCCTTAATGGGCAAAATGCAGACGCAACATCTAACGGCAGCTCGACAGAGCAAGTATGAGATATATCTGTTAAATAATCCCTTACTGACATTTACAAATTGCACCACTATAAACCCGTCGATGTTCCTTACCCACCCTCCGACTCCGATGGATCAATCATTACATGACTGTGTACAAATGGTTGAGGACGAGACTCGAGCTCGACCACTTATCGGACACCCCGTTGGGTAATGACGAGCTCGTTTTATACACCGATGGCAGTTCATATGTGGATGATTATGGACAACGCCAGTCAGGTTATCCAGTAGTCTTACAGGATGGAACGCCAGTCTGTATGAAGAAACTGGTTCCTCCTAAATCTGCCCAAGCCTGTGAACTGATAGCCCTTGCGGAGGCTTGTAAACACGCTGTGGGAAAACCGGTTACCATATATACTGACTCTCGCTATGCCTTTGGCGTAGTTCGTGATTTTGGTAGGTTGTGGGAGAACCGTGGATTTCTAACTTCATCCGGTCATCCCATTTCTAACAATACTGAAGTTGTCGACCTCCTACAATCTGCTCTGCAACCTGCTCAGTTAGCGGTTGTGAAATGTTCTGCCCACACGTTGGCTCGGGATCCGGTCTCACTTGGAAATGGACATGCGGATAGATGTGCCAAACTAGTGGCTGAGGCCCCACATGGTACCTATCCCGTTAAAACTGTAGTTCCCATTATTCCCAAACAACGTACTAACATGCCCTCTGTTTATGATATTGTGTTACTCCAGGAGGACGCTCCGGTGGCAACTCGTCAGTCATGGGTTAAAGAAGGCTATGCCATATCCGAGGAAGGGGTCTGGATGACCCCTGTCGGTCAGACATGCATGACTGATGAGTTGGCAGGATGGGTAGTCGGCTGTGGTCACCAACAGACTCATTCGGGGGGTAAACAGTTCTCTGAGTGGCTCCTTCAGACCTGGTGGCACCCATGCATGTTGCAGCTGTCTGAGAAGGCTGTCCTCCGGTGCCTGTTGTGCTCTAAGCACAATCCTGGGAAAGGGTTCCCAGTGGTCACCGGTGCTACCCCTGTTCCTCAGCTCCCTTTTGAGGTTCTCCAGATGGATTTTATTCAACTGCCTAAATGTCAGAATTTCAACTATGTATTAGTTATTATTGATGTATTTTCCCGTTGGGTTGAAGCATTTCCAACGGTAAACAATACTGCCGAAACGGTTGTGCGATTGTTGTTACGGGAAATAATTCCTCGATTTGGGATGCATGGCAGATTGGTTTCTGATAATGGTCCCCATTTTATTGCATCCGTCAATCGCTCATTGTGTTCCCATTTAGCCATTAAACAGTCATTTCACTGTGTGTATCATCCCAGAGCGGCAGGAATGGTGGAAAGAGTTAATCAGACCATTAAGACTAAACTGGCAAAAATCACCAGGCGCCAGGGATCCTCCTGGGTCCGCATTTTGCCTCTTGTGTTGTTTCAGATACGATCCGCCCCCACTGGGACTGGTCGTTTATCACCCACAGAAATTATATATGGACGCTCATTGATAAGCCCTTGGTCTGCTCCCGCCTCCTCTCCGCTTACTCATATGTCTGCTGACATGGTTGAATATATAAAAACTCTTTCTACAATTCTCCGTATCAATCAAACTACTGTTCCCCCGACGTCCACCTCTGTCATCGTCCCCGATCCCCCCTTGCTCCCAGGCGATTATGTCATGACTCGAAACTGGGTCAGGAAATCCCTTGACCCCCGGTGGATCGGTCCCTTTCAGGTTCTCCTCTCTACGACTGCGGTAAAATTAGAGGGGAGAGATAACTGGGTTCACATACATCATTGTAAAAGACATGATGCTAGTGCCCTCACCACTGTCCCGTCCTAGGGCACAATTTTGTTCCTACAGAGGCCTTGAAGAAGGAGTGGAAGCTGCATCAGTCTCAAAATGGCAGCCCGTGGAATGTTCGGAGAAACGAAGAAACCTTTGCAGCCCCAGGGTGACTACCGACCCTTGCTCCCGACGGAGAAGGGAGGAACAACAGGATCAAGAGCAGAAATGAAGGGACCACAACGAGGATTTCGGGGTCCTAAGACATTCCAAGGCTGTGTCATGTTCAGTGTCATTCTCACAAGATAGCCAGATTATTGGATAAAAAGGATTGTTGGGTTTGTTGTCAGTTCCCTCACAGTTCCGCTTCAGGCACTCCGATGCATGCCATTCCCTTTACCATGTCACAAAATATTGAATGGTTGAAACAAATGGCTGGGTGGGATGGACGCAGCGAGAGCAGGAACGCCCCAAACGATTTATGGATAGAACCTAACGGCCAGATTAACCGCTGCAATCATAATCATTCCCTGAGCAGCTTTGCACATTGGTACCAGCCAGAATACAACCGAAGTCGGTCACCCCCGTCTCTAACAGTTCAATATTCGGATCCTAGACTGACCAGGTTATGTTTCATCCAAAACGTCACTAGGCAGCATCCTATGCGCCATAGTAAATGCCAGTATAATATGGATAACACCCATTTGAATGGTACAAATAACCTAAACAACATAACAATCCCCTTCAGTCCAGGTTCCAAGTCTACATGCGATATAGGACTACAGTTTCATCTTTATTATGACTGGAATCGGAATAGCGAGCCAGTCACCTTCAATAACACCTATTTTGTATGTGGAAACAGGGCCTACCCTTGGTTACCGATAAATTGGACCGGTTCTTGTTACCTAGCGTATCTCACCCCGCAGTATACCATCAGACATCATGGGGACTGGGAGACCCAGCCGATATCCCGCATACATAAGAGAGCTTTAAAATGGTATGAGAAATTATTCGGGGTATTCGCCCCACCCTATGGGTTATACCGTACTAATCACGAATTGGAAGCATTGCAAGCCGTGCTCGAATCTGTTGCAAATGACACTGCTGACGCATTAGATGCTCAAACCGCAGAAATGGTGGCCATCCGTACGGTTGCGTTACAGAATCGTATGGCCTTGCATATGATGCTGGCTGAAAAAGGTGGTACATGCCCCCTCATTGGGTCCGAATGCTGCACCTATATTCCGGACAGTTCCCACAATGTAACCCAGCTAACTAAACATATTCGGGACAAAGTTTCCGAATTGTCCCGTAACAACGGAAATCCGGGCATATGGGGTTGGTTGACCGATTGGTCAATTAGCGGTTGGATGACTAAAATTTTTACATTTATTATCATAATTGTCCTAATCCTGGTAGTCGTATTGTGCTGTTGCCTACCCTTACTAAAGAAAATTGTACTATCTATGATGACAGGCTGGGAAGCCCCGGCAGCAATGCTGTACATGGCTCCTCGCGATGATTGCTCTGCATTTGAGTAGCAAGTTGTCATGGAATGACTAAAAGGAAGGAATGAGAAGTCAGCTCGTCTGACTTGTACGCATACTAGTTATCTGCAAACCTGCACTATGCTTTCCTTAACCTTTGGTCAGCACTCATGAGCATGTTTAGCAATAAGAGGAAAACAGGAGCGATGTTATGACTTTTAAGACATACCATGGTTGTGTCATTGTGTCTGGCGGACATACCATTGTTCGGTTGTTTGTGTAAACTGACGCCTATACTGCCTTGTTGTTGCATAGAAAGCTCTCGGCTTGTTTATCATATTTTACTACAAGGCTATGATATTATTGTTTATCATATTTTACTACAAGGTTATGATGTTATTGTAAGGTCCAGGCTTCGAGGCCTATCTTGTTATTAGAAAGCTCTAGGCATATCTTATTATTGTGTGCTATAGCTGGCTTATGTCTCATTGACTGCAAGGCTACGATGTTTTTATGATGCAGTTGCAAGACCATGTTGTTTATAGCCCGGCATGAGTCATGTGGCGAAAAATGTATAACTACCCATGTAAATGTTGCTCTGTGTGTGCACTTGAACTAGACAGACGAGAGTCTGTACCTAAGGTGTACACCGCTTCGCGAACGCTTAATAAACGTTGTTGAACTACACACCCGAGTCACATTTTGTGAACAGAACCACCAACCAAGGTACCGAGACGAACCAGTTTCACACACACACACACACACACACACACACACGGTAACATACAAACACACACACACATACACAAATACATACACACATACATACATACATAAATATATACATGCATACACACATACATACGTACATACTAGGGTCCGTCGATATGGAAATTTTCAGATTAAATTTATCGATGGGCTCATATCGAGATATACCGAAATATCGATATTTTGGGGTTTTATGTACTGCGCATTCGGAATGCCCGCATGCCGGGTGCGCGAGAATTCGGGGCCTATCTTCTCAGGAGGTAAATATCCTTCTTTCTGTTTCTCTCACTCTCTCCATCCCTGTGTTTTTCTGTCTGTGTGTCTCTGTGTCCCTCTCCCTCTCTCCTTCTCACCTCTCTCACATCCCCCCCATCTCTATCTATCTGTACATTATCACATCCACACCGGCTCTCCCCCCCACCCCGCCGTCCCTCTCTCGCACCCCCCACCCCGTCTTCTCTCTCCCCCACCACACCATCAGCCGTATCTCTCTCCCCCCCCCCCCCCCCGCCGCCGTCCCTCCCCCCAGCCCTCTCTCTCTCCACCCCCCAGCCGTCTCTCTCCCCCAAACTGTCTCTCTCCCCCTCCCCCCTGCCGTCACTTTCCCCATCCCCCCAGCCGTCTCTCCCCCCGTCTCTCTCCCCCCCCCAGCCGTCTCTCTTCCCCACCCAGCCGTCTCTCTCCCCCTCCCCCCAGCCGTCCCTCACTCCGCACCCAGCCGTCTCTCTCCACCCCTCCTCGCCCCCCCAGCCGTCTATCTCCACCCCCAGCCGTCTATCTCCCCCTCCCCCCAGCCGTCTATCTCCCCCTCCCCCCAGCCGTCTATCTCCCCCTCCACGCAGCCGTCTCTCTACCCCTCCCGCCAGCCGTTTCTCTCCCGCTTCCACTAGGCGGCTCTCTCCCCCTCCCCCCAGCCGTCTCTCTACCCCTCCCGCCAGCCGTTTCTCTCCCGCTTCCACTAGCCGGCTCTCTCCCCCTTCCCCCAGCCGTCTCTATCTCCCTCCCCCCAGCCGTCTCTCTCCCCCTCTCCCCCAGCCGTCCCTCTCCCCCTCTCCCCCAGCCGTCTCTATCTCCCTCCACCCAACCGTCTCTATCTCCCTCACCCTAGCCGTCTCTCTCCACCCCCCAGCCGTCTCTCTCCCCCTCCCCCCAGCCGTCTCTCTCCCGCTCTACTCCCCCCCCCCAGCAGTCTCTCTCACCCCCCATACGTCTCTCTCCCCCCCCAGCCGTCTCTTTCCCCACCCCAGCCGTCTCTCTCTCGCACCCCCCACCCCGTCTTCTCTCTCCCCCACCACACCCACAGCCGTATCTCTCTCCTCCCCCCCCCGCCGCCGTCCCTCCCCCCAGCCCTCTCTCTCTCCACCCCCCAGCCGTCTCTCTCCCCCAAACTGTCTCTCTCACCCTCCCCCCTGCCGTCACTTTCCCCCTCCCCCCAGCCGTCTCTCCCCCCGTCTCTCTCCCCCCCCCAGCCGTCTCTCTTCCCCACCCAGCCGTCTCTCTCCCCCTCCCCCCAGCCGTCCCTCACTCCGCACCCAGCCGTCTCTCTCCACCCCTCCTCGCCCCCCCAGCCGTCTCTCTCCGCCCCTCCTCGCCCCCCCAGCCGTCTATCTCCACCCCCAGCCGTCTCTCTCCCCACTCCAGCCGTCTCTCTCCCCCTCCACGCAGCCGTCTCTCTACCCCTCCCGCCAGCCGTTTCTCTCCCGCTTCCACTAGCCGGCTCTCTCCCCCTCCCCCCAGCCGTCTCTCTACCCCTCCCGCCAGCCGTTTCTCTCCCGCTTCCACTAGCCGGCTCTCTCCCCCTCCCCCCAGCCGTCTCTCTACCCCTCCCGCCAGCCGTTTCTCTCCCGCTTCCACTAGCCGGCTCTCTCCCCCTTCCCCCAGCCGTCTCTATCTCCCTCTCCCCCAGCCGTCTCTATCTCCCTCCCCCTAGCCGTCTCTCTCCACCCCCCAGCCGTCTCTCTCCCCCTCTCCCCCAGCCGTCCCTCTCCCCCAGCCGTCTCTATCTCCCTCCCCCCAGCCGTCTCTCTCCCGCTCTACTCCTCCCCCCAGCCGTCTCTCTCCCCCTCTCCCCCAGCCGTCCCTCTCCCCCTCTCCCCCAACCGTCTCTATCTCCCTCCCCCCAGCCGTCTCTATCTCCCTCCACCCAACCGTCTCTATCTCCCTCACCCTAGCCGTCTCTCTCCACCCCCCAGCCGTCTCTCTCCCCCTCCCCCCAGCCGTCTCTCTCCCACTCTACTCCCCCCCCCCCAGCAGTCTCTCTCACCCCCCATACGTCTCTCTCCCCCCCCAGCCGTCTCTTTCCCCACCCCAGCCGTCTCTCTCCCCCTCCCCGCAACAGTCTCTCTACCCCTCCACCCAGCCGTCTCTCCCGCTGCACCCAGCCGGCTCTCCCCCCCACCCCAGCCGTCTCTCTCTCACACCCCCCACCCCGTCTTCTCTCTCCCCCACCACACCCACAGCCGTATCTTTCTCCCCCCCCCCCCCGCCGCCGTCCCTCCCCCCAGCCCTCTCTCTCTCCACCCCCCAGCCGTCTCTCTCCCCCAAACTGTCTCTCACCCTCCCCCCTGCCGTCACTTTCCCCCTCCCCCAGCCGTCTCTCCCCCCGTCTCTTCCCACCCCCAGCCGTCTCTCTACCCCCCCCAGCCGTCTCTCTCCCCCCCCCCAGCCGTCTCTCTTCCCCACCCAGCCGTCTCTCTCCCGCTCCCCCCAGCCGTCCCTCACTCCGCACCCAGCCGTCTCTCTCCCCCCCCCAGCCGTCTCTCTCCCCCCCCCAGCCGTCTCTCTCCGCCCCTCCTCGCCCCCCCAGCCGTCTATCTCCACCCCCAGCCGTCTCTCTCCCCACTCCAGCCGTCTATCTCCCCCTCCCCCCAGCCGTCTCTCTAACCCTCCCCCCAGCCGTCTATTTCCCCCCCACCAGCCGTCTCTCTACCCCTCCCCCCAGCCGTCTCTCTCCCCCTCCACGCAGCCGTCTCTCTACCCCTCCCGCCAGCCGTTTCTCTCCCGCTTCCACTAGCCGGCTCTCTCCCCCTCCCCCCAGCCGTCTCTCTACCCCTCCCTCCAGCCGTCTCTCTACCCCTCCCGCCAGCCGTTTCTCTCCCGCTTCCACTAGCCGGCTCTCTCCCCCTTCCCCCAGCCGTCTCTATCTCCCTCTCCCCCAGCCGTCTCTCTCCCCCTCTCCCCCAGCCGTCTCTATCTCCCTCTCCCCCAGCCGTCTCTATCTCCCTCCCCCTAGCCGTCTCTCTCCACCCCCCAGCCGTCTCTCTCCCCCTCTCCCCCAGCCGTCTCTATCTCCCTCCCCCCAGCCGTCTCTATCTCCCTCCCCCCAGCCGTCTCTATCTCCCTCCACCCAGCCGTCTCTCTCCCGCTCTACTCCCCCCCCCCAGCAGTCTCTCTCACCCCCCATACGTCTCTCTCCCCCCCCCAGCCGTCTCTTTCCCCACCCCAGCCGTCTCTCTCCCCCTCCCCGCAACAGTCTCTCTACCCCTCCACCCAGCCGTCTCTCTACCGCTCCCCCCAGCCGTCTCTCCCGCTGCACCCAGCCGGCTCTCTCCCCCTCCCCCCAGCCGTCTCTCGCCCCCTCACCCCCCCACAGCCATCTCTCTCCCTCTCACCCCCCCCCCCACCAGCAGTCTTTCTCCCCCTCACCCACCCCGCCCCAGCCGTCTCTCTTCACCACCCAGCCGTCTCTCTCCCCCTCCCCCCAGCCGTCTCTCTTACCTCCCACCGCTTGCATACCTGTATATTTTAATCGAGGACTGTGAATCCAATATGGCGTCTTTGCACCTCGGTCTGTGCATTGTGTATAGAGATGAGCATTCTGGGTCTTGTGGTTCAGTGTGCTCGCATCCCTATTTATTATCTCGATACATTGATTTTTCGATGTACCGGGTTTCGGAAATAGATATCGGCATATCGATATGAAAATTAGATCGTTTTTAAGTGGTATATCGATATATCGTCGGACCCCGCTGTTTACAGTTGGATTTTAAGCGAAAGAAGACAAAGTCGTAAAAATAATGATTAGTAGATTCAAGGTTACGTTCATTATTTACTTTTATTTTATCTCCAAATGTGCAGCTTCTGCATTACATAAAAATCACATATGTCAGAATTACGAATAGTGAAAATGTGTGTGTCGATGAAAACGGTGATCCGGTCCCAAAGTACGACATTGTCAACGGACAACCCAATAGTGTTGGTGGCTGTGATGTTGTGCTGGTGGGACGCTATGATGGATTTGCAGGTTTGGGCCAAGAGTTGATCCTAAATGAAAATATTATTGTTTGGAGTGGTGGGCAGAGAAAGGTAACGTCACTCAAAACGATTGATAATCCTTTGTGAAACCAAAGCTACAGCTATTTTTCACACAATATCTGTTGGAATGCAATCAAACTAAAATATCTTGTTTTTAAACCGAGATTCCATTAGCAACTTGTTCAGAAACAAGTCCCACTGGAACACGGAAAGCGGCCAGAAAATGGACGATACATATGTCGCTTTGACTTCGTTCCGTGCAGCGATGGCGAAATAAGCAACATCACAAGTGGGTCACAAGATATCCAAAATCTCTTGTTTTATTGTGAATCGTGTTCTATTTCCTGTAGTTGTTTGTGAAATGGATTGCATTTTCCTTGTCTCTTCTTTCGTTTTATCGTAGATTCAATAAACTGCGTGAAATGCCTTTGGGAATATTAGTCTAGTTTACAACATGGCCAATGCATTTCCCAACATAAAGAATTCCTGTCTCATTCAGAAATAATAGGAATCGTAATAGTACTATTTGCTATAGTTGGAGCCAGCAGCACCATGATGGTGGCAGTCATTTTCTTTGTTTCCAGGCAACTCCTGTTGTCAAAGCTAACCATTCGGATTTCAGTTTTCTTCTGCTATTGGCGCTAACATTGTGTTTTCTTTACGCCCTCACCTTCATTGTGAGCCATCATCTCCATCCTGTGTACTACTCCACACGACGTTTTGCGTTAGTTTTGTTCTGTGCATGTCTTGTGTTTTGGGGAAAACAGTTGTTGCCGTGATGGCATTTAAGGCGACACAGCCGCACAATAATATAATGAAGTATTTTAGTGTAAAACAGCAATGATTGACTGTTTGTATCCTTTCCCTGGTACAGTGTATATTGTGCACCATCTACCTAACTACAGCATCACCTTTCCCTGTTAGGAATGGTGTTTCTTACACAGACATAATTATTCTGGAATGTGATGTCAAGTCTGAAACAGCTTTTGTTTGTGTTTCTGGGATATATTGGATACCTATCTTGTGTGTGTTTTGTTGTTGCATTTCTAGCTCGAAAATTGGCTGTTCATTTTAATGAGGCCAATTAATAACCTTTAGCAAGACTACATTTTGTGCAGATTGGATATATTTTGTTACAGTTTATATCAGCTCTCGTGGAAATATACCTTTGCTTCTGAAGTATTCGCAATTTTTGCATCTAGTTTTGAGCTTGTTATCTGTATTTGTTCTCTAATATGTTACATGATTTTATTAACACTAGAAAATAATACAAATCAGCATCTAATGGAAAGGTATCTTCAAAAAAGCTGTGAAATTTCAAGGTATTTAGTGTATGTTTGTGTATTGTTTTAATTTCTTGCTTCAGAGTGAAACGTTTATATTGCTGCATTTGGCGACTATGTAAAAACAATTACTGTGATAACTTACTGTGTAATACCAATGAATATATCACTATACGTGTAAATTGTATATATTCACTTTACCCTTTCTAGAATTTGGTAAGCAGGATGCGTCCCTCTTGGTAAATTAATGATAATAATCTTTCCATTTCATACAGCGACTTTCACGTCTTCTAGACTTCTCAATGGGCTTCACAGACGAGACTGTAAAGTGATTTGACTACATATGTGTGGGCGAAACGTGGCAGCCAATTGTGCACGGCAGTGTACCTCAAACAGTCATGGAATGGAGACCAATTTATTATTTGTTTAATCATAAAAACATATAATCATAGAAACATAGAAACAGTAGTAGGCCATTCAGCCCCTCGAACCTGTTCTGTCATTCTAGGATATCATGGTTATTCTATACCTCAACTCCAGTTACCTGCAACTCTTACTACCCTGACATAACAAATATCTATCTACCTCAGTATGAAAATTTGAATAGATACAGCATCCACTGCCTTTTGTGGGAGAGAATGTCAGATTTCTACTACCCTTTGGGTGGAAAATGCCTCCCGATTTCACTCATAATTATGCTGGCTATAATCTTAAGGTTATGCCCCCCTTGATCTGGAATCGTATAAACAGAGGAAATAGCTTGTCTGTGTCTACTAGGGTCCGTCGATATGGAATTTTACGATTTAAATATATCGATGGGCTCATATCGAGATATAACGAAATATCGATATTTTCGGGTTTTTCGTACTGCGCATGCGCGCGGCGTGTGCGCGCATTTGGAGTGTGTGCGCGTTGCGCGTGCGCGCGCATTCGGGGTGCGCGGGCATTCGGGGCCTATCTCCTCAGGCGGTAAATATCTTTCTCTCTTTGTGTCGCTCACTCTCTCCATCTCTGTGTTTTTCTGTCTGTGTCTCTGTGTCTCTCTCACATCCTCCCCATCTCTATCTATCTGTATATTATCACATCTACCCGTCCCTCCCCACACCCCAGCTAGCATTCGAAGTTAAGTAAACGTTGACTGAACGTCTTCTCGAGGTCAAACGTCCAATGTTCGCAGTCAACGTTCGCTGAACATTCAGAGAACAACGTGTTACCAGCGAAACGTAAATTTCATCTGCTTTCAATTTTTATTGATTGCCTATTGTTTTTACTTAACCATCATGTGTCACTGTTGACTGATGGGCAGTTTTAGAATTTGATTTAGTTTTTGTTAATATGTTGCCTGAACGTTGTCTGAACGTTGTGCTGCATGCTTATAGAGTTGATATTGTTAAATAGTCTTGATTTGTTTGTGTGTGTGTGTTTGCAATAACATTGAATAACAACTTCAATGTTAGGATGTAGAGGTCATTTTGTATTTTTTCTTCATATTTCCCATACTTTGGGGGATCAATGAAAGAGCAATGGCTGGACGTTCAGTGAACGTTCAGTTAACTAAGTTCAGTTACTTTTCCTATACTCGGAAAATAAAAAATCCCCACGAGCCGATTTTTGACCTGCAGAAATAATTGTCCGCGTGTGTGAACGAGTGATGTACGGGAGACCTCTTTCATGCTATTCATGTTGGTGCATCGTGTTTCCGGAGGACGCTGTGCTTTACCATTAAATCTTGAAAACATTTATGCAACTTTTCCGGAGTTATTAATTTTATTATAATTGCCACTAGAACATTAATATTTTATTAAGATTTATACTTTGATCGACTTACACTGGAGGAAACGGGCGCGGCGGCGCCCGCGGTCGATTCCCGCTATTTTCCGATAACAGTTACATTCAGGGTTACCATTTGGTCGGAAGAAAACGGCCAAATTCGAGAAATCTGGCCTTACACAATTTCGTATGTCCGAGAAAAAAATTTCTTCCGGCCAAATTGATTTGGCCCTATAAAATTTGTTTAGCCGTGAAATGATTTTCGTTCGGTTTTCATTGTTTATTTTTTCTTTCTTTCTCTATTTGTTTTATCACTGGCAGATGCCGCAGAAAAATACTGAAAGCCATTATAACTCTTCCGAAAAATAGTTCTCGAGCATTGTTCTCGACTCATGAGTCCAACGCATAGGAATTTCATTTTGGACCTCCACTTCCACATAGTTTTGCAAGTAGTACGTACGCGCATGCGCACACATTATACTAGTACATGTATACGTATAAGACCGCGCGCACACACACACACATTATACTAGTACACGGGCGCGCATCGACCATAAAATCAGTTCGTGATTTGGCTGTGCAAAAAAATATGACCGCAAAGATCAACAGTGCTCCTTTATTCCACATTATCTCCTGTAAGTGCAATGCACTGACGTCCACAGAATAATACAGCTTCGGCAACTGTTCTTATGATATGTCGATTTCTTTCAATGTTTTTCTTCTTTTCATCGACCAAACGAATGTCTATCTTATGTTGTGGGTTCGCAACAGAGTCGCGCATTGATGCCGATCTATTCATAGAATTTACGTGAAAACCATTTCGTTCATGTTCCTTCGCCTTCTCGTTTAGTTTGTAGAACATGGTAAAGGGTATATTAACAAATGCCCCCATCCGTTTCCTCTCACTTGTTTGGACCTTCAGTGCACAGTGAATGCAAAAGGCAGCATCTAATGAAGGACTGCAGACCATCCATTGGCTGTCCATACTGCTATCCTATGGGAACCATTTCATGGTCACAGAACAAGAGGTAGACCGGCCCTAACCTAGATCGATACATAGGAGCGCGATTCGGGTATTGGCAGGCGGGAGTTGTCAGGCTGCATGGAGAGAAGTGTTCAGTGGAGAATTGTGGTTGTCAATGCCCGAGTTCGCTCGATCAGATGATGATGAAACTATTTTTAGGCCAAAATCGTGCAACATTTATTTTTTTGGAATGTGGGTAAAATTGCTCCGGTAAATAAGACCCTCATCTGGTAAAGAGGACGCAAGTGGTAAAAAGGAAAAATAACCGCGAGGTAACAATTTTAAAAAAGATGAACATGATATGAAGATTAATCTGATTAAAAATAGCTTCACTCTGGGTACAAAATTGAAAGTGAAATAAAGGAGCACTGTTTATCTTTGCGGTCATATTTTTTTGCATGCCAGTGGACGTCTCTAAAAGCAATTTTTAATTACAGGAATACATTTTTAATAATATAAATCAAATGTGATAATCAAGACAAAACAAGAAACATGATATTTCAGAAACACGCCTAACAAATCTTAAGTCATTTTTACTTACATTTATCAGATTAAAATATGATTTCAGCTTCCACAAAGTGATGCTACCTTTTTGTGTAGTGACTGTATACGGGATGATTTCCAATTGACACACCACGTAGACATAGGCGCTAAATAGGCCTACGTCCATGAGTATTTTTTTTTAAAGATAGGCATTCCCGTCCAGACACATATAACTTTTTTGTTGGGTTCTCAAAAGCTTTAATTTCTCAGAAGCTTGTAAACATGTTGTCATTGTTTGCTAGCATTACAGTCACAACTCTCAAAACATCAGTAATTTTACTTACGGTGATAAGATGAAAAGATTATTTTAACTTCCAGAAGTGGTGCTACGTTTGTGTCTGTATACGGGATGATTTCCAAACGATCATGGATTTGAGTCTTGGCGCGCGCCTATGTTTACGCGGTGAGTCACAGACTCGCCGCATCATTGACTAGCGCTTCTATCAACGCGGTATGTTTTGGGTAGACGCTGATTCTGGTGTGCGAGTAATTTTATATTAATACTAAAAGATTCAAGGATGTGTATGTATAAGTAATACATAATTTTGAAGAATTAATTGTTACACAAATGCTCAATAAAGTTACTTGGTATTTAAATTTGTTAAAAATCCAATTCTCTACCACGGCAAATGTGGACCTTTTATAATTTGGGGCGATGCGTACTCACCCGTCGCACCCCCCCTGCGTACGGGCCTGAATAATCCTGCTTCATTAATCCTGATTAATCCTGGTTACTGAGCTCCCGACGTGAAAGGCGCTCTATAAATGTAATTTGTTGTTGTTGTTATTTGTTGTACGTGCCACCAAATTCCTGCCAAATTCGTTATACCGCACGAGTTCAGCGATAATTCCATAATTTACCGATTGTGCATAGTTACACATGTTCTGTTATTTAAGGTTGATTGGCATTCATAAAATCATTCGTATATAAAATCACTGCTTTGTCCAAAACCATCCCACACGTGTCCGTTATTAAAATTAAAATGGCGACAAATTTCAGGTCCACGTCAAGATGGACTCGGTGGAGGCACACGTGCCTTGCTGCGCAGAGGAAATTTGACAATATTGATGATGATGATGATGATGAACTTGAACATGTTGCAGAACTAGGTCATGATCCAGGATTTGGGCAATGACCGATCAATGCATAGGGCTATAGGCCTATTTGGTGAAGGAAGTGAAAATATTGAAGTGTTGGTGGCTGACAAATCTGTCTCTGATCATAGTGTCAGTCATGCTCTGTATATTGAAACTGATGCCTTAATGAAGCAAATCATGTGGTTGATGGATTTTAACACAATTTCACCTTTCTTGGATTTTCTAGTTTGGGAGAAAATATGATGAATTAAAGCATTGCCTACAAGCACGTTAAATATTTGGGCTAATTTTGAAACAATTTTGAGATGTTTTCTCCTGGAACATGTTAGATGTTTAAGCATTTAAATATTTAATTTGATTATGATCATTTGCATAGCGATTTTTAAGTTAACAATCATTGAAATGCTATCAAAATTTATTAACAAATGATGAAAAACATGAAAAAGTTTTGAAATATTTCATCGGTTTTGTATATTTTGCTTTGAAGTCTGTTTCTGTCTTGTTGTTAACCCTATCTAGTCCAAACTGCAGGACAAAACAAAACAAAAAATACGCATGAACACACAAACACAAATCATTTTGTTGTTTTTTTTAGGCAATTTTGTTGCATGAAACATGATTTGTGAGGCTTTTAGTGTTAGCTGGATATTTGCTGAACGTTGGTTGAACATTAAATGGCATGTTTGGCAAACGTTCAGTGAACGTTACCCTGACGTCATCCTGGAACGTTCAGTGTACGTAATTCCAGGGTGCAAATTGACGTTCGTTGAACGTTGTAAGACGACGTTCACCAAACGTCCCGCTTAACGTTTGCTGGACGTTGGTTGAACGTTGAATGCTAGCTGGGACCCCACCCACCGTCATCCTCCCCCCCCCATCAGCCGTCTATCTCCTCCCCACACACCCCCAGCGTCTCTCTCCCTCTCCCACCCCCCAGCCGTCTCTCCCCAACAACTCCCCCAGCCGTCTCTCTCCCCCTTCCCCTCCCCCCCATCCGTCTCTCCCCCCCAACACCTCCAGCCGTATCTCTCCCCATCCTCCTCCCCCCCATCCGTCTCTCTCCCCGTCACACACCCCCAGCCGTCTCTCACCCCCTCCCCCACCACCCCATCCGTCTCTCTCCCCCTCTCTCCCCCAGCCGTCTCTCTCCACCTCACGCCCCCCCAGCCTTCTCTCTATTCCTCACACCCTCCAGTCGTCTCCCCAACCCCCAACCCACAGCCATCTCTCTCCCCCTCTCCCCCCAGTCGTCTCTCTCCCCCCTCGCCCCCCCCAGACGTCTCTCTCCCGCTCCCCCCTACCCCAGCCTACTCTCTCCTCCTCCCCACAGCCGTCTCTCTCCCCCTCACCCCCCCCAGCCGTCTCTCTCCCCCTCCCCGCCCCCAGCCGTCTCTCCCCCCCCCCCCCCCCCTTTGCATACCAGTATGTTGTATTCGAGGACTATGAATACAATATGGCGGCTTTGCACCTCGGTCTATTCATTGTGTATAGAGATGAGCATTCTGTGTGTTGTAGTTTAGGGTGCAGCATTCCGATTGTTTATCTAAATATATAGATGTTTCGGTATATCGATATTGTTAAAATACCTATATAGGCGTATCGATATGAAAATTATATCGGTTTTTAGCACAATATCGAAATATCACCTCACCCTAGTGTCTACCCTATCAAAGCCCCATATTATTTTAAAACTCTCTATCGGATCACCCAACAATCTTCTAAAGAGAAGAATCCCAACGTGCACTAACACAGTGCCCTCCGTGCAGACTAGCGCCTCAGAGCTACGAGTCAATGCTTCACAGTCAAAACGTATCGTGTCGGGAGACCAAAACCAATGTATTTCCGGTGAAATACATACAAGATGAAAGATAATATTGAAAAGATGAATATGTCGTCTGATAAATTCAGGATAAGTTGTACAGAATGCAAGTGAAATAAACGGAAAAGGAAATTTGTACATTTAAAAGAGAATACAAAATATTGGGACGACAGTATGAACAACATAAATAGTGTAAGGAAATGGAAAGATAAGTTTGTCCAGTTTGTCTCATGTCTGTTGTCGGCAAACAGCGAGAAACTATAACCAGTGTTAATGCTTAGAAACAATTGGATGTGGTTTAATCAGCGAGGGTTAATAACAACAACTTGCATTTATTTAGTGTTTCTTATTTAAAGGCTAGAATGCTGTCAACTGAGTCAAACTGAAACCTGGCAATGGTTCCTGTGTCTTAGGTAAAGATATTTAAAAATAAAGCATTTGTGTCCTTAACACTACAAAGTCCAATTTAATCTTTGCTTTTGTCATTTTAGTGGAACAACTGATAATTAAAACATTTCGCTTCATAATTGGTTTCATCACCCGGAGGAAGATTTTAATGGATTAAACTGGTCATTTGTTTCCACCTGGGAATTATCACTATCTGATTCAAGATATCCAACGGTTCTAATTAAAACAGATTGACATAATTCTCGTTGGGAGGAAACAGTATATATATGAGCAATTAGGAATACTTTGAGGCAGTGACGGGCACACATTAAGTGATGGATTACACCACGTATTGTGTACTGTTTATGTCTACTCTCGTCCCTGTTTGGCTCGAACAACAACCAAGCTGCAAACGCTGGGGAATATTTGATCTGCTCGGTTTTTCTAACGATGGGGATATTGTTCTTGGCGGAGTTTTCAGAATTCATGGTGATGTGGAGGATCAAGACCTACATTTTAAGACCCAACCAAAAGCGGTAAAGTGTACAAAGTTAGTACAATTGTCCATCTTTGAGTTGAGAACTCAATGTTATTGATTGAAACCATGAAGCCATCGTATTACACACACAGTGTTAGATACTCTATTCAATACTACTTCAAATTAATACATCTACAGACAACTTCAAACATCGGAATATAATTACAATTAGTTGGCTGACGTGTAAGACAGTACGATAGCCAATTGATTGATGTTGATTTTACTTTAGGGATTTCTGCACATATATTGGAATTTCCGTCCCGAATCTGCAGAACTGAGATTAACAAATTAAACTTATCCCAGATAGCAAGGCCATGTGGACCCCATATGGGACAAATTGTGTTGATCCATGCCCACACACCTGGGATAAGTAATCTCTGGTCAAATACACAGTCTAAAATGTGGTATAAGAGTAGGGAGGTTATGGTTTATCTATACAAAACAATGGTTTGGCCTCAACTGGAGTACTGCGTCCAGTTCTGGGAAACATACTCAGGAAGGACAGTAAGGTACTGGAACGGGTGCAGAGGACATTCACGAGAATGATACCAGGAATGGGGAACCTTGGCTATGAGGACAGACTGGAGATGTTAGGACTTTTCCCATTAGAGCAGAAAAGGTTACGCGGAGACCTGATAGAGGTCTTCAAGATCATGAAATGTTTCGACAGGCTAGATAGGGAAAAGCTGTATCCGCTGGTTGGTGTGTCTGTGCCAGACAAAGCTTGTAATTCCACAGCGGAAAGGATATTTCGGCAACCCAATTCTTGCAATGGCTTAGATGTACATTTTGTGATTGTATTTGTCATGCAAAACAGTTGGTAAACTACAGTAAGAAGTGTCAATCTGTGTGTCAACGTTATTATTCTGTATTTTTCGCAAACCAAAGAGAAAAAAACTTGAAATGTTAGTATCTATTGCATTGTTGGTGATGCTATGACTGCGAAATATATGGCTGATATTTAATACTTTGATTCCTCACAGCTTTCGATTCCGACTTTTACGGTTTGCGATGGCGATGATCTTTGCAATAGAGGAAATAAACAAGGAGCCCAGACTGCTACCCAGCATTACTCTGGGCTACTGGATTTATGACTCCTGTGGGATGCCCGCCGTATCCATAAAAACAACCTTTGAATTTTTGAACAGAATTGAAGAAACGTCGTCAGATTTCACGTGCAAACGAGCACCTGTTGTCTCTGCTATTGTGGGTGACACCAGCTCCTCACAATCATTAGCAATAGCAACTTTGATCAGTCCTTTCAGGATCCCAATGGTGAGATACATCGGGTCACAGCTATAAATTTATATGCACACTTGTGCACAATATATGTAATACCCGACATTCCTTAACTTAAATTGTTGTATTAAAATTGCTTGTGGAGCAAAATGTGTTTTAATTGTTTTAGTATAAATGAAATGGACAGTCACATATAGACGGCTTTATTAATTTATTGATGAAATTACCTGTTCTAGGAGACAAACGGAATTAGGAAGTTATACAATTGCATTGCAGCTATGAGATTAAATCATTTTAATTCAAGTTTCTCTTTATTCTAAAATGTATAGGTAAGTTACTTTGCTACGTGTGAATGTCTGAGCAAAAGGAAGGAATATCCATCATTTTTTAGAACTATACCAAGTGACTACTATCAGGTCAGAGCCTTGGCCCTGCTGGTGAAACACTTTGGGTGGACGTGGATTGGGACCATTAGAAGTGACAATGACTATGGTAACTTTGGAATGCAAGCATTCACACAAGCTGTGCAACAACTGGGTGTTTGTATTGCGTTCTCTGCGTATTTCCATATAACATACTCACGGGAAGTATTGCTCAAAACTATAGAAGTGATTAAAAAATCTACAACAAAGGTTATTGTAGCATTTGTTGGTCAGCCTCATATGACTATTCTGCTGAAAGAAATTGTGCGACAGAATGTGACAGGTATTCAATGGATAGGAAGTGAGGCCTGGGTCAGCACAACACATCTGCCCCCAGATGAAAGCAGACAATTCCTCTCTGGGACAATTGGAATTGCGATTCGCAAAGTACATATTCCAGGGTTGAGAGAGTTTCTGCTGCAAGTTCATCCGTCTGCATTCCCAGGAAACCACTTAGTGGAAGAATTTTGGGAATTGGCATTCAACTGTACACTGAGTAACGAGGAGCACAGAGCGGATGGAATGAAGAAATGTACAGGACGAGAGGATTTACAGACTGTAAATAATCCATATACAGACGTGTCTCAGTACCGTGTAACCTACAATGTCTATACAGCAACCTACGCCATAGCTCATGCTCTTCATAACATGCTGTCATGTAAAAGTGGTAAAGGTCCATTTCCCAATGAAACGTGTGCGAATATTTCACACTTTCAACCATGGCAAGTAAGAAGCATTATTTTTATACCGTTGTATTGTACTTTGTATATTTTATATAGCTATACGGTATAAATTTTGCGTAGTTATAATATATATACAGTCACTTTTCCTCTCCTACCCCGAAGCCTCCCCATGCCATCTTTCTCCCCTTTCTCCCCTAATCCCACTTCCATGATTGTTTGTTGGACTCTGCTGTGTGCAATTTGACTGCCGCGTTTCTCCCACAAATATGCAACCAATTATTCTACTCTCCTTCATCCTGCCCCGAACTATCCCCCTTGCTATTATCCCTACCTGACTGCACAGCGACTTGCGACGTCCTTTCGACGTGAAAGGCGCTATGTAAATGTACGTTTTTATTGATTGATATATTTCAGCTGCAGGCGTAGAAAGCCGTGTTCAAATGTTGAATTCAGTGTTTCTTCCTCCTTTGTCATTTCCCAACACAGCTTCTACATTACATGCAAACAGTAAATTTCAGCACAAAGATTGGTGACAATGTTCATTTTGATGAAAACGGGGATCCAGTGGCAACGTACGACATTGTAAACTGGCAGCCAAGTGACCTGGGCGGCACTGAGACACTCACTGTCGGTCACTATGATGTATCTGCTCCAACAGGGGAAGAGTTTAAATTGGAAGAAAACAAAATAGTGTGGAGTGCTGGACAGATCACAGTAAGGACTTTTCGTTGCATTATATTTTGCAGAAATGTTCAAGTAACGTTTATCAGATGGGTTTGTGATGAATAGTAGAATTAGTATCTGTATCTCGTTCAAAACATGAACATTGTAGTTCAGGTGTCAGACAGAATTATCAAGGGACACCAGATAATTTTACAAATAATAATAATTCTTACGTTTGATATAACGCCTTTCAAATCTTAGCAATGTCTCAAAGCGCTTCACTGAATGTACTGTAAGGTGAATTGACTGTACTTAACTTTGAGTGAAAAGCGGCAGACATTTGCGCACAGCAGTGTCCCACAAACAGTCGTGGGTTGAAAATGAACAATTTTTATTATTGTGGGTTTTTTGGATGGTTTACCAGTAGGCATGTGGAGTAAGGAAATTTTCCCGAAGTTTCGCTATGAACTACCTGGATTCGAACACAGGTCTCACCCTTGCAAGGCGAATTCTCTAACCGCTGAGCTGCAGGGGGCAGGAAAACCTCCCAGTCAGCTCATATTATTACTTCGATCAATGGCAAGCATTATAGCTTTCGTTGGTTCGACTCCAGCAGTATTCCAGATCACACATTTGGGTCCCTAACGCCTGGACCATGCCAACCTTGACAAATAATTTGATGAATTTGGTAAGCAGGGTGCATCCCTACAGGGAAAGAACGTGCGAGTCAAAGGAGGAATTTGTAGGTGAGTGAGCTTGGTGATTGGTTTCTCTGAGATAGCACCCAGGTTCCCCCCCCCCCAAATTAAACTTCAGCACAATTTTCACTAAAATACAAATTTATTCCCTAAATGGCTGTTGATATTGCAGTATTGCACTTTGTATATGAAACAATTTTGCCATTACTATTTCCAACACAAGAAACTTTCCAAACCAGTATTCAGAGCGGGACGTGCGAGAATCACTTTAAGTGCTGTGGGACGTACTCCAGAAGTGACAGGCGCTCCATAAATGTGCTTAATTTATTGTAATTGTCGAGCAAACCAAAAGTTTGAAAATTAGAACGTGCTGACATTTTACTTCCGCTATTACTAGGTCCCACGGGCAGTTTGCTCTGACAGTTGTCTCCCTGGGACAAGGAAGGCAGCAAGAAAAGGACAACCAAAGTGTTGCTTTGATTGTATAGAATGTGCTGATGGTGAAATTAGTAACATCACGGGTAAGAATCAACAAAGCTGTCAATTCTTTTCTAAATTCTCAAAAAATTATTGAAGAGGTTTCAATTCAGGTTCTATCAATCACAATTAACTTTCTTTCCTCAGATTCCGCCGTGTGCCTGACATGTCCATTGGAATACTGGTCCAATGATAAACGAGATCACTGCCTACTGAAGGAAATTGAATTCCTCTCCTTCGAGGAGACATTAGGGATTGTTCTAGTCACACTTGCATTGCTTGGAGTCTGCTTGACTATAAGTGTATTCACAGCGTTCTATGTTCACAGAAACACTCCTATTGTTAAAGCTAGTAACTCAGAACTAAGCTTTCTGCTGCTTGTCGCGTTAGTTTTGTGTTTTCTTTGTTCACTTACATTCATTGGAGAGCCTTCAGTCTGGTCCTGTAGGTTGCGTCACATGGCCTTTGGTATCACTTTTGTTCTGTGTATTTCCTGTGTTTTGGGAAAAACAATAGTTGTGGTGATGGCATTTAATGCAACACTTCCCAGTAACAACATGATGAAGTGGTTTGGTCCTACACAACAGCGTCTGACTGTTGTCATCCTAAACCTGATACAATGCTTAATATGTACTGTTTGGCTTAGTTTGTTACCTCCGTATCCTATGAAAAATACTGAATATGTTACTGAGAGAATTGTGTTTGAATGCCATGTGGGATCTGCAGTGGCTTTCTACTGTGTGCTTGGTTACATTGGACTGTTGTCTTGTGTTTGCTTTGGCGTTGCTTTTCTAGCTCGCCGACTACCAGACAACTTCAATGAAGCGAAGCACATCACTTTCAGCATGCTTATCTTCTGTGCTGTTTGGATAACTTTCATTCCAGCTTATATAAGCTCTCCTGGTAAATACACTGTGGCTGTAGAAATATTTGCCATTCTGGCATCAAGCTTTGGGCTACTGGCCTGTATTTTTGCCCCGAAATGTTATATTATCCTGCTGAAAAAAGAGGAAAATACAAAGAAGCATATGATGCGTAAAGTGGCTTCCAAGAAACAGTGACCAGGTTTTGCTAATCAAAGCATAAATTTCGTTGAGTTCTATATTATTTGGATGAGGTGGCTGTTTTTCCTTTTACTGAATTCCGAATTATCACTATGAGTTTTTGTCTAACGGTTATATCAATGTTGTGAGTGACTTGTACCGATTGTAAGATGGTTTCTGATACTGTTAATACACAATACATTTGTCAGCTTATCATTGTATTTTGCTTGCTTTCCAATTTAAAACATTCTTGTTTCTCATTGATAACCAGTTGTAGACTTTCAATATATGTGCACCAGCTTCAGTGCAGCACCTTAACAGTTATGTCGTCAGGCAGTTAATCATAAATCCACTGAATTAATATTTATTTCGTATTGATAAAAATACATTGAGACACAGTCTAGAAGACTTGAAAAGCGCTGTATCAAATGAAATTATTATTATTTATTAAAGTTACCTATTCCGTCCATTTCTTGTCTCAATTTTAAGAAGTACAAACTTATTTGTCTTTCACTTCCATTTCCAAACATGTATCTATTTAGCTATACAGTATATTGTTTTGATCCAGTTCTATACCCTATCCTGCCAATGTCCCCCAAATTAATGTGTTTAGCAAATCTGAGCTTGACAGTATCCAATTTGCACACAAAGAGAGTTGAAGAAATGTTGATGCCTACAAAAACATACGTTGCTGGGGAAATTCAGCAGGGCTAACAGCATCCATGCAGAAACGAAGATAGACAACGATTCGCGTCTGCAACCCTGCAAGCCGTAAGGATCTTTGACCTGCTGAGTTTCAACAGCAACTTTATTTTTTGATTCAGATTCCCAGCATCTGTAGTATTTTGTGTTTTGTTTAATTTTGTTTGTTGTCAAACTAATTTCACAGTTTCCAGTTCTCATCTGAATTGAACACTTTTTCAGGTGCAATAACACGTAGCAATTATATGATTCAATCTGCATTTTTCAAAACAAATATGTGATATTTTTAATGTTCCTGAATAAATATGTATTTTAAAAATATTACTGCAAAAATTTCAAGTATATTTCTATAGATCATTGAGCTGATAAAATATGTTTTTGAAAGCAAAAGAAGAAAGTATGATTAACAGTACGGGTGTCTTTGATGGAAACAATAGCAGAACATTTATATCAAGGGAATCACGTCAATTATAACTGCTTAGCCCCGAGGAGAAGATCAAGTCAGCTGCAATTTGTTTTTGGAACGTATTATTACACTACATGTTTCCAATAAAATATATTCATAGCTTTAGACACATAATTCAATTTTATAAACAATTACCAGCTACAAATTTCGACCCACTTGAGATCTAATTGTCCTATTGTCCAGCACAAATGATAGTATTCTCCTGTAAGCATCATATACACAACAGACAGACTTTAATTTAGTAGAGACATTCTAGAATAATTAGTTCCTACTTTTGCTACAATTAATTTCTTGTATTATTGAACACTTCCAACATTTTACTGACCAACTAAGAACATTAAGAAGTGGTGCTTTTCTTCATGAATAAAGCATTTAATTCCAATTACAGTATTTTATTTTCAATTGTTTTTGCAAGTATTGCTTTACAGTTGTAATTTGTTTGTTTTGAATTTATACCTGAAATATTATTTGTTCGAATTGTTGATCCTAAATTGTGTTTCCCTCAAATAATAATAATAATGGTAAACCTTCCATTTGATATAGTGACTTATCACATCGTGTGACGCCTAAATGTGCTTCATAGAATATTTTGAAAAGTAAATTGATTGCATGTTTTGTGGGAAACCTGCCACAGCCAACTGCACATAGTTCTTTCCCAGTCATAGATTGAGTGACCAGATTTCAATGTTTTTTTTAAGGTATTGTTAACTTTGGAAAAGCGACCGCCAATTGACAAACAACCAGATTCCTATTTACTACTGGGTAAACAGAGGCATGTGGTGTAAGGAAACTTATCCAAGGTTTTGCCCCGCTGGGAATTTAACCCAGGTTGTCTCATTTCAAGGCGAGTGCTCGAGCAACAATAATAATAATAATAATAATAATTATCCTTGCACTTGATATAGTTCTTTTCACATCTTCAAGTCATCTCAAATCGATTCACAGAAAACGCTGTGATGTGAATTGACTGTATATGAGTTGGCAAAACGCAATAGCCAATTGTGCACAGCAGTGTACCACAAACAGCCATGGTTTGAAACGACCCATTGATTATTGTTTTTGGGGGGATTATGATTGGGCCTGTGGAGTAAGAAAACTTGCCCAAGGCTTTGCACTTTCTGGAATTGAACCCAGGTCTCTCGATTCCAAGGCGAGTGCTTTAATCACAAAGCTACATGACTCCACAGTCAGTATATTTACACAAACAAGTTGATACACTGCTTGTGAAATGCTTTGACACAAGGCGTGATATTGAATGTCAGGAATAGTCCATTTTTAAAGCATTGTGAATGGTCAGCCTGATACATACTTTATTTCTTTATGTTAATCTTGAAAGCGAAATACCTTTTAGCTGTCAGGATTAAATCCTGATAACTAAAGATATCACAGCAAAAGATGTTTCGCTTCGACCGCGCTTTTAGTCATCTTTCTTCCCCTCGCCTGGCTCAGACCCGGGATCTGCTACAGTGAAGCGCACTGAGACGCCGTCCGGCTTGGAGTGCGCTACATGAATCGAAGTTGTTGTTGTTGTTGTAAAGGAATCCATCATTAAATTTGTGCCATTCCAATGCTGGTTACAGAGGGATTGGGAAAGGATGGCGATGTAAGGTTCAATTTAAATTGGTGACCCTGCAGTGAAGTAAGGGCTGATACAAATGTTGTACAATTTATATACATGTTTATTGATTGAGGATATTAATAGTTATAAGAAATTAAAAGTGTTCGTCGCAAAAATGATTACTTATTTACACATGGCTCACAATGAGTTGACCAAAGTTGGGTGGCAAATTACAATTTAATGTCCAGATTAGTCCAAATATAAGTCTATCAAACGGTGTCCAAATGTTTTCGAACGATTTCCAGTTGGATCTGCATGTCCAAGTATGCAGGTATTATTGTACTTGTAGCGTTGCTTCATTCATATTATTGACCTTCTCTTTTTCGGAAACTGAAAAAGATGGATTCGAGATCACAAGTTCCAAATCACCATCGTCGTCCTTCAATCGATCGTTCTTTATTCAGTTCTTTGGGTAACCCTTCACCCATTGTCTTTTGCAAGATGGTTCCTGTGCAAAGAGAAATGTAACACAGCTCCCTCTCCAGCTGCAGGCCATATCTCCCTGAGAAGATGACTGACATGTTCTGAAAACACTTTGTTGTTTATTAATTTATTCCATTGTCTCCTCTACCAAGCTCGACACAACCAAGTCATGGCAGGTGCGATTGGTTACACATGAGTCAAAACGCCAATACAATTTGAGATATTAACTAAGACATTATTTACAGAATCTTACAGCGAGGTGTAGAGGGAGGGATGGATAGGGCGAAAGTGTGAGGGGCAGATGAGGAGGGAGGACTAGACACAAGCGCAGAGGCAACTGGTGGGATCCCCTTGACGTTCGCAGTCCTGTACCTCAGTTGTTGGGTTTCAACGCCTTGGGACGTCCTCCCGACATAAAATTCGCCTGTATAAACGTAATATTGTTGTTGTTGTAGAGCACTCACTTAACATGCGTCAGACCTGTGTTTCGAATCCAGGCAGATCACGACGAAAATTTGAGCAAGTTTCTTTACTACACGTACACACACACAAACACACACACACACACACACACACATGCACACACGCACATACGCCTAATAATAATCCATCCATTAAAAACAAGAAACAAGTGGTAATTTCAATCCACGACTGTTTGTGGAGACGCCGCTATGTGCAATTGGCTGCTGCATTTTGCCCGCAAATACATAGTAAATTCGGTTTACTGTATTTTGTATGAAGCGTTTTGAAGCGTGTCGAAAACGTGAAAAGCGCTCTGTCAAACACAAGGTTTATTATTATTATTTAGTTTTGATAAAGTGTAGATTGGCCGCACAGTTGGTGTTGTAGGGGAGAATGGATGAGCCACGAGAGGGTGAGGTGGAGGACCGAGATGGTGATTGAGAAGAGAAACCTGGTGATTTTGTTGGCCTTCAGGATTATCTTGGAGTAGGATGACGATTTAGTCGATGCAAGGGCGGAGTGGCAAGACTTAGTGAAGGTACTCATATCTTCAGATCTGCTGATGGACTGTTAAATTGGCTTTGAGCGACATGCCTTCAGTGTCTGTGCCTTAAGGAAGTAGAGGTGACTGGTCTACCAGATTGACATTCGTAACTAGGCTAAATACGGCAGAAAATTGCGTGCATCTGTATCCAACAAATAATTGCGGATTGAAATGAAAAAATAATTCACAAAATGGTGGGAATATTATGTGATTATGTGGTATGTGGAGTAAGGAAACTTGCCCAATGTTTCACACTGCTGTAATTGAACCCATGTCTCTCGTTTACAAGTAGAGTGCTCTAAACACTGAGCGACAGGATTCCACAAGCACTGAGTGGGAAATGATAGATCCTGTTTGATCATCCAATCATTGTGTTAAGAGGCAACAACCCACATTGACTTTTGAGTCACAAACCAATGTAACGAGATTAAATTGGGATGGAAGGTCTTCTTCATTTGAATCTCTCTGTGATCTTCTGTGAAGGTCTATGGTGGTCACCACAGCAGTTTACAAATATTGTAAAGCTGAACCTGCATCAACATTTGAAGGAAATGTCATAACGACAAGTTAATAGAAATGATTGCCATGACTTTAAATCATAGCAATTGAATCCAGTCAAAGCAAATTGAGCATTTTTCATAACGGAATTTCACTTGGACGTCCACAGGGAGCTTCTTGTGCAATATTGACTTTTTACCCCTTTATCTGCTTGCTCATTTTTTATAATAATAAGAATCCTTTCATTTCGTATCAAGCCTGATCACATCAGATAGACATCTCAAGGTATTCACAGGATTTACCGTGAAATGGAAAGACTGTGTATTTGGTAACATGGCAGTATAATTGCACCAGCAATACTCACAACAACAACAACATTTACTTATAAAGCGCCTTCCACGCCAGACGGCGTCTCAGAGCGCTTACCCACAAACCGCCATGAAATGAATGGACAATTTTATTTGGGGATTTGTTGGCCAGGGGAACAGCAACAAAATTATATTTGTATAGCGCCTTACACATCGCCAACAATCTCCCAATTATACTTTCGAATAGTGCCATGCGATCGTTAACATCCACTTGAACAGGCAGATGGGACCTCAGTTTAATGTCTCATCTGAAGGAAGGCACCCCCAACAATACATTGAGAGTTTTGTCTTAGACTACATTATATGAGTTCAACTCCTGACATGGGATTTACATCTACAACCATGTGACTCAGAGGTGAGCGTGCCAGGAATTACCCAAGGTGTATTATTATTGTTATATATGGTAATGAATATTCACTTACACAATATATACACTTTATCATATGCTCTGTGAATGTCTTTTAGTCATCCTCCCAAAGTCAATGGCTATTTCAAATGCAAGGATTATTTTGTTTATTTAATGTTTGAATATACCTCAGAAACACACTCTTACATAATTGTATGGTGAGAATACAACAATCCAGCAAAATTCCCAACGAGCACTTATTCCTTTGAGGAATAAAAATACCATGATAAAGGTGCTCCAGCCGTGGCTAATTAGAACAGTTAGGGAAGGTATCAAATCAAAAGAAAACGCCTTTTAAACAGCGAAGATGAATAGTAAACCCAAGGATTCGGAGAACTGTAAGGAACAACAGAGGAGGACCAAAAAATTGATCAGGAGGGAGAAAATAGATTATGAGGTCAGAAGATGATCTTATTGAATGATGGAGCAGGCTCGTGGGTCAAAATGCCTACTTCTGCTCCTTATTCTTATCTTCTTATGTTCTTATCTTACACAACCATTATCCAATTCCGGCTAAATCATTTCTTAACATCTAATTTACTTCTGATCAGTCAAATAGTTTCCATCCTCCACTAAGTCTTCCTTTGTAGACTTACAGGGGAGTAATGAATGACATTGTAACATTTCTTAAATGTCACAGGATTGCATAAACAAGGAGTGAAACTTCACATGAGTGATGTTGAATTCACAATGAAGGAGCTCCATAGCTCAGCAGTGAATTGCTGAACTGTTAATCCTTATGCTGATTCTTACACAGTGCATTGGGACGTTCACCTAACGTGAAAGCCGCTACACAAAGGTTATTTTGTTTTTGTTGTTGTTAAATGATTCTGACCACTAATATGTTCTTATTCCCTGAGGAATTCTATCAGTAATCTTGTTTACTCTAGTTTTCTATCCTTCGCCAGGGATATATTATCTTACCATATTCCGGGAATTTTAGGAAATGATCCAATAATTATTATGCAAATAAATAAAAGTGCCAAAATTCCTGTGGTAAGGTTGAACTCAATAATGAAACAGCTAACCTGGAGGGTTGGTTGTTGTACAGTAAAATGTAATTGCACACAGTAATATAATTTTGCAACACAGTTAGGTTTTAATAAGCAAAGAGAACATAACGTGGTATAAATGTTATATAAGGGTGGTGGATGCATGGAATTCATGATCACAAAGTCTGTTGATGCTCAGCCTTCAACATACACAAGACTGAGTTAGATAGATTTCTTATTTATAAAGGGATTAAGGAGTATGGCGATAAGGCATGTAGCGGGAGTGAGAGAAGAATTTCAGCCGTGATTTAACAGTGGGGCAGGCTCGATGGGCCGAATGGCCTACACTTGCTCCTACTTCTGATGTTCATATGTCCTCAAATACATCACCGAAATAATACATTGATAATGTGTCCGGGTGCATTCAGTGTGTGTGCGTTGAGTGTGTTTGTGCCTGTAGTGTGTGTATGTGCCTGAACAGTGTTTGTGTGTGTGTTTAGGGTGTGTGTGTGTGTGTGTGTGTGTGTGTGTGCGTGCGTGCGTTTAGAGTTCACCATGACCTGCCTGGATCTGAACACTGAGCTACAGGGACTTCACAAAACAGCATACAGTATGTGAAGTATGAGTAATATACAACTTATAAATAATAGGAAATTCAATCGGACTTTTGAAGATGCATGACAGATAAATGTACGATTTAAATAGATCAGGCATACACGAGTTGTAGTGTGACGACTTGAAAATAAAGGTCTTTGAAATCATAGAATCATAGAATCATAGAATCATAGAATTTTACGGCACAAAAGGAGGCCATTCGGCCCATCTAGTCTGTGCCGGCTCTTTGAAAAGAGCGATTCAATCCCACTGCCCTGCCCGCTCCCCATAGCCTAATAGACCCGTTCTCCCTAAATAAAGATCTAATTCCCTTTTATAAGTTGTTATCGAATCAGCCTCCACCACCTTTTCAGGCAATGCATTCCAGATTCGAACAACTCGCTGAGTGAAAAAAATTCTCCTCAGCTCCCCTCTACTGCGCCTTGAAACTATTTAAAATCTGTGACCACGAGTCACAGATTCACCCACGAGTGGAAATAGTTTTTCTCTATTTGCCCTGTCGAAACCCCTCATGATCTTATAAACCTCTATTAGGTCTCCCCTCAATCTTCTCTGCTCCAGAGAGAATAACCCTAGCCTATCTAGCCTCTCCTCATAGCTGAAGTCCCTCAATCCTGGCACCATTCTAGTAAATCTTCTTTGTACCCTTTCCAATGCCTTCACATCCTTTCTGTAGTGTGGTGACCAGAATTGAACACAGTATTCCAGCTGAGGCCTCACCAAAGTCCTATAGAGGTTAGTCAGCACTTCCTGACTTTTGTACTCTATACCCCTATTTATAAAGCCTAGTATCCCATATGCCTTCTTAACAGCCTTGTCTACCTGTCCTGCCACCTTCAACGAGTCACTAACACAAATCCCCAGGTCTCTCTGTTCCTTTACACCATTTAAAATTGTACTATCTAGCCTATATTGCCTCCCTTCATTTCTTCTCCCAAAATGCATCACCTCACACTTCTCTGCATTAAACTTCATCTGCCATGTGTCTGCCCACTTTACCAATTTGTCTATATCCTCTTGCAGATGGCTACTATCCTCCTCACTGTTTACTATTCTCCCTAACTTAGTGTCATCTGCAAACTTGGAAACTGTACTCCGTACACCCAAGTCCAGATCATTGATGTAGATTACAAACAGCAATGGTCCCAAAACCGATCCCTGTGGCACACCACTGCTCACTTCCCTCCAATCTGAAAAACAGCCGCTCACTACAACTCTCTGGTTTCTGTCTCGCAGCCAGTTGTGGATCCACGCTGCCACTGTCCCTTTTACGCCATGGGCCTTTAATTTCATAATAAGTCTCTCATGTGGCACTTTGTCAAATGCCTTTTGAAAGTCCAAGTAAACTACATCAACTGCGCTACCATTATCCACCCATTCCGTTACCTCATCAAAAAATTCTATCAGATTTGTAAGGCAAGATTTGCCTTTAACAAATCCATGTTGACTGTCCTTTATTAGCCTATATCTTTCTAAGTGAAGATCTACCTTGTCCCTGATTATGGACTCTAGAAGTTTGCCCACTACCGACGTTAGACTGACTGGTCTGTAGTTACCAGGCTTGTCCTTCTGCCCCTTTTTATACAAGGGAGTAACATTAGCTATCCTCCAGTCCTCTGGCACGACCCCTGTGTCCAAGGAAGATTGAAAGATCGTGGCCAGAGTCCCTGCTATTTGCTCCCGTGCCTCACTTAGTAACCTAGGGTGCATCCCATCCGGACCAGGTGACTTATCCACCTTGAGCGACGTCAACCTTTTTAGCACTTCCTCTCTGGTTATAATTATTCTATCCATTTCTCCTACCCTCTCCTCTAATACCATGGCATTGGCTGTATCCTTTTCTTTTGTGAAGACAGAGGCGAAGTACTCATTCAGTACATCAGCCATGCCCTCTGCCTCCACAATGAGATTTCCTCCTAGGTCCCTAATTGGCCCCACCCTCTCCTTGACCAACCTTTTACTCTTAATATGTTGGTAAAAAACGTTAGGGTTCCCCTTAATCTTACTCGCTAATTGTTTTTCATGCAGTCTCTTTGCCCCTCTAACTTCCTTTTTCAGTTCTATCCTACACTTCCTATATTCTGCGTTGTTCCCTTCTGAATTTTGAGCCTGACACTTATCATAAGCCTCTTTTTTTTGTTTTATTTTGGCCCTGATTTCCTTAGTCATCCAGGGAGATTTGGATGCCTTACATTTCACCTTTGTGGGGATGCTTTTGACCTGTGCCTGAACTATCTCCTCTTTGAACGCTGCCCACTGCTCGTTAGTTGTCTTACCTGCCAATTTTTCTTTCCAATCCACCTTGGCTAGGTCCCACCTCAACTCATTGAAATTAGCCCTTTTCCAGTTGAGTGTCCTCACCTGTGATCGTTCCTTATCCCTTTCCATAATTATTCTGAATCTAACGATATTGTGGTCACTATTCCCTAGATGCTCACCTACAGAAACCTGTTGAACTTGCCCTACCTCATTTCCAAAAACTAGATCCAGCAATGCTTCTTTCCTCGTTGGACTGGAAACATACTGATCAAGAAAATTGTCCTGCACACACTTCAGGAATTCTTCTCCCTCCTTGCCCTTTACTCTACTATTCTGCCAGTCTATGTTGGGATAGTTGAAGTCACCCATTATCACTACTCTATTAGCTCTGTATTTCTCCGTGATACGCTTGCAGATCTGCTTGTCTATCTCCGCCCCACTATTTGGTGGTCTATAGTATACCCCTAACAGTGTAACTGCACCTTTTTTATTCCTCATTTCTAACCAGATAGGTTCGGTTTTTAGTCCTTCTTCCACCTCGTTCCTTTCTAAGGCAGTCACTGGGTCCTTAACTAAAATTGCCACCCCGCCCCCTTTTCTCCCTTCTCTATCCCTCCTGAATACATTATAACCAGGAATGTTCAACTCCCATTCCTGCCCATGCTGGAGCCAAGTCTCTGTTACTGCTATAACATCATATCGCCTCGCAGCAACCTGAGCCTGCAGCTCACCAATTTTATTTCTCAAACTTCGTGCATTTACATACATGCACTCTTAGGCACAAATTACTTCCTCTGCATTTTTCTCCCGTCTTACCTTTACCCCTGTCCTCTTTATTACCCCTCCCGTATTTGAACTACTGATCAGTTTCCTACCCTCACCCCCCGGGATTAGTTTAAAGCCCCCCCCACAAAACTCGACAACCTCCCTGCAAGGAGATTGGTTCCAGCCCTGTTCAGGTGTAACCCATCCATTTTGTACAGGTTCCACCTACCCCAGAATTGGTCCCAATGGTCTAGGAACCAGAAACCCTCCTTCATACACCACTTCTCCAGCCATGCATTGATGTGCCTTATTCTAGCATTCTGGAACTGGCTTGCTCGAGGCACTGGAAGCAACCCAGAGATCACCACTCTCGAAGTTCCACTTTTTAGTTTACTCCCTAGTCTCTGGTACTCTCCCTGGAGCATCTCAGGTCTTTTCCTCTCAACTTCATGGGTCCCAACATGGACCACCACAAGTGGATTTTCCCCTTCCCCTAGCAGAATTTCCTGGACCCGCTCAGTCAAGTCTTCAACCCTGGCACCTGGTAGGCAACACACCTTCCGAGATTCGCGTTTCCGTTCACAAAAACGCCTATCTATACCTCGGACAGTTGTATCTCCTATTAAAATGGTCTTGATGGAGTTGGTTTGTCCAACCTCCTCACAGACCTCCTTATCCAAACAGGTTGAAAGTACTTCATACCTGTTGGAAATGGTACTAGTTACCTTTGGAATTCAAGCGAAAGAAGACGAAGAAGTAAAATAACGATTAGTACATTCAAGGTTACGTTCATTATTCATTTATTTTTGTCTCCAAATGCGCAGCTTCTGCGGTACATAAAAACGATACATTTCACAACTACAAATGGTGAAAATGTGTATATCGGTGAAAATGTTGTGCCTCTGGGATGCTATGATGGATCTGCAGCTTTGGGCCAAGAGTTGATCCGAAATGAAAAGATTATTGTTTAAAGTGTGGGCATAGAAAGGTAACGCCATCCCAAACGATTGATAATCCATTGTGAAACCTAAGGTACAGCCATTTTCCCAACAATATCTGTTGGAATTCATTCAAACTAAAGGCTCTTCTTTCTAAACCAAGATTTTCCACGAGCAGCTTGTTCCGAAACATGTCACTCTGGAAGTCGATCAGTGGCCATAAAGGCAAACACTATGTGTTATTTTGGCTGCGTTCCATGGCAGCCATTTGTACACGACAATGTACATCAAACTGTGATGGACTGGAGAGCAATTTATTGTTTTTTTAAATAAAAACGTACGTACAAGGAATGATGGACTTCAGCTACGCGGATAGGCTAGATATGCTAGGCTTATGCGCTCTACAAAAAAAAAGATTGAGAGTAGACATAATAGAGGTTTACTAGATTATAAGTGGTTTCGACAGGGTGAATAGGGAATGATTGTTTCCATTAGTGGGCGAATCAGTGACTCGTTGTCATAAATTTAAAATAGTTTCGAAACGAAGCAGAGGGGAGCTGAGGAGAAATTCTTTTCACTTATTCGAATTATTATTTCACTTATTCGGTTGTTCGAATCTGAAATGCATTGCCTGAAAATGTGGTGGAGGCAGATTCCATAATAGCGTTTAAAAAGGAACTTTATCTTTAATTAGGAACTGCACGTATGTTAGGTTATGGGGAGAAAGCTGGGCAGTGGGATTGAGTTGCTCTGTTGAGCCGGCACAGACTAGATGGGCCGAATGGCCTCCTTTTGTGCCGTACAATTCTATGATTCTACAGTAATCATAGAAACATAGAATCATAAAAACATAGAAACAGGGGTAGGCCATTCAGCCCCTCGAACCTGTTCTGTCATTCTAGAAGATTATGGTTAATCTATACCTCAACTCCAGTTACCTGTCCTTAACCGCAACCCTTAATATCATGACCTAACAAATATCCATCCATCCACATGTGAACAGATCCAGCATGCTCAGCCTTCTGGGGGAGAGAATTTCAGATTTCTGGTAGACATTGGGTGAAAAATACCTCCCGATTTCACTCCTAAATTGGCCTGCTCTAATTTCAAGATTATGCCCCCCTTGTTCTGGAATCCCCTAACCGAGGAAATAGCTTGCCTGTATCTACTCTATCGAGTCCCCATATTATTTTTAAAATCTCAATCGGATCACCCCACAACCTTCTAAAGTCAGGAATCCCAATGTGCACTAACACAGTGCCCTCCATGCAGACTAGCGCCTCAGAGCCACGAGGTTGGTATTTCATACCCAATGCTTCACAATCAAACCTTCGCAAGTCGGGAGGTCAAAACCTGTGGACAGGAATTTGATGTGAAACAGATGCAAGATGAAAGATAACATTGAAAATTTGAATAAGTCGTATGATAAAGTTAGGAATAGTTATACAGAAGGCAAGGGAAATGAACACAAAGGAAGATTTGCAGATTGAAGAGAGAATACAAAAAAATTGGATCAATAGTGTGGAACAATACAGTAGAAGCCAGTTTATCCAGCATCCTCCGGACCTGGCCAGTGCCGGTTAAAGCGCCTGCTGGATGTTCGGCAGAAAACGCAACACAAAAAATTATTAAAATGTTTTACTAATTAAATTATTTAAAACATAGCATATTAATAATAGACCAAACAATTATTTATATGACAACATAGCATATCAATAATAATTATAATCATTTTACTCACAGCGACCAGGCAGTTCAGAGAGAACTTTAAACTAGTGCAAAAGTTACACGTCTGAATGACACTGTTCTCATTGTGGGAAGAAGAGAGGACAGCAAGCGTGCTATTGTGAAAGCAGAGAGTAGCGGCGACCGCTCAGTTCAGTTCACTTTCATTCCAAAAAGCCTTGCGATGTGTGTGTGTATGCAACACACTGCACTCTGTAACTTGAAACACTGCATTTTATAAAATGAGCATTGCAGGGATTCGTCTTTTTTATTAAAAATAAAAGCCAATGAATTGATCTGCAAAGTTTACTCAGGGTGGGTGTGTGTTTTGCTGTTTTGTGGCTAAATTAAATCTAAATTAATCAACTCGTCCTCTGCCTCTCTCAAAGAATAGACTGCGGAGAGTGCATTGCTTTACAGTACCGGCAGACTTCTGAGGTAGCGCCACCATCAGGAACCTACTTGCTGCATTACAAAATACTGACGCAACACAAAACACTAAATGAAAATGCATTTTTCTGGATAAATTCCGGTTTATCAAATGCGCAACTTTGTTTTTTGCGGTGTCAGTTATACGGAAGTTCCGGTTGATCGTCTCATGGACAAACCGGCTTTCACTGTAAATAGGTTAAGGAAAGGGAAAGATAATCTTGTCCAGTTCGACTTACGTCTGTGGTTGAGCAACAGTAAGAAACCATAACCAGGGTTAATGTTACGAAACACTTGGATATGGTTTAATCAGAGAGGGTTAATAGCAACAACAACTGGCATTTATATAGTGTTATTGCACCATCTAGTGACCAGTGTATATAAATGTATAAAAACAACATGATGTGTGCAGTCTGTATCAGAACATCAGAGCATGAACGTATGCGATACTTTTAGTCCCAGAGATCTCCCAAATTAGCGACGAGAATGGAATAGTGGATCCGCTAGCGATTTCTGTCTGTGGGACAAGCACTCTACAAAGTGCATGGAGATGTGTGAAGATTTTTCATTTTGATTGAGAGCTACCAATCCAGTAAAATTTGCGTTCACGTGTGGTGGGACTGATACTAAAAAAGAAATCCAATAATTATAATTCCCATAGCATACATCGGATGATTGGATGAATTTCAACAAAGCCGGGAAATGTTCAGTGCTTACATTGAGCAGTTGGAGATGTTCTTTGCTGCCAATAATATTGTTGAAATTGAAGCTTCTGAAGATGACACGGCAAGTGTAAATACAGCAGTGCAAGAAAGAATGAGAGCAATCTTTATGACAGAAGTGGGTTCTGGTGTGTAATAAACAGTGAAGAATTTGTTAACCCCAGGTAAGCCTAAGGACACACCATTGAAGGATATCCTTGAAAAGCTTGCAGAACACTGTGACCCAAAGCCATTAGAGATTGCAGAGAGTTACTGATTTGGTACCAGATGTCAATTACCAGAGGAAAACATTGTCAATTTTATCGTAGCGTTGTAAAAGCTGTCGATACCCTGCAATTTTGGATTTCCAAGAACGTGTGTTACGAGATAATAATCGTTGCATTTTATATAGCGCTTTTCACATCTTATCGACGTCCCAAAGCGCTTCACAGAATATACTGTAAAGTGAATTGACTGTATATATTTGTGCGCGGGATAGGTTTGTGTGCAGACAGAAGAGCGACCGTATCCAAAGCAAATTAATGACAATGTCACAGATAACATTTCATTCAGCATGTAAAACTGCCTTATCGATGGACATGGCGGGGAGAAGTTCAAAAGAAGTTCGAGCAAGCAACTGCCTAACAGTTGGGGAGGTAAACAAGTTGCAGGTGTTCAAACCGAAATTCAAAGCGCATGTGAGTCGGTCTCTAGTGAAGAGTAGCTGGAATAATACAAAGTCATGCTTTCGATGTCTGGGTTTTCATCCAGCACAATCTTGCCCTTTCACAAAAGCGGAGTGTTATTCATGCCATAAGACTGGGCACCTTGCGAAGGCTTGTTTCAAGACCAAGAGGACAAATGCGGTCAAGAAAGTCTGTCAGTTTCTGCATACGGTTGAGTGACACGAGGTGAGCGAGGATTCTGAGGAGCCAGTGGAGATCAACACGATTGACAACGCAAAATCGTCCAGAAGCAAGTCGCATGGCATCAACGTCCAAGTAACATTGGATGGAGTCCCAGTAATAATGGAAGTTGATACTGGAGCAGCAGTCAGTGTGTTGTCTGAAACACTGTACGGAGAGAAGCTGAGCAAGAATAAGATACAAACAGCAAGGGTCGAGCTGCGTAGCTATGGAGGAGAGATTATCATATTTGTGGGTAAAGTGTGTGTTTTGGTTAAGTACAAGGATCAATGTGCGGATTTGCTAATTCTTGTGATGAAGGGAGAAAAAACAGGATTAATTGGTAGAAATTGGATGAACTTGCAGAACTTAGATTGGCAAGATATCTGCCATGTGCAAATCTCGTTCACAACACAGGAAGAGGTGATTAAGAAGCATCTGACGGTGTTCATTGAATCCGGTGCACCAATTAGCGGATGCAAAGCGATTGTAGGTGTGTAAGGTGAAGCAAGGCAAGTGCACAATAAGCCACGCCCAGTGCCACACGCAATGAGAGAGAAAGTAGAAAAACAACTGAAAAGACTTGAAAAAGAGAATATTATCAGTAAAGTACAACAAAGTAATTGGGCCACTCCCATAGTTGTAGTTCCAAAATCTGACGGTAGTATCAGAATCTGTGGGGACTGCAAGGTAACGGTGAATCGAGGTCTGGAGAATAGTCCACTTGACCTGTTTCCAAATGTAGAAGATATGTCCAACACATTGGTAGGTGGTAAAGTATTTTCTAAAATGGACGTGTCAAACGCCTATGTACAGTTAGAGTTAGATGAGAAGTAAAGGGTACTTGACTATAAATACTCATATGGGCCTGTGTCAATACAATAGGCTACCATTTGGCGTTGCATCAATCCCAGGAATTTTACAAGGGGTCATGACTCAGAATCTATAGGGAAGCGATTGGTAATATACTACCTTGATGACATACACATCTCTGCGCAAAATAGGCAGGTTCATGGAGAAAGGCTACACGTGGTGTTACAATGGTAAGAGAAACACCAAGTACATTTCAAGGCACACAAATGTGAGTTGTTCAAAGATTCTGTAGAGTACGTAGGCCACATGGTAGACAATGATGAGTTGCACCCAACCCAGTGTAAGGTTGAGGCGATCAGGTACGCTACCACTCCCAGAAACACATCTGAGCTACGATCATTCTTGGGATTGTTGAATTATTATGGAAAATTCATTCCAAATTTGGCAACCTTTATACATCCGTTGAATGAGCTTTGAAGAAACATGTGCCATAGAAATGGACACAGAAATTGTCCGCGAATGTGACCAGGCTTTCAAGTCGTGTAAAACAAACATCTGGTAGATGGCACAATACTTGTACACTATGATGTCACCAAGAAAATCAAGCATGTAATGCCACCCCATACCGGGTTGGCGCGGTTATCTCTCATGTTTCAGATACAGGGGAAGAGAGACCGACAGCTTTTGCTTCTAGAACTCTGAGGAGTAGTGAGAAAAACAATGCACAAAAAGAGAGAGAAGCTTTGGCATTGATTTTGGGAGTTTCCACACATACTGGTATGATCGTAAGTTCATCATTGAATCAAAAATAACAGGTCTACTCTACCCGCAGCCAGAATAAAATGATGGGCGTTGATCTTGTCAGCGTACCAGTATCAAATACAACATCGTAGTTCAGCAGACATGGTAATGCCGATGCAATGTCAAGGTTACCCTTAGCATCAGAAATGAAACCCAACCGGGAAGATGTGTTCTAATTTTCCCATGTTGAAGAGCTTCCGGTCACATCAAGTGAAATCAGCAAGGCAACTCGTTGGGATAGGGTTTTATCCAAGGTGCATGTCAGTAGGTGGCCTAGTCATATAATTAGGACAGAAGAAGAAATTAGGCCCTACTTTGTTAGGAGACATGAATTGTCAAATGACGAAGGATGTGTCATGTGGGGAGCTGGAGTGTTAATTCCTGAAAGGTACAGAGTACAGTTGTTAGGTGATCTTCATGAAGAACACCTAGGTATGTGTTTGACCAAGAGTCTAGCTAGAAGCTATGTATTGTGGCCAGGGTTGGATAAGAATTTAAAACACAGTACAAGTGTGTAGTGTATGTGAGGCGGTTGATAGTCCACTATCAGTACCAAAGTGTGGCAAAGGTTACCCATAGATTTTGAAGATCTAAATCACCAGCAGATGTTCATTGTGATAGACAGTTGTTCCATGTGGGTTGAGGTGTTTCCCATGAATATAACATCAACCAAAATTTTGAATATTTTGAGTGGGTTGCTTGCTGCACATGGATGTCCAGAGAAATCGTGTCTGACAACGGACCACAGTCCTTTTTAGAAGAGTTCGCACAATGCATGAAAAAGAATGGTGTGAAGCACACTAGAGTGCCTGCATACCATCCAGCTTCGAATCGTGCTGCAAAGCGTACAGTGCAAATTGTCAAACGCGCGCTAGTTAAGCAAATGCTAGATGCAAACCCAAGGAAAAGACAATTTTCATTGCCTCACAAACTAGCAAACTTTCTGATAACGTATCGTAACACACCTCACACCACCACAGGCAGAACACCGGCTGAGCTGTTCTTAAAAAGACACCGGAGAATAAGATTTTCATTGTTAAAACCCAACTTAGCACAAACGGTAGAAGGAAAACAGGAGTGACAGAGAGAGAACCGTGATAGAGGTAGGGTGAAAGACAGTAAGCTGAAGTTAAACCAAAAAGTTAAAATGAAGAACCATCACCACAAATGGGTAAAGTGGTTACCAGGAAGAGGAGTGAAAGTATGTGGACTGCGCAAACTATTCTCTCAGGATGTTTGAATGTGGCAAACTCAGATTTGTTCATATTGATTATATCTTACCTACACAAGCACAGGAAGAGAGGAGAGAAATGGATAAATCTAATGAACCAAATAATTTTAGACCAACAAATGAGATAGCAATGGTAACAGAACACTTAAAAGACAACCAGAATTAAAATGTGAATGCAGTTGAGGGTTTAGTTCCAGGTGATAGTCGACAGAGCCTGACTGAGGAACAGGAAACAAGTCGTGAAAGTAAAGATGAATACCAGAATCGACAAATGGCGATTCGAAGGACTACCATGAGTCCCAAAAGTCCGAGTGCTACGATGAGTCCTAAAACTTTTGGACAGGGAAGGTATCCCGTTAGAAATAGGAAATCAGTAGTGAACTTTGAATTTTGATTGGATGTGTCACAGTTTGAACATGATAATAAACATAAATTAAGTATATATGTGTCTATGTGTGTATGTGTATGTATGTATGTATGTGTGTGTGTGTGTATGTGTATGTGTGTACGTATGTGTGTGTGTGTGTGTTTGCGTGTATGTGTGTGTTTGGGTAGATGGATGGCTGGATGGATGGATGGACGGACGGACGGACAGACGGGCGGGACGGAACGGACGGAGGGACGGACGGATGGATGGAACGAACGGAGGGACAGAACGGACGGAACGGACTGACGGACGGACGGACGGACGGTTGGACGGTGGAAGGACGGACGGACGGACGGAAGGACGGACGGAAGGACGGACGGACGGAAGGACGGAAGGATGGAAGGACGGACAGTAGGACGGACGGAAGGACGGACGGACGGACGGACGGACGGAAGGACGGACGGACGGACGGACGGAAGGAAGGACGGATGGATGGATGGACGGATGGACGGACGCACGGATGCATCGACGCACAGACGGACGGACGGACGAACGCACGGACGCACGGACGGAGTGACGGTAGGACGGTAGGATGGGTGGACGGGTGGACGGGTGGACGGATGGATGGATGGACGGATGGACGGACGCATGGAAGGATGTACAAAAATTGTATCGTGCTTTGAATGTCAGTAATTGTAACTTTTTTCATTGCTTCTACATTAAGGAGGGAAGAGCTATGAACGCGCCAACTAGTGACATGTATATACAAATATAAATAAATCACATGATGTGTGCAATTGTTTTCCAGAACATCAGAGCGTGAACGTTTGTGATAATTGAAGTCCCAGAGATATCACACAACTAAAATAATGCTTTGATTGCATAGAGTGTGCTGATGGTGAAATTAGTAACACTGGTAAGAATAAACACAGCTATCAATTCTTTCCTAAATTCTCAAACTTTTATTGAAAAGATTTCAATTCGGGTTCTATAAATCACAATTTATGTTCATTCCTCAGGATCCGCCGTTTGCCTGACATGTACTTTGTAATACCAGTCCAATGATAAACGAGATCACTGCCTACTGAAGGAAGTTGAATACTTTACCTTCGAGGAGACATTAGGGATTGCTCTAATCACACTTGCATTGATTGGAGTCTGCTTAACTATAAGTGTATTCACAGTATTCTATGGTCATACAGACACTCCCATTGTTAAAGCTAATAACTAAAAGTTAAGCTTTCTGCTGCTTGTCGCGTTAGCTTTGTGTTTTCTTTGCTCAGTTATATTCATTGGAGAGCCTTCAGTCTGGTCTTGTAGATTGCTTCACATGGCCTTTAGTATCACTTTTGTTCTGTATATTTCCTGTGTTTTGGGAAAAACAATAGTTGTGGTGATTGCATTCAATGCACACTTCCCAGTAACAATATGATGAAGTGGTTTGGTCCGACACAGCAACGTCTGAGTGTTTTCATCCATACCCTGAAGCAGTGCTTAATATGTACTGTTTGGCTTAGTTTGTCACCTCCTTAGCCTCTGAAAAATAGTGAATATTTTACTGAGAGAATTGTGTTTGAATGCCATGTGGGATCTGCAGTGGCCTTTTACTGTGTCCTTGGTTACATTGGACTGTTGTCTTGTGTTTGTTTGGCGTTGCTTTTCTAGCTCGCCGACTTCCAGACAACTTCAATGAAGCGAAGCACATCACTTTCAGCATGCTTATCTTCTGTGCTGTTTGGAAAACTTTCCTTCCAGCTTATGTAAGCACTCCTGGAAAATACACTGTGGCTGTAGGAATATTTGCCATTTTGGCATCATGTTTTGGGGCTACTGGCCCGTATTGTTATATTATGTTATAAATTATAAATGTTATCTTATCCGGATGGAAAAAGTAGAAAATACTGAAAAGCTTATGATGGGTAAATTGGCTTCCAAGATTTAGTGAATGTATTATTTTTACTAAACATACTTCAGGAGGACGTCCCAATTCTTTGGATATGTACTGAATTCAGAATTCGTGTGCTTGAAGAAGCACGTTCATTTCCAAGAAACAGTCAACAGGTTTTCTGATTACAAATAAATGAAATTCCTCATATTACATATTGATTACCTTTCTGCTGTTGTGTTGTGATTTTGTTTCCTGTGGTATCTTGATATTCTGATTTATTCCATTATTACTTTCGTTAAAACAATCAAACTTTAGTGTGTAGTTTATTATGCTGAATGCAATTCAGTTTATTCAAATGTTAACACACAATGAAAAAAAGTGAATAGTTTGCATTACGTTCAATAGATAATTCTGTTCCTCAGTATATATATTGGCCTAATTATTTGCTATAACTATACTGCACACGTCAGTGTACTGAATAACAATTTTTGTGAAGCACTTAGAAATTTTTAGACTTGATAAATGCTGCATGAAATGCTAACTTTTTTTATTTGAAAGTCTATTTTTACAGGCACGATAACGCTTTATATGGTAACCATTGTAATTGATAAGAAACACTGGCTCCTTTATAGAACACAATGGGTAGGCAGCGCGTCATATGTGAACCGTCCTTTTAAAGGTAAATTAACTGAAACTACACAGTGTAATGCAACAACAGTCTCATCCATGTTCCTTATAACTTTAGAGTAACATGTCTGACTTGGAAGCAAACATATTGAAAACACATAATTATGTTAATAATTCTTGCATTTAATAATGCATCAAATCATGTCATTGAGACGTCTCAAATCATTTCAAAGAATACAGTGTAAAATGAATTGACTGCATATATTGTCGGCAAAATGCGTTAGGCAATTGAATACCCTTATATCAAACCCTAATCGTCTCACTTGTGAGGTGGGCGCTCTAACCATCGAGCTACAGGAATTCAAATTAAAGGAACGGGTAAACATATGTGATCAGACTGCCACGTAATTAAATATCTCCCATCAAGTTTCCTTTCATTATCTTGACGAAGATTAACATGGTAATTACTTACCTGCTGGGAACGGTCTCTACTGTGTTTAAATTATTTGGAAAATAAGTTTTTTCAAGACTAGCATACACAAATTGTGAGTGTAATGTCACTGCATATTAAAGTATATAAGGCAATACAGAAATTCATTAAACTGATACAAATGTTTAAAAGCAATGTACCACCCTTTCTTGTACGTACCTGAACATTCCTGGTTATAATGTATTCAGGAGGGATAGAGAAGGGAGAAAAGGGGGCGGGGTGACAATTTTAGTTAAGGACTCAGTGACTGCCTTAGAAAGGAACGAGGTGGAAGAAGGACTAAAAACCGAATCTATCTGGTTAGAATTGAGGAATAAAAAAGGTGCAGTTACACTGTTAGGGGTATACTATAGACCACCAAATAGTGGGGAGGAGATAGACAAGCAGATCTGCAAGCGTAGCACGGAGAAATGCAGAGCTAATAGAGTAGTGATAATGGGTGACTTCAACTATCCCAACATAGACTGGCAGAATAGTAGAGTAAAGGGCAAGGAGGGAGAAGAATTCCTGAAGTGTGTGCAGGACAACTTTCTTGATCAGTATGTTTCCAGTCCAACGAGGAAAGAAGCATTGCTGGATCTAGTTTTGGGAAATGAGGTAGGGCAAGTTCAACAGGTTTCTGTAGGTGAGCATCTAGGGAATAGTGACCACAATATCGTTAGATTCAGAATAATTATGGAAAGGGATAAGGAACTATCACAGGTGAGGACACTCAACTGGAAAAGGGCTAATTTCAATGAGTTGAGGTGGGACCTAGCCAAGGTGGATTGGAAAGAAAAATTGGCAGGTAAGACAACTAATGAGCAGTGGGCAGCGTTCAAAGAGGAGATAGTTCAGGCACAGGTCAAAAGCATCCCCACAAAGGTGAAATGTAAGGCATCCAAACCTCCCTGGATGACTAAGGAAATCGGGGCCAAAATCAAACAAAAAAAAGAGGCTTATGATAAGTGTCAGGCTCAAAATTCAGAAGGGAACCAAGCAGAATATAGGAAGTGTAGGATAGAACTAAAAAAGGAAGTTAGAGGGGCAAAGAGACTGCATGAAAAACAATTAGCGAGTAAGATTAAGGGGAACCCTAAGGTTTTTTACCAACATATTAAGAGTAAAAGGTTGGTCAAGGAGAGGGTGGGGCCAATTAGGGACCTAGGAGGAAATCTCATTGTGGAGGCAGAGGGCATGGCTGATGTACTGAATGAGTACTTATCCTCTGTCTTCACAAAAGAAAATGATACAGCCAATGCCATGGTATTAGAGGAGAGGGTAGGAGAAATGGATAGAATAATTATAACCAGAGAGGAAGTGCTAAAAAGGTTGACGTCGCTCAAGGTGGATAAGTCACCTGGTCCGGATGGGATGCACCCTAGGTTACTAAGTGAGGCACGGGAGCAAATAGCAGGGACTCTGGCCACGATCTTTCAATCTTCCTTGGACACAGGGGTCGTGCCAGAGGACTGGAGGATAGCTAATGTTACTCCCTTGTATAAAAAGGGGCAGAAGGACAAGCCTGGTAACTACAGACCAGTCAGTCTAACGTCGGTAGTGGGCAAACTTCTAGAGTCCATAATCAGGGACAAGGTAGATCTTCACTTAGAAAGATATAGGCTAATAAAGGACAGTCAACATGGATTTGTTAAAGGCAAATCTTGCCTTACAAATCTGATAGAATTTTTTGATGAGGTAACGGAATGGGTGGATAATGGTAGCGCAGTTGATGTAGTTTACATGGACTTTCAAAAGGCATTTGACAAAGTGCCACATGAGAGACTTATTATGAAATTAAAGGCCCATGGCGTAAAAGGGACAGTTGGAGCGTGGATCCACAACTGGCTGCGAGACAGAAAGCAGAGAGTTGTAGTGAGCGGCTGTTTTTCAGATTGGAGGGAAGTGAGCAGTGGTGTGCCACAGGGATCGGTTTTGGGACCATTGCTGTTTGTAATCTACATCAATGATCTGGACTTGGGTGTACGGAGTACAGTTTCCAAGTTTGCAGATGACACTAAGTTAGGGAGAATAGTAAACAGTGAGGAGGATAGTAGCCATCTGCAAGAGGATATAGACAAATTGGTAAAGAGGGCAGACACATGGCAGATGAAGTTTAATGCAGAGAAGTGTGAGGTGATGCATTTTGGGAGAAGAAATGAAGGGAGGCAATATAGGCTAGATAGTACAATTTTAAATGGTGTGAAGGAACAGAGAGACCTGGGGATTTGTGTTAGTGACTCGTTGAAGGTGGCAGGACAGGTCGACAAGGCTGTTAAGAAGGCATATGGGATACTAGGCTTTATAAATAGGGGTATAGAGTACAAAAGTCAGGAAGTGCTGACTAACCTCTATAGGACTTTGGTGAGGCCTCAGCTGGAATACTGTGTTCAATTCTGGTCACCACACTACAGAAAGGATGTGAAGGCATTGGAAAGGGTACAACGAAGATTTACTAGGATGGTGCCAGGATTGAGGGACTTCAGCTATGAGGAGAGGCTAGATAGGCTAGGGTTATTCTCTCTGGAGCAGAGAAGATTGAGGGGAGACCTAATAGAGGTTTATAAGATCATGAGGGGTTTCGACATGGCAAATAGAGAAAAACTATTTCCACTCGTGGGTGAATCTGTGACTCGTGGTCACAGATTTAAAATAGTTTCAAGGCGCAGTAGAGGGGAGCTGAGGAGAAATTTTTTCACTCAGCGAGTTGTTCGAATCTGGAATGCATTGCCTGAAAAGGTGGTGGAGGCTGATTCGATAACAACTTTTAAAAGGGATTAGATCTTTATTTAGGGAGAACGGGTCTATTAGGCTATGGGGAGCGGGCAGGGCAATGGGATTGAATCGCTCTTTTCAAAGAGCCGGCACAGACTAGATGGGCCGAATGGCCTCCTTTTGTGCCGTAAAATTCTATGATTCTATGATTCAATACCTGTGCTACTGTTTTCTGTTATTGATTCTGTGAGGCTGCCTGAAGGACCAACCTGCAAACGCTGGGGAATGTTTGATCTGCTCAGTTCGACAAAAGATGGTGACATCGTTCTTAGCGGAGTTTTCAGTATTCATAGAAAAACTGAGAATCTGGAAAACGCCTACATTACCCAACCACAAGTGATAAAATGTACAATGTTAGTGGAATTTTATCTCTTGCATGACTTATAAATTCATTTTATATAACAATAATAATCCTTGCATTTGATATTTTGCGTTTCACATCTTATCGTCGTCTTCACAGAATACACTGTAAAACGAGTTGACTGTATATATTCGTGAGAGATAGCTAACATAGATTCATGATTATTTATTAAACAATTGCCAACAACTTCAAGTTGCAAAAAGGAAATAATAACTACTCTATTTCACAAACAGTTTTTAAGAAAATACATCCCAGTTATATTGTGTGTAAGACCTAATCGCCATTGAGTCTGGTGGATCTTGCAAAATCTCCGTACGCATTCCTTTCTGATTTGTGAATTAGTCTCAACACAAGTGACGTTAATATAATTATCTAAACGCATATCAAGTTCAGGCGAATTTAAAACGTGAGATTCGTTTGAAATCATAACCAATTTGCATGTAGATTCAATATCCACAATTATATACAATGTGTATAACAAAGTTAGTTCAAATTATTAACTCCTTGGAAAGTACACACGATCTCTATGAATTGAATTTTGTTATTGTTGTTGCATAAAACTCATAGATCTGAAAGCTCAATGAAAGCCAATATCTATGGGAATATTTAATCTTTATGTTAGCCGATTTGCCTTTATTTCCCATCTTTCGAGAGTCCGTGTCAGCACAGTTTGCAAGTTGGTATTCCATGTGGAAATAATTGAGATTCAGTGAATAAAGGTCTATGGATGATGGATTAGGAAGAGATGCCGTCCGGCTTGGAGAGCGCCACATCAACCAAAGTTGTTTTTGTGGTTGACCAAGTTCATGTTAGCATAAAAACATTTTCAAAACATGTTCACTTATAAATGGAAGCAATGACCAAGTCATTGATGGGAAAAATAATAACTGTTAATAGGTTTGGGTAATATTGGTAACACCTTACCCTTTAGATATACTCTTGTATGCACGTCTACACGTTCCATGTTTATATGAACTACAAGTCAATTATCATTTGGGTTCAAATTTATCTGCTGTGTTGCTCTATGTTTGTATTGCTTTCTCATTTGAATTTCCATAGGTCAGTTACTTTGCTACGTGTGAATGTCTGAGCAACAGGAAGCAGTATCCATCATTGTTTAGAACGATACCAAGTGACTACTCTCAGGTCAGAGCCTTGGCCCAGCTGGTGAACCACTTTGGGTGGACATGGATTGGGACTATTAGAAGTGACAATGACTGTGGAAACTTTGGAATGCAAGCCTTCATACAAGCTGTGCAGCAACTGGGTGTTTGTATTGCGTTTTCTGTGTCTGTCCACAAGACATACTCAAGCGAAGAAATGCTTAAAACTAGAGAAGTGATTAAAAAATCTACCACAAAGGTTATTGTAGCATTTGTTGGTCATTCTCATATGACTTCTCCATTGAAAGAAATTGTGCGACAAAATGTGGCAGGCATTCATTGGATAGGAAGTGAGGCCTGGGTCACCACAGCACATCTGCCCCCAGAGGAAAGCAGACCATTCCTCTCCGGGACAATTGGAATTGCGATTCGCAAAGTACATATTCCAGGGTTGAGAGAGTTTCTGCTGCAAGTTCATCCGTCTGCATTCCCAGGAAATCGCTTAATGGATGAGTTTTGGGAGTTGGCCTTCAACTGTACACTGAGTAACAAGGAGCAAAAAGCTGATGGAATGAAGGAATGTACAGGACGAGAGGATTTACATACTGTAAATAATCCATATACAGACGTGTCTCGGTACCGTGTCACCTACAATGGCGACACAGCAACCTACGCCATACCTCATGCTCTTCATGACATGCTGTCATGTCAAAGTGGCAAAGGTCCATTTCCCAATGAAAGCTGTACGAATATTTCAAACTTTCAACCATGGCATGTAAGAAGTTCTTCATATCCATTGTCATTTAAAAGTGAAATTATTCAACAGTGTTTCTGTGTCAGATATGGTCGAGGCTTTGACTGTACAAAGCTATAACCCATTGTTGCAGTCTGTGCGGTGAAACCCTATGGTCAGAGCAAGCGCTCTGAGACGCCGTCGAGCGTGGAGGGCGCAATATAAATCAATGTTGTTGTTGCGTTTGGTTTGGAAGAATGGAATCTGATGTCCTAAAGTTTCTTCTTTATCTGAAATCATCTGGTGATCTGTGGTTCCATGTTTATATGGATTATGTTGTTTTCACGGATTTGCCTGCCGTTGTTTGAGTTTTCATATTTTGCTATTGGTCGTATCCTAATATCATGGCCGTCCATATTTTCTTGAAGAGCATTTAATTAACTGTGATTTTCAATAATGGGTGATTTCACACAAGTCAGCTGGAAGTACATTATAGCACTGTTTGTGAGGATGCTGCTGTGCTCAGTTGGCTGACGTATTTCACCAACAAATATTTGCAGTTAATTCACTTTACAGTATATTCTGTGAAGTGCTTTGAAAGGTCTAGAAGACATGAAAAGCACTATATTAAAGCAAAGGATTATTTATTACAGGTAAGTCTCGATTAAATACGCTTCTTTTAGGACGCTTCGATAGATTGAACATAATTTTTTAACACCTTTTTATTGATATAGGACATTTGGTTTCGTTTTAATGACAAATTATTTTTTACGCATGCGCGGTACATATTTGGAATATGCGGTCGCATTCCTCGCGTCCTGTTTGTCCATTCACACAGTCCATAGTGTATTCGTGGGTAAATCACTCTCTCACCTTAAAAAGTGTATCCAAGCATTTCAACTGGCCAATAGCATGTCACTATGTCATTGTTTAAAAGCCAGCTGATTTTGAAGCGACACCACATCACGTCTGCATTGCAGTAATTGCCGAACATTCCCGAGGAAATTTGAGGGATTTGCAGCCTCTACCACGATTCTACCATGTCGGAAAAGAGAGCAGTAAGTTATATAAGCAGCGGTAATACCGCTAGCGGCAAGAGACCCCGCAAAGTAATCACTTTAAATACTAAATTGGAGGTGATAAAGCGCGTCGAGTTTGGCAAAAAATGCACGGATGTCGGCAGGATTTTAGGGCTAGCTAGATCGATGGGGGCTGCTATAAAACAGAAAAAGTCAATATACTGGCAAATTCAACCTGTGTTACATCTACAGTTGTAAGCAAATTATCAAAACAAAGGACTGCATTACAGTTCGTCAGTATTAACGTACAATACTGTACAGTAACCCCAAGTAGCCCTTCTTGTTCATGAGTGTTATTTTGTTTGTTGTTTTGTGTTTTATATACTGCATATTATGTCCGAAATTTTTGTGAAAATAACGCAATTCAGATTATGTATTGGAAATCGCGTTTCGATTTAGAACAATTCGATCTGAGAACAGTTTTTCAGGAAAGCAACCCCGTCCTCAATAGAGGTTTACCTGAACAGTATTTAGAATGAGATTCGACAGCTTGAATGAACTGTTAAGTGTTGAAATGATTTTGTGAAACAAAATAGTTTATTTCCACTTCTCACGCTTTATTCCAAAATATGTTTTGCATTACATGAAAACAGTAAATTTCAGGACAAAGATTGGTGAAAATGTTCATTTTGATGAAAACGGGGACCCATTGGCGACGTACGACATTGTAAACTGGCAGCCAAGTGACCTGGGGGGCACTGAGACATTCACTGTCGGTCACTATGATGGATCTGCTCCAACAGGGGAAGAGTTTAAATTAAGGGAAGAGACGATTGTATGGAGCGGAGGTCGGATTATCGTACGAACGTTTGCTGTGCGCTTGGGCTTCAGATGTGAAAAGAGTTGAGCAGCAATCACAATGGAAATGCTCTTGCAACTCTGCATGAATTGTGGGAAAATTGATTACATTTAACTGAACAATCACTTAATAATATTCATAATCCTTAACGTGATATAGCTCCTTGTCATGTGTTCTATAATAATAATCCTTGAATTTGTTATACCGCTTCTCACATCTTCTAGACTGTGTCTCTAAGCGCTTCAACGAATATACTGTAAAGTGATTTGACTGTATATGTGTTGGTGAAACGCAGCAGCCAATTGCGTGCAACAGTGTTCCACAAATAAATCAACAATTCATTTTAGTGTTAGTTTTGAGGGATTATCATTAGGCGTATGGAGTATGGGGATTTGCCTAAAGTTTTGCACTGCCTGGAATTGAACCCAGATCACTCACTTGTAAGGAAAGTACTCTCACCACTGAGCCTCATGACTCCAAACCACTGAGCTACAGGACTCAGATGTCGCAAAACTATCCACAGAAAATACTATCAAGTGATCTAAAGTGTATTTTGTGGGAAAAGCTCGGCCGTACTTATAATAATTACAATCCTTGCATTTGATATAGCGCATTTCACTGCTTATCGACGACCCAAAGCGCTTTACAGAATACACTGCAAAGTGAATTTACTGTATATTTGTGGGCGAATCGCGGCAGCTAATTGCGCACAGCAGTTTCCCACGAACAATCATGGATTGAAATGACCGATTTTATTACTGTGTTTTTTTTTGGAAGGATTATTATTAGGCATGTGGAGTAAGGAAAATCGCCCAATGTTTCGCTATAAACTGGCTGGATTCGAACACAAGTCTCCCCAGCTTGCAAGACAAGTGCTCTAACCACTGAGTAACCAGATGCCCTGTAACCAATATGTTACAGGGCATCTGACTTCAGCAAAATAAATATTGTATAATATCAACAACTGATATTTGCCTTTCCCTACACATAGGTCCCACGGGTAGTTTGCTCTAACAGTTGTCTCCCTGGGACAAGGAAGGCAGCAAGAATAGGACAACCAAAATGTTGCTTTGATTGTATAGAATGTGCTGATGGTGAACTTAGTAACATTACTGGTAAGAATAAACACAGCTATCAATTCTTTCCTAAATTTTCAAACATTTATTGAACAGATTTCAATTCAGGTTCTATCAATCACAATTTACTTTCTTTCCTCAGATTCCGCCGTGTGCCTGACATGTCCTTTGGATTACCGTTCCAATGATAAACAAGATCACTGCTTACTGAAGGAAATTGAATTATTCTCCTTCGAGGAGACATTAGGGATTGTTCTAGTCACACTTGCATTGCTTGGAGTCTGCTTGACTATAAGTGTATTCACAGCGTTCTATTTTCACAGACACACTCCTATTGTTAAAGCTAGTAACTCAGAGTTAAGCTTTCTGCTGCTTGTCGCGTTAGCTTTGGGTTTTCTTTGCTCAGTTACATTCATTGGAGAGCCTTCACTCTCGTGTTGTGGATTGCGTCACATGGTCTTTGGTATCACTTTTGTTCAGTGTATTTCCTGTGTTTGGGGAAAAACAATAGTTGTGGTGATGGCATTTAATGCAACACTTCCCAATAACAACATGATGAAGTGGTTTGGTCCGACGCAACAACGTCTGAGTGTTTTCATCCTTACCCTGATACAATGCTTAATATGTACTGTTTGGTTTAGTTTGTCACCTGCTTATCCTCTGACAAATAGTGAATATTGTACTGAGAGAATTATGTTTGAATGTCATGTGGGATCTGCAGTGGCCTTTTACTGTGTGCTTGGTTACATTGGACTGTTTTCTTGTGTTTGCTTTGGAGTTGCTTTTCTAGCTCGCCGACTTCCAGACAACCTCAATGAAGCGAAGCACATCACTTTCAGCATGCATATCTTCTGTGCTGTTTGGATAACTTTCATTCCAGCTTATGTAAGTTCTCCTGGAAAATATACTATGGCTGTAGAAATATTTGCCATTTTGGCATCAAGCTTTGGGCTACTGGCCTGTATTTGTGCCCCAAAATTTTATATTATCCTGCTGAAAAAAGAAGAAAATACTAAAAAGTATATGATGGGTAAAGTGGCTTCTAAGAAACAGTGACCAGGTTTTGCTAATCAAAGCGCAAATTTAGTTGAGTTCTATATTATTTGGATGAGTTGGCTGTTTCTCCTTTTACTGTATCCAAAATTACGTCTATGATTTTGGTCTAATGGTAATATCAATGTTGTGATTGACTTGTATCAATTGTATGATGGTTTTTAACACTGTTAGCATACAATAAAGGTGTCAGCTTATCATTGTATTTTGCTTGCTTTCCAATTTAAACATTCTTGTTTCTCATTTATACCTAGTTGTAGACTTTCACTATATCTGCACCACCTTCAGAGGAGCAGGTCAACAGTTATGTCATGAGGCAGTTAATTATCAATCCATTGGATTAATAATTCATCAGTGTTAACACAAGACATTGAGACGCATTCTAGAAGACGTGGAAAGCGCTACATCAAATGCAGGGATGATTATTACTTATTATAGTTCTTGTCTCATTTATAAGGAGTATAATCTTTTTTGTCTTTGATTTCCATTTCCAGATATGTATCTATTTAGCTACACAATATTTTGTTTTGATCCACTTGAATTTCCGATTCCGCTAATGTCCCCCAAATAAACGTAAATGCAAAATGCTACAGATCCTGGGAATCTGAAAGAAAAATAAAAGTTGCTGAGGAAACTCAGCAGGTCAAACAGCATCCATAAGCTAGGAATGAGAGTCAACATTTTGTGTCTGCAACCCTTCGTAAGGACTGGGGCTTGTTTGGAGGCAGAGGTTTCTAAAAAACGTTAAAGGGGTAGAGGCTGGACATGGAAGGCGAAGGAGTCAAAGAAGCAATGGGTGTCTAGGTTTGTGATTGTGATGGGGGGATGTGGTGGAGAAGAAGAAACTTCTGTGGCCTGAAATGTCTGAAATGAATGTTGAGGCCAGACGGCTATCGTGTCCCCAGCAGATAGATGATTTGCTGTTCCTCCAGCTTCCACTCACAGCCATTTCATTCCAGTTTGAGGAACAGCACCTAATCTTTCTACTGTGGACATCATAGCCGTCTGGTCTCAACATTGACTTCAGCCATTTCAGGCCATAGGAGATGCTCCCCCTGTCACAATCGCAACGCTAGACTCCCACTGCCGCTCTGGTGTTTTGCTTGTTGTATCACCACTAAACCCCTCTTCGCCCCAGTTTTGTTTAAACCCACGCCGCTCTGTTCATCCCTCCGAAGTGATTAACATATATTCGACCCATCAGTCAACCACTTATTTTTCCATTTTCCTTCGTCCTCTTTCTCTGCTTTGCCTTCCATGTCCTGCCTCTCCCCACTTTAAAGTTTTTAAGAAACTTCTCCCGCCAAACAAGCCCCAGTCCTGACGAAGGGTTGTAGACCACAAACGTTGACTCTTTTCCTTTCACCATGGATGCTGTTTGACCTGCTGAGCTTCCCCAGCAACTTTTGTTTTTGCCCCAAATTAATATGTTCAGCAAGTCTGAGTCTGATCGTTTCCAACTTGCACACAAAGAGAGTTGAAGTAATATTGCATGCTGTCAAACAAATTTCAGTTTCAAGTTCCCATCTGAATTGAACACATTTTCAGGTGATATAAAACGTAGCAATTAAATGTTTCATGCTCGATGTTTGAAAACACATATGTTGCTGCGTGAATATGTATTTTTCAAATATTGTTGAAAAAACTCCAAATGTATTTCTATACGTCATTGAGCTAATAAAATACTTTTGTTTAAATTAAAAGTAGAAAGTATGATTAGAAGTACAGGTGTCTTTGATAGAAACAATAGGAGAACATATATATCAAGGGAATCGTGTTAATTATAGTTGCTTAGCCCTTAGGGGAAGATCAAGTCAGCTCCCATTTTTTTTTCGAACAGATTATTACACTGCATGTTTCCAATAGAATATATTCATTCAATTCGAAATACAATTTAGTTATATAAACAATTAGCAGCTACACATTTTGACCCACTTGATATCTAATTGTCCCATTGCCCAGCACAAACAATAGTATTCTCCTTTAAGCATTATATACATAATAGACAGACTTTAATTTAGCGGATACATTCTCGAATAATTAGTTCCTAATTGGGCTACAATTAATTTATCGTATTATTACGATGTAACAATAATAACTATTCAATTTGATATAGTGCCTTAACATATCGTGAGACACAAGAACATCCTTGTCTCATTTCGAGGCGAGAGCTTGAGGCACGATAATAATAATAATCCTTGCTTTGGATATAGTTCTTTTCACATCTGCTGGACTTCTCAAAGCATTTCAAAGAAAACGCTGTAGTGTAAATTGATTGTATATTTTTGGGCAAATCGCAGCAGCCAATCGTGCATAGCAATGTCCCACAAACAGTCATGGTTTGAAATTACAAATCTATTATTCTTTTTTGAGGGATTATTATTACGCCTGTGGAGTAAGAAAACTTGCCCAAGGTTTTGCCCTGTCTGGAATTGAACCCAGGTCTCTCGCTTCTAAGGCGAGTGCTCCAACCACAAAGCTACAGGACACCACACTCAGTATATTTACAAAAATAAGTTTATATAATGCTTTTCAAATGTTTCGACATGATAAGGCGTGATTTTGGATGTAAGGAATATTATATTTTTAAAGCATTGTGAATGGTCAGCCTGACACATACTTTATTTCTGAATGTTAGTCCTGACAAGGAATCCGTCATTAAAATTATGTCATTCCATTGCGGGCTATAGTGCCATTGGGAAAGAATGGCGAGGTGCAGAGGGAGGGATGGGTAGGGCCCAAAGCGTGAGGAGGAGATGGGGAGGGAGTAGCAGACACAAAGTCGGAGGCAACAGATCGGATCCCCTTGACTTCCGTAGGTCAGTGGATGTGTTTCAGCGCCTTGGGACGTCCTCCCGACATGAAAGGCGCTTTATAAATGATATATTGTTGTTGTTGTAGAGCACTCACCTTACAAGCTAGAGACCTGTGTTTAGAATCCAGGCAGGTAAGGACAAAACCTTGAGCAGGTTTCCACACACACACACACCACACAAACACACACACACACATTGACGCATCTAATAATAATCCGTCCAAAATAAAATCAAATTACCATTTCAACCCATGAATATTTGTGGGGACGCTGCTGTGTGCAATTGGCTGCCACGTTTCGCCCACAAATGTACAGTCAATTCACTTTAAAGTATATTTTGTGCAGCGCAATGACACGTCTGTAAGACATGAAAAGCGCTCTGTGAAATACGATGATTATTTATTATTTCATTTTGACTCAGTTAGATTGGCCTCACAGTTAGCGTTTAGGAGAGGATGGATGAGGCCCGAGAGGGTGGGATGGAAGAGCCAGTTGGTGATTGAGAAGAGAAACCTTTTGTTATTTTTTGGCATTCAGGATTGACTTGGAGTAGGATGAAGATTTAGTGGAGGCAAGAGTGGAGTGATAGGATTTAGTGGAGGTACTAAGATCTGCCAGATCTGCTGATGGACTGGTAAGTTGGATTTCAACCACATGCCTACAGTACCTGGGCCTTAAGGGAGTGGATGTGGCTGGCGTTCCATGTTGAGATTCGTAACTAGGCCAAACATTGCAGCCGATTGCGTGCATCAGTGTCCCAGAAACAGTTGTGGATTGAAACGAGCAATCACTAAAACAAATTGGTGCGATTATTATTAGGCATGTGGAGTAAGGAAACTTCCCAATGTTTCACCCTGCCTGAAATTGAACCCAGGTCTCTCACTTATAAGGAGAGTGCTCTAACCAATGAGCGACAGGATTCCAGAAACACTGAGTAAGTAGTGGTAGATCCTGTTTGACCAACCAATCATTTTGTGACGAGGTAACAAACCAAATTGTCTTTGAGTCACAACCTAATGTACCGAGACGAAACTGGGATGAAAGGTCTTTTTCAACTGAATCTCTCTGCGATCCAGTGTAAAGGTTTTTGGTGGTCACCACAGCAGTTTAAAGAATATTGTGAATCTGAACCTGCATCAACATTGGAAAGAAATGGCATAACCACAAGTTAATAGAAATGATTGCCATGATTTTAACTCATAGCAATTTAAACCAGTCAATGATTTAATCAGTTACTCCAGAACATGAAAAATTCAGAAGGGAACCAAGCAGAATATAGGAAGTGTAGGATAGAACTAAAAAAGGAAGTTAGAGGGGCAAAGAGACTGCATGAAAAACAATTAGCGAGTAAGATTAAGGTTTTTTACCAACATATTAAGAGTAAAAGGTTGGTCAAGGATAGGGTGAGGCCAATTAGGGACCTAGGAGGAAATCTCATTGTGGAGGCAGAGGGCATGGCTGATGTACTGAATGAGTACTTCGCCTCTGTCTTCACAAAAGAAAAGGATACAGCCAATGCCATGGTATTAGAGGAGAGGGTAGGCGAAATGGATAGAATAATTATAACCAGAGAGGAAGTTCTAAAAAGGTTGACGTCGCTCAAGGTGGATAAGTCACCTGGTTCGGATGGGATGCACCCTAGGTTACTAAGGGAGGCACTGGAGCAAATAGCAGGGACACTGGCCACGATCTTTCAATCTTCCTTGGACACAGGGGTCGTGCCAGAGGACTGTAGGATAGCTAATTTACTCCCTTGTATAAAAATGGGCAGAAGGACAAGCCTGGTAACTACAGACCAGTCAGTCTAACGTCGGTAGTGGGCAAACTTCTAGAGTCCATAATCAGGGACAAGGTAGATCTTCACTTAGAAAGGTATAGGCTAATAAGGGACAGTCAACATGGATTTGTTAAAGGCAAATCTTGCCTTACAAATCTGATAGAATTTTTTGATGAGGTAACGGAATGGGTGGATAATAGTATCGCAGTTGATGTAGTTTACATGGACTTTCAAAAGGCATTTGACAAAGTGCCACATGAGAGACTTATTATGAAATTAAAGGCCCATGGCGTAAAAGGGACAGTGGCAGCGTGGATCCACAACTGGCTGCGAGACAGAAAGCAGAGAGTTGTAGTGAGCGGCTGTTTTTCAGATAGGAGGGAAGTGAGCAGTGGTGTGCCACAGGGATCAGTTTTGGGACCATTGCTGTTTGTAATCTACATCAATGATCTAGACTTGGGTGTACGGAGTACAGTTTCCAAGTTTGCAGATGACAATAAGTTAGGGAGAATAGTAAATAGTGAGGAGGATAGTAGCCATCTGCAAGAGGATATAGACAAATTGGTAAAGTGGGCAGACACATGGCAGATGAAGTTTAATGCAGAGAAGTGTGAGGTGATGCATTTTGGGAGAAGAAATGAAGGGAGGCAATATAGGCTAGATAGTACAATTTTAAATGGTGTGAAGGAACAGAGAGACCTGGGGATTTGTGTTAGTGACTCGTTGAAGGTGGCAGGACAGGTAGACAAGGCTGTTAAGAAGGCATATGGGATACTAGGCTTTATAAATAGGGGTATAGAGTACAAAAGTCATGAAGTGCTGACTAACCTCTATAAGACTTTGGTGAGGCCTCAGCTGGAATACTGTGTTCAATTCTGGTCACCACACTACCTAAAGGATGTGAAGGCATTGGAAAGGGTACAATGAAGGTTTACTAGGATGGTGCCAGGATTGAGGGACTTCAGCTATGAGGAGAGGCGAGATAGGCTCGGGTTATTCTCTCTGGAGCAGAGAAGATTGAGGGGAGACCTAATAGAGGTTTAGAAGATCATGAGGGGCAAATAGAGAAAAATGAGTCAAAATGAAATAATAGAGGGTTTCGACAGGGCAAATAGAGAAAAACTATTTCCACTCGTGGGTGAATCTGTGACTCGTGGTCACAGATTTAAAATAGTTTCAAGGCGAAGTAGAGGGGAGCTGAGGAGAATTTTTTTGGCTCAGGGAGTTGTTCGAATCTGGAATGCATTGCCTGAAAATGTGGTGGAGGCTGATTCGATAACAACTTTTAAAAGGGAATTGGATCTTTATTTAGGGAGAACAGGTCTATTAGGCTATGGGGAGCGGGCAGGGCAGTGGGATTGAATCGCTCTTTTCAAAGAGCCGGCACAGACTAGATGGGCCGAATGGCCTCCTGTTGTGCCGTAAAATTCTATGAATCTATGAATCTATGAATCTATGAATGCAAGTGGAGCATTTGTCATAGCGGATTGTCATTTGGAAGTCCACATTAAATTTCTTGAGAAATATTGGCTTTTTTATCCAATTATCCACTTGCTCATTTTTAATAATAATACATTCATTTGGTATATGTCATATCACATCAGAAATACATCTCAATGTTATCACAGAATTTAAAGTGAAATGGAGTAATTTTGCTAACACAGTAGCATAATTGCACCAGCAATACCCAGAACAACAACAACGTTAATTTACATAACGCTCTCCACGCTGGACGTCGTCTCTGTGCGCTTACCCACCAACCTCTATGAAATGAATGGCCAATTTTATTGGGGGTTTGTTGGCCAGGGCAACAACAACAACTAAATTATATTTGTATAGCGCCTCGCACATCGCCAACAATCTCCGAATTATCCTTTCAAATATTCAAGTATCCTTTCAAATAACATCCAGTTGAACAGGCAGATGTCAATTTATCGTCTCATCTGATGGACGGCAGCCCCAGCAATGGATTGAGAGTTTTGTCTTAGACTACAGTGTGTGAGTTCAACGCCTGGCATGGGATTTACTTCTACAACCATGTGACTCAGAGGTGAGCATGCTAGGAATTACTCAAGGTGCATTATTATTATATATTGTAACCAATATTCACTTACACATTAAATGCACTGTCACTACGCTTTATCATTTACTCTGTGAAGGTATTTTAGTCATCCTCCGAAAGTCAATGTATATTTCAAATGCAAGGATAATACTGTATATTGTTTATCTAATGGTTGAATATGCCTCGGAAACATACCCTTACCTAATTTTATAGCATCTATCATATTACAGACCCTCCTGTCGTGAAAGGTGCTATCAAAATGTAATTTTGTTGACGGTGTTAAGTGATTCGGACCACTGTTGTGTTCTTAATCTCTGAGGAATTCTATCAATAATCTTATTCACTCAGGTTTTCTATCCGTCTCCACGAATATATTAGCATACCATCTTCAGGGAATGTTAGGAAATTATCCAATATCTATTTTTCTGATAAATCAACGTGCCAGAATTCCTGTGGTAAGTATGAACTCAATAATTAAACAGTTAATTAGGCGAGTTGGTTATTGTACAGTAAAATGTCATTGCACGCAGTAATACAATTTTGCAACACAGTGGGGTTTTGATAAGAATAGATATAATAATGTTATATAAATGTTATATAAATGTGGTGGATGTATGCAATTCTTTATCCCACAGGGCTGTTGATGCTTAGTGCTTAAACAGAGTCAAGACTGAGTTAGATAGATTTCTCATTAATAAATGGATTACGAGGTTTGGGAATTAGGCAGGTAGCTGGAGTTGGAGAAGAATATCAGCCATGATTGAATGGTGGGGCAGGCACGATATGCCGAATGGCCTACTCCTGCTACTATTTCTTATGTTCTTATATTCTTAAATAAATCACCAAAATAATAAATGGATAATGTTTCAAAATATAACGTAGTTATGCCATTGTACTATTTGGATTGATCCCCAGTTCAAGTGCCAGTGCAGCCAGTGTGTGTTTAGTATGTGTGTGTGTACGTGTTTGCGTTCAGTGTCTATGTGTGCGTTTAGTGTGTGTGCGTTCAGTGTGTGTGTTTAGTGTGTGTTTAGTTTGTGTATCTTTAATGTGAGTGTGTGTATGTTTAGTGTGAGAGTGTTTAGTACCTGAGGCAGATTAACATTAGATTCTGTGCTCTGCTACTCAATTAATAGATATCATAATGGACAAGGTAATTCTCCGATTCTTTAAATTAATGGTGAATTGCAAATCTTCGTGTTGGTTTTGAAACAGCGCAATTTTCACTCTGGAAATGATACACTTCAAGTCATGCTGAATATTTGGATTGGATATTGGGTAATGGGATCATTGACTATTGGAGATGTAAAGATTGTGAGAATCAACCTCACAAAATGCTGCGTCATCCACTGCTCGTTTTTCATTTTTGTTGATTTATTTCTGATGGAAATTTACAGATCAGCCACTTTTCCACCTGCGACCTATCTGAGTAACAAGCAAGACTATCCTTCATTTCTAAGGACAATACCCAGCGATTATCACCAGGCCAAGGCTCTGTCTCAGATTGTCAGACGCGTTCGGTGGATACGGATTGGAACAATTAAGATCGAAGATGACTATGGTATATTTGGGATGCAAGCCTTCACTCAGGCTGTGCGGCAGATTGATGAATGTTTCGCTTTCTCCGAATCTTTCTTTAGAACCTATCCAAGAGAGAAGTTAGATAAACTTAGATTCCATAAAGAAATCGTCCACCAAATTAATCGTGGCTCTGCTTGCTCAGCCGGATATGGCTATTTTGCGAGCAGAAATTGCAAAGCAGAATATCAGTGGCATTCAATGGATTGGTAGCGAAGCCTGGATATCCACCTCACTCTCACTCCGGAAAAAAGATTGTGCAGGTGTACGACAGGCAAATATACGATTTAAATAGATCAGGCGTATACGAGTTGTCGTTTGATGACATGGGTTTCGCCCACAAATATACAGTCGACTTTCCTGCCTTTCTTCCCCCTGCCTCGACCCCTCCCCTTTTGCTTCTTTACCCCCTTTTGCCCCTAGTCCCACTTCCGTGACTGATTGTGGGACACTGCTGTGCGCAATTTGGCTGCCGCGTTTCGCCCACTAATACAGTTACTTTTCCTACTATTCTTTATCCTGCCCTGAGCCTTCCCACCCTGCTCTTGTCCTACCTGACTGTACAGCGCCTTGGGATGTCCTCTCGACGTGAAAGGCGCTATATAAATGTAAGTTTTGTTTGTTTGTTTGTTTGAAAATAAAGGTCTTGGAAATAATACATCAATGCAAGCTGTTGTTGTTATTAACCCTCTCTGCTTAAACTACATTCAAATGTTACTGAACATTAACCCTGGTTACGGTTTCTTGCTGTTTGTCGAGCACAGACTTGAGACAAACTGGGCAAACTTCTCTTTCACTTTCATTAAACTATGTATACTGTTCACACTATTGCTCCAAATGTTTTTGTATTCTCTCTTAAATCTACAAATCTCACTTTCTGTTTATTTCCCTTGCCGTCTGTATAACTAGTCCTGACTTTATCATACGACTTATTCGTATTTTCAATGTTTTTTAACTATTTTTATCTATTTCACGTCAACTTCTTGTCCATTGGTTTTGACCTCCCGACTCGAGAAGGTTTGAGTGTGAAGCACTGGGTATGAAATACCAACTTCGTGGCACTGAGGCGCTATTATGCTTTGTTAGTGAATGTTGGGATTCTTGACATAAGAAGGTTGTGGGGTGATCCGATAGAGATTTTAAAAATAATAGGGGGATTTGATACGGTAGATACAGACGAGCTATTTCCTCTGTTAGGGGAATCCAGAACAATGGGGGCATAATCTTAAATTGAGAGCCAGCCTATTTAGGAGTGAAATCAAGGGGCATTTTCAACCCAAAGGTTAGTCGAAATCTGACATTCTCTCCCCCAAAAGCCTGTGAATGCTGGATCTATTCACATTCTCAGACTGAGGTGGATAGATGTTTGTTAGGTCAGCGTATTAAGGGTTGCGGAGTAAGGACAGATAATTGGAGTTCATGCATAGATTAACCATGATCTTCTAGAATGACAGAACCGGTTTGAGAGGCTGAATGGCCTACCTCTGTTTCTATGTTTATTTGATTCTATGTTTCTATGATTAAACAAATAATGAATTGGTCTCCAGTCCATGACTGTTTGAGGTACACTGCGGTGCACAATTGGCTGCCACGTTTTGCCGACAATCACGCAGTCGAATCACTTTACGGTCTAGTCTGTGAAGCCAGTTGAGACGTCTAGAAGACGTGAAAAGCGCTCTATGAAATGCAAGGATTATTATTAGTAATTTCCAAATAGGGACGCATACTGCTGACCAAATTCTAGAAAGAGTAAAGTGAATATGTACAACTTGCACAAATAGTGATATATTTATTGTTATTACACAGTACTTGATTACAGTAATTGTTTTTACCCCTTCTTTTCACCCTTTACAAGCTCCCTCTGGGCGACGTCATCCGCAGACATGGGGTAAATTTCTACATGTATGCGGATGACACCCAGTTATAACTTTCTGCCTCATCCCTCAACCCCCAGACGATCGATGTTCTGACAGCATGTCTGTCCGACATCGAATCGTGGACGAGGGACAACTTTTTGCAATTGAACGTGAATAAGACCGAGGCCCTCTTGATTGGCTCAAGCCAGCGCCTCCGCAAATCGGGCGCTGCCAGCCTCAACATCCAAGGCTGCACTCTCCACCTCACAAAGCCAATCAGGAACCTCGGCATCATGTTCGATCAAAAACTTTCCTTCCTCCCCCACATCCGCGCCTTGACCGGCACCGCCTATTTCCATCTGCGCAACATTGCCAGGCTCCGCAACTATCTTACCCCCTGCGCTGCCGAAACACTTGTGCATGCTGACATCACCTCACGGCTGGATTACGGAAATTCTCTCCTAGTCGGCCTCCCCAGTTCCTCCATTCATAGGCTGCAGGCCATCCAAAACTCTGCAGCCCGTGTACTATCCCGAATCCGCCTCCGTGACCACATAACCCCCACCCTCGCCCGTCTCCACTGGCTCTCCATCCTCCAGAGGATCGAGTTTAAGATCCTCGTGCTCACCTACAAGGCCTTACACGGCCTTGCCCCATCCTACCTAACCGCTCTACTCTCCCCCTACACGACCACCCGGACCCTCCGTTCAACAGGACTTGGCCTGCTCCAAGCCCCCCGCTCGAACCGCCCCACCATCGGAGGCAGGGCCTTCAGTTTCTCCGCTCCCACCTTATGGAATGCCATCCCTCAAACGCTCCGTTTCGCCTCTTCCCTTTCCTCTTTCAAGGCCGGTTTGAAGACTTTCCTCTTCGATCGTGCCTTTTGTTCCACCCCAAACTCTTTTACCTCCCCTTCGTGTTTCACCCCTTCCCAAACACTCCCCTCCCAGCTCGGGTCACACGCCTCTTGTTCAGCGCCTTGGGACGTCCTCCCGACGTGGAAGGCGCTCTATAAATGTAAATTGTTGTTGTTGTTGTTGTTACGCAGTCACCAAATGCAGTAATAAAAACATTTCACTCTGAAGAAAGAAATTTAAACAATACACAAACATACACTAAATACCATGACAAATTCACAGCTTTTTTGATAACACCTTTCCCATTAGGTGTATTATTTTCTGATTTTAATAAAATAATGTAACATTTTGGAGCGAAAGTGTTATATTCGAGATATAAAAGAGAGACCATGGAGAGATCGACATTTATGTAAGACGGCTTTATTAAGAAGATCACAAGCATGCAATTTCACGTGCTACCACAGGGGTCACGAGAGGGTGCTATAAACGTTACATCTACATGTAAATGCATAGTGATTAACATAATCCTACATTTCCCCCCAAGTACAGACAGGTGTACTTTAAGATCACTTCAATATTAAGGCGATCAGGAGGTTTCACTGCACATCCAGAACGTGTTGACAACACAGCTGGTGAACACTCGATGTTTGTGACAATGATGGAGACGGTGAAGACTTCTGAGGTGTAGTTGCGGTCTGTTCTGTTACATCAGTAGGTGTAGTTGGTGGAGATTCCAGTAGTGGGTTTTTTAGGTGGTGTTTTAACCAGGGCTGATCGGTTTCGTCGAACTGTGCCCGGACTGGTTTATATGATGCAGGATCGTGGATTGGAAGTTTAGTCGAGGACAGTTCCGTGTTGGTCCTGGTCTCGGATGCAAACAGACTCGCCAGGATGAAGCTCTGGCAAATCTCTAGCACGGTGACGACGGTTGAAGTTTTTTTGCTGGTTTGTGCGATACATCTCTTCCTTCAGTCGGACCTTCTGGTCGGATTGAACCTTTGATTGAAGGTTTGATGGAAGAATAGCCAGTGTTGTTCTAAGTTGTCTGCTCATCAGCAGCTCGCTTGGTGACAGCCCATTCTGGAGAGTAGACGATCTGTGCGTCAGGAGGGTAAGATAGGGATTTTCATTCTTTTGGAGTCGCCATTTCATTGTATGAACTGCTCTCTCACCTTTTCGTTTTGACTGTTGGTAACTTGGCGAACTGGTGGTGTGTACGAATTCGTACTTCTCAGCAAACTGGAGGAATGAGGCTGAACTAAATTGCGGCCCATTGTCAGAGACCACTATGTCTGGGATCCCGTGGACGGCAAAGATTTCTTTCAATGCTCTGATAACGGTTGCTGAGGTTTGGACAGATGAGAGAAATTTTGTTTCTATCCAGCGGGAGTAGTAGTCGACAACAATGAGAAAAATCTTCCTTTGATGTTGAAACAAATGCATCCGCAGCCTTTCCCACTGATGTGCTGGGAATGATGCTGGCAAGAGAGGCTCGCGTTTTTCTGGTTGGTATTTGTTACAAGTCAAACATTTCGAAGTCATTTCTTCTAAAGTCTTGGAGAGACCTGGCCAACAAACAGCTGTACGTGCTCTGGCTCGGCAATTGGTGATTCCCAGATGGCCGTGAAGGATGCAGTCAAGCATTTCCAATTTCACGTTTCTGGGAATGACTATGTGGTCGTCATCAAGTAAAAGATTGTCGAGGACAAAGAAATGACTGTTATTTTCCCTGTAATGCCGAAGTAGTTGTGTGTGTGGCACGTACACAGGCCAACCACTTAAGCGATACTCTTTGATCTGCGAGCAATCTTCGTTCGCTTTCTGAGCCACGGCGATGTGAAGTAGGCATTGTCTACTTGCTGGTAGCATATTCATTGTATGATTCACGAAAGTTTCAAATTTTGCAATCAACACAGTGTCGGATTCATCGGATGTGCCGACGGGAGCACACGATAGTGCATCGGGCGTATTCTGGTGTTTGCATGGTACGTACTGGACTGTTGGACTAAAGCTCATCAGACGAAGACGGAATCGAAGTATGCGTGGAGACATCTTATCCAATTAGTTTGTCTGCAGAAGGGACACAAGTGGTTTGTGATCTGTCTCAAGGATGAAATGTAGTCCTAGTACATAGTCAGAGAACTTCTCACAAGCCCATGTTGCAACTAGTGCTTCTTTTTCAATTACTACATATCGCTTCTCTGTGTCACTGAGAGAATGTGATGCAAAGTAGATTGGATGGAGTTTTCCATCGTCTTGGATCTGAAGAAGAACGGCACCAATGCCAGATGCTGAAGAGTCAGTGGCAACGAAGTGTGGACGTTTTGGGTCATATTTAGCGAGAACTGAAAATGAAATTAGCAAATCTTTCACGTTTTGAAATCAACTCTGCTGTGCGTTACCCCAATACCAAGCTGTCTCTTTCTGCAGCAGCTGGTGTAATGGCTCATTGATCTCCGCCAATTCAGGAACGAACATCCCAAGTTGGTTGACCAGTCCCATGAACCTCTGGAGCTCAGTGATGTTGGATGGGACTGGATAATCTGCAACGGCTGTAGTCTTGCGTTGATCAGCATGTCGGCCTGCTGCGTCTATCTCATGACCTAAGAACTTGATGGAGCCCTTGCAGAATTCACATTTGTCATTGAATGTAAGCCCAGCTTCCAGTAGTCACTGCAAGGCTGATCTCACGCGTCAGTTTTGTTCAACTTGTGTGGCACCGTGATTGAGAATGTCATCCATATGGCAAATGACACCATCAATGCCAACGAGGATTCCAGACATGGTTCGTTGGAACATCTCTGGTGCAGAACTAATGCCGAATGGTAGCCGGATGAAGCAGTAACGACCTGAAGGTTTGATGAATGTAGTCAGACGTTTTGAGTCTTCATCAAGTGGTATCTGCCAAAATCCACTCTTCGCGTATAGCTTGGAGAAGATTTTACGTTTCCCAAGCTTAGCCAGGCTCTCGTCGACTGAGGACATAGGGTGAATCTCACGTTTTACACTCTTGTTGAGTTAAGTCAACACAGATGCGATAGGAAACATTTGATTTGGGCAAAGTTACCACAACTGAGCACTATGTTGTTCGCATTTTAACTGACGAAATGACACCCTGTCGAAGCATGGACTGAATCGCATTTTCCACTTGTGGCAGTAGTGAGTCAGGCACTTTTTTCGGTGTGTACAAGCATGCTAGCTTGGCTTCAGGGCACAGCGTTACATTGTACGGTATCTGAGGTTTTCCCAGGCCAGTCAACAATGCAGGATATTCTGCTTTGAAGTGGGGAGTTGGATTCTGCTTCACCTCGTTTACTCTTGTGTTGAGGCCAAGATCGACGCATGCTCGTTTACTGAGTAGCGAACATCTCTGGTTTTGAATTACATAGAATCGCTGAGTTATCTCCCTCTGGAGGTACTGCATTTTAGCAACCAGCATTCCCTTCACTGGTAGTGGGATGCCACCTGGAACACGGAGGGAATGATTAGTTTCTTTGAGGTGTACTCTGGCTAGCCAGGGTTCTGTGTCACTGATGACAGAAATGGTTGCCTCTGTGTCTAGCTTGAAGCAGGTGCAGTGTCCATCAACTGACATGCTTGCACTCCAAAAGTCATTGTTGCCAACGATCTCACCGAGGAACGGAAGGTCATCCTCTAGTGAGCCTTGAACTTAATACATTTTTGTGTTTCAGCGTTTGGATGCACAGCTGCGGCAATCTTCCAGGAAATGACCTTACTTTTGGCAATTGTTGCATATGGCATCTTTTGCAGGACATTGTTGACGTGAATGGCGTTGTCTGCCACACCATTGACAATGATTGGCCTTGGAATCTCGTGTTTGTTGCATTTGTTTGCTTGACTTTAAGCTGTTGCCATTGGATGGAGTTTTGCGTTTAGTGACATGATCGATCCGATTGGATCTGATGTCACCACGGACAATGTCTCGCCTGTCATATCTTGTCTCTGACTGACGGCATATGGACCGCTTTGTCAAGAGTGAGGTCCGGCTGCGTCTGCAGAGATTCATAGATTCATAGATTCATAGAATTTTACGGCACAAAAGGAGGCCATTCGGCCCATCTATTCTGTGCCGGCACTTTGAAAAGAGCGATTCAATCCCACTGCACTGCCCGCTCCCCATAGCCTAATACACCTGTTCTCCCGAAATAAAGATCTAATTCCCTTTTAAAAGTTGTTATCGAATCAGCCTCCACCACCTTTTCAGGCAATGCATTCCAGATTCGAACAACTCGCTGAGTGAAATAATTTCTCCTCAGCTCCCCTCTACTTCGCCTTGAAACTATTTTAAATCTGTGACCACGAGTCACAGATTCGCCCACGAGAGGAAATAATTTTTCTCTATTTGCCCTGTCGAAACCCCTCATGATCTTATAAACCTCTATTAGGTCTCCCCTCAATCTTCTCTGCTCCAGAGAGAATAAACCTAGCCTATCTAGCCTCTCTTCAGAGCTGAAGTCCCTGAATCCTGGCACCATCCTAGTAAATCTTCTTTGTACAATTTCTAAAGTCTTCACATCCTTTCTGTAGTGTGGTGACCAGAATTGAACACAGTATTCCAGCTGAGGCCTCACCAAAGTCTTATAGAGGTTAGTCAGCACTTCATGACTTTTGTACTCTATACCCATATTTATAAAGCCTAGTATCCCATTTGCCTTCTTAACAGCCTTGTCTACCTGGCCTGCCACCTTCAACGAGTCACTAATACAAATCCCCAGGTCTCTCTGTTCCTTCACACCATTTACAATTGTACTATCTAGCCTATATTGCCTCGCTTCATTTCTTCTCCCGAAATGCATCAACTCACACTTCTCTGCATGATACTTCATCTGTCATGCGTCTGCCCACGTTACCAATTTGTCTATATCCTCTTGCAGATGGCTACTATCCTCCTCACTATTTACTATTCTCCCTAACTTAGTGTCATCTGCAAACTTGGAAACTGTACTCCGTACACCCAAGTCCAGATCATTGATGTAGATTACAAACAGCAATGGTCCCAAAACTGATCCCTGTGGCACACCACTGCTCACTTCCCTCCATTCTGAAAAACAGCCGTTCACTACAAGTCTCTGCTTTCTGTCTCGCAGCCAGTTGTGGATCCACGCTGCCACTGTCCCATTTACGCCATGGGCCTTTAATTTTCTAATAAGTCTCTCATGTGGCACTTTGTGAAATGCCTTTTGAAAGTCCATGTAAACTACATCAACTGCGCTACCATTATCCACCCATTCCGTTACCTCATCAAAAAATTCTAGCAGATTTGTAAGGCAAGATTTGCCTTTAACAAATCCATGTTGACTGTCCTGCCTATATCTTTCTAAATGAAGATCTACCTTGTCCCTGATTATGGACTCTAGAAGTTTGCCCACTACCGACGATAGACTGACTGGTCTGTAGTTACCAGGCTTGTCCTTCTGCCCCTTTTTATACAAGGGAGTAACATTAGCTATCCTTCAGTTCTCTGGCACGACCCCTGTGTCCAAGGAAGATTGAAAGATCGTGGCCAGAGTCCCTGCTATTTGCTCCCGTGCCTCGCTTCGTAACCTAGGGTGCATCCCATCCGGACCAGGTGACTTATCCACCTTGAGTGACATCAACCTTTTTAGAAATTCCTCTCTGGTTATAATTATTCTATCCATTTCTCCTACCCTCTCCTCCAATACAATGGCATTGGCTGTATCCTTTTCTTTTGTGAAGACAGAGGCGATGTACTCATTCAGTACATCAGCCATGCCCTCTGTAGTCGCTGCAAGGCTGATCTCACACGTCGGTTGTGTTCAACTTGTGTGGCACCGTGATTGAGAATGTCATCCATATGGCAAATTACACCATCAATGCCAACGAGGATTCCAGACATGGTTCGTTTGAAAATCTCAGGTGCAGAACTAATGCCGAATTTTAGGCGGTTGAAGCAGTAACGACCTGAAGGTTTGATGAATGTAGTCAGACGTTTTGAGTCTTCATCAAGTGATATCTGCCAAAATCCACTCTTCTCGTATAGCTTGGAGAAGATTTTACGTTTCCCAAGCTTAGCCAGGCTCTCGTCGACTGAGGACATAGGGTGAATCTCACGTTTTACACTCTTGTTGAGTTCAGTGACGTCAACACAGATGCGATAGGAAACATTTGATTTGGGCAAAGTTACTACAACTGAGCACTATGTTGTTCGCATTTTAACTGGCGAAATGACACCCTGTCGAAGCATGGACTGAATCTCATTTTCCACTCGTGGCAGTAGTGAGTCAGGCACTTTTTTCGGTGTGTACAAGCATGCTCGCTTAGCTTCAGGGCACAGCGTTACATGGTACGGTATCTGAGGTTTTCCCAGGCCAGTCAACAATGCAGGATATTGTGCTTTGAAGTGGGGAGTTGGATTCTGCTTCACCTCGTTTACTCTTGTGATGAGGCCAAGATCGACGCATGCTCGTTTACTGAGTAGCGAACATCTCTGGTTTTGAATTACATAGAATCGCTGAGTTATCTCCCTCTGGAGGTACTGCATTTTAGCAACCAGCATTCCCTTCACTGGTAGTGGGATGCCACCTGGAACACGGAGGGAATGATTAGTCTCTTTGAGGCGTACTCTGGCTAGCCAGGGTTCTGTGTCACTGATGACAGAAACGGTTGCCTATGTGTCTAGCTTGAAGCAGGTGCAGTGTCCATCAACTGACATGCTTGCTCTCCAAAAGTCGTTGTTGCCAACGATCTCACCGAGGAACGGAAGGTCATCCTCTAGTGAGCCTTGAACATAATGCATTTTTGTGCTTTTGCGTTTGGATGCAGCGCTGCGGCAATCTTCCAGGCAATGACCTTGCATTTGGCAATTGTTGCATATGGCATCTTTTGCAGGACATTGTTGACGTGAATGGCGTTGTCTGCCACACCATTGACAATGATTGGCCTTGGAATCTCGTGTTTGCTGCATTTGTTTGCTTGACTTTAAGCTGTTGCCATTGGATGGAGTTTTGCGTTTAGTGACATGATCGATGCTACTGGATCTGATGTCACCACGGACAATGTCTCGCCTGTCATATCTTGTCTCTGACTGACGGCATATGGACGGCTTTGTCAAGCGTGAGGTCCGGTTGGGTCTGCAGAGATTCATAGATTCATGGAATATTACGGCACAAAAGGAGGCCATTCGGCCCATCTAGTCTGTGCCGGCTCTTTGAAAAGAGCGATTCAATCCCACTGCCCTGCCCGCTCCCCATAGCCTAATAGACCTGTTATCCCTAAATAAAGATCTAATTCCCTTTTAAAAGTTGTTATCGAATCAGCCTCCACCACCTTTTCAGGCAATGCATTCCAGATTCGAACAACTCGCTGAGTGAAACAATTTCTCCTCAGCTCCCCTCTACTTCGCCTTGAAACTATTTTAAATCTGTGACCACGAGTCACAGATTCGCCCACGAGTGGAAATAGTTTTTCTCTGTTTGCCCTGTCGAAACCCCTCATGATCTTATAAACCTCTATTAGGTCTCCCCTCAATCGTCTCTGCTCCACAGAGAATAACCCTAGCCTATCGCGCCTCTCCTCATAGCTGAAGTCCCTCAATCCTGGCACCATCCTAGTAAATCTTCTTTGTACCCTTTCCAAAGTCTTCACATCCTTTCTGTATTGTGGTGACCAGAATTGAACACAGTATTCCAGCTGAGGCCTCACCAAAGTCTTACAGAGGTTAGTCAGCACTTCCTGACTTTTGTACTCTACAACCCTATTTATAAAGCCTAGTATCCCATATGCCTTCTTAACAGCCTTGTCTACCTGTCCTGCCACCTTCAACGAGTCACTAACACAAATGCCCAGGTCTCTCTGTTCCTTCACATCCCTTAATATCGTACTATCTAGCCTATATTGCCTCCCTTTATTTATTCTCTCAAAATGCATCACCTCACAATTCTCTGCATTAAACTTCATCTGCCATGTGTCTGCCCACTTTACCAATTTGTCTATATCTTCTTGCAGATGGCTACTATCCTCCTCACTGTTTACTATTCTCCCTAACTTAGTGTCATCTGCAAACTTGGAAACTGTACTCCCTACACCCAAGTCCAGATCATTGATGTAGATTACAAAGAGCAATGATCCCAAAACCGATCCCTGTGGAACACCACTGCTCACTTCCCTCCAGTCTGACAAACAGCCGCTCACTACAACTTTCTGCTTTCTGTCTCGCAGCCAGTTGTGTATCCACTCTGCCACTGTCAATTTTACGCCATGGGCCTTTAATTTCCTAACAAGTCTCTCATGTGGCACTTTGTCAAATGCTTTCGCCTGTTAAACCGATACCTCTCCACAATCACATTTCGTCTGCCTTCATTGTGTTCAGCTAGTGCTTCTATAACTTCATTATATGTTGCAGTTTTCTCATCTATTCTGAAAGTGATTATAATGTTATCAGCACAATCTCCCATGGAAAATAGGAGAGTGCTCAGTTGTTTTATGCCTTCTTTTTCGTTGAGACCTGAAGAAATGCGACAGTGTTCAAAATGATTGATCTATTTAAGCCACAATTCACATTGATCTGGTCCATTTCCACCCTGCAACTTGCCTGGCAAAATAATCTGGGTTGACAGTAGGGTCCGTCGATATGGAAATTTTCCGATTTAGATTTATCGATGGGCTCATATCGAGATATACAGAAATATCGATATTTTCGGGGTTTTCTTACTGCGCTGCGTGCGCGGCGCATGCATCTGGAGTGTGCGTACATTCGGGGTGCGCGCATTCCGGGTGTGGGCGCATTTGGGGACTATCTCCTCAGTAGGTAAATATGTTTCTCTCTCTGGGACTCTCACACTCTCCATCTCTGTCTTTTTCTGTCTGTGTCTCTGTGTCTCTCTCACATCCCCCACATCTCTATCTATCTGTATATTATCACAGCTACCCCGTCTCTCCCCCCCCGTGCCCCCCCGCCGTCTCTCTCCCCCTCCCACCCCACCCAGCAATAACCAACACTCCAAGGTAACTGTTTAATTATTGAGTTCAAACTTACCACAGGAATTCTGGATCATTGATTTATTAGCATAATAAGTATTGTATCATTTCCTAAAATTCCCTGAAGATGGTAAGATAATATATCCCTGGAGAAGGATAGCAAACTAGAGTAAACAAGATTATTGATAAAATTCCTCAGCGAATAAAACCATTTCAGTGGTCAGAATCATTTACCAACAACAAAAAATAAATTACATTTTACAGCGCCTTTCATGTCACAAGAACGTCCTAAGGTGCTGTTTAAAAATCAGCAAAAGGATTAGCAGTTCAGCAATTCGCTGCTGGGCTATGGAGCTCCTTCATTGTGCATTGATCATCACTGATGTGAAGTTTCGCGCTCTGTTTATGCAATCCTGTGAAATTTAAGAAATGTTCCAATATCAATTATTACTCCCCTGTACGTCTACAAAGGAAGACGCGATATAGTATGGAAACTATTTGACCCATGAGAAGTAAATTAGATGCTAATAAATGATTCAGCAGAAAATCGAAAAAGGATTCCGTAAGATGATAGATTCTCAATATAAAATTAGGTAAGGTTGTGTTTTCAAGGTATATTCAACCATTATATTAACAATATACGGTATAATCCTTGCATTTGAAATAGCTGTTGACTTTGAGAGGATGACTAAAAGACCTAAACGAAGTATATGATCAAGTGTATTTACTGTGTATTGATTGTGTATGTGAATATTGATTACCATATGTAATAATAATACACATTGAGTAATTCCTAGTCCGCTCACCTCTGAGTAAAAAGATTGCACATGTAAATCCCACGTCAGGAGGTGAACTTATATACTATAGTCTAAGACAAAACTTTCAATGCATTGTTGGGGGTAACGTCCTTCAGAGGAGATAGTAAACTGAGGTCCCACCTTCCTGCTCAAGTGGATGTTAAAGATCCCATGGCACTATTCGAAAGGATAATTGGGAGATTGTTGGTGAAGTCTAAGGTGCTATACAAATGTAATGTTATGGTTACTTTTGCCCTGACCAACATTCCCGCAAATAAAATTGGCCATTCATTTAATGGCGGTTTGTGGATAAGTGCTCTGAGTCGCCGTCCGGCGTGGAGGGCGCTATATAAATCAATGCTGTTGCTGTTGTCAGTATTGCTGGTGCAATTATGCTGCCGTTTTACCAAATACACAGTCATCCCATTTCACAGTAAATCCTGTGAATACTTTGAGATATCTTTCTGATGTGATAAGGCATTATACCAAATCAAAGCATTAGTATTATTTGTATTAAAAATGATCAAGTAGATAATTGGGTGAAAAAGTCAATATTTCTCAAAAAATTCCATGCGGACATCCAAGTGACAAACCGTTATACAAATGCTCCATTTGCTATGACTGGTTCCAATTGCTATGAGTTAGTCATGACAATCATTTATATTACCTTGTGGATTGTGCCATTTCCTTCCAATGTTGATGCAGATTCAGCTTCACAATATTCATGAAACTGCTATGCTGACCACGAAAGTCCTTCAAACAAGATCACAGAGAGACTCAAATGAAGAAGACCGTCCATCCCAGTTTAAACTCGATACATTAGGTTGGGACTCATAAGTCAATTTGGGATGTTAACTCTTTACAAAATGGTTGGCTGGTCAAACAGGATCCATCAATTCTTACTCAGTGTTTGTGGAATCCTGTCGCTCACTGGTTAGAACACTCGCCTGATAAGCGAGAGAAGTGGGTTCAATTTCAGGCACGGTGAAACATTGTGCAAGTTTCCTTGCTCCACATGCCTAATAATAGTTCCACCAATTTTTTATTAATTGGTCATTTCAATCCACAAATGTTTGCGGGATACTGATGCATGCAATTGGCTGCCATGTTTGGCCTAGTTACGAATGTCAACCTGAAACACCAGCCACCTCCACTCCCTTAAGGCACAGGCACTGAACGCATGTGGCTCAAATCCTATTGATAGGAACTAATAGTTTAATAGTTACTGGATAGTACTGATATGACTGAGCGTAAACTGCAAGCAGAAGTGAGTAACAGCAGAGATGAGTACAAAGATTCAATGAGGCCATGATCACTCTCCCAAATACTGAAGGTTCACGTGATCATCATGTGAATGCGGTAGGACTTATAGTTAGTTCAAATCAGGTAAAAGAAACAATAATAATAATAATAATATAATCCTTGCATTTGATATAGCGCTTTCCACATCCTACCAACGCCCCAAAGCGCTTCACAGAATGTACTGTAAAGTGAATTGACTGTATATATTTGTGGGCGAATTGCGGCAGCCAATTGCCCAGTGTCCTACACACAGTCATGGATTTAACTGACCAATTTTATTATTGTTTTTTTTTCGAGGGATTATTATTAGGCGTGTGGAGTAAGGAAACTTGCCCAAGGTTTCGTCCTGATCTGCCTGGATTCGAACACAGGTCTCCCCAGCTTGGTTTCCCCACCTTACAAGACAAATGCTCTAACCACTGAGCCACAGGAGCCCAATCTATCCACAACACAAACATGGTCAGCAAACGGGAGAGAAACAACTTGACTATACAAAACATCCGGTGCACATTGTGGTTGGTCATCCTCACTATAGCTGCGCCCCTTTTCTTTGTTAGTGCAGAATCACTTAGAGCAACACAAATAAACTGCTTTGAAACTTTTCGCCTGCACTTTTGAACAAGTGCTGAAGAAACTTTGAAAAAACACTCTCGGACTTCAATCTTTATTGAAGAAATATATGATTTAACACCAATTAAAAAAGTCTACCAGCAGACCTGGCAGATCTTAGTGCCTCCACCAAACCTTACATTCTGCCCTTGCTTCCACTAAATCGTCATCCTTCTCCAAGAAAATCCTGAAAAACAACAAAAACACCAGGTTTCTCTTCGTTATCACCAAATGGCTCCTTCACCCCACCCTCTCGTGGCTCATCCATACTCTACTACAACGCCAACTGTGAGGCCAATCTACACAATATAAAAACTAACTAATAATAATAATGCTTGCATTTGATACAGCGCTCTTCACGTTTTGCAGACGTCTAAAAATGCTTCACAGAATATATTGTAAAGTGAGTTGACTGTATATTTGTCGGCGAAATGCAGCAGTTAATTGCACACAGCACACAGTGTGTGTGTGTGGATTAAGGAAACTTGCTCAAGAGCAAAACCTTGTATAAGCTTCCTTACTCCACATGCCTCTGTTTACCCAGCAGTAAATAGGAATCTGGTTGTTTGTCAATTGGTGGTCGCTTTTCCAAAGGTAACAATACCGTAAAAAAAGTTACAATCTGGTCACTCAATTTATGATAGGGACAACAATGTGTGCAATCGGCTGTGGCAGGTTTCCAGCAAAACATGCAATCAATTTATTGTACAATATATTCTGTGAAGCGCTTTTAGGCGTCTCACGATGTGATAAGGCACTATATCAAATAGAAGGATTGCTATTTTTATTATCTTTTAAATGTTGGAAGTTTTGAATAATACGCAAAATTAATTGTAGCACAAATAGGAACAAATTATTCAAGATTGTCTCTACTAAATTAAAGTCTGTCTATTGTGTACATAATGCTTACAGGAGGACACTATTGTGTGTGCTGGTCAATGGGACAATTAGATCTCAAGTGGGTCAAAATCTATAGCTGCTCGTTGTTTATAAAATTAAATTGTGTGTCTAATTAAATTAATATATTCTATTGGAAACATGCAGTGTAATAATCTGTACCAAAAACAAATTGGAGCTGACTTGATCTTCTCCTAAGGCCTAAGAAGCTACAATTGACATGATTCCCTACATATAAAAGTTCTGCTATTGTTTCCATCAAAGAGAGCTGTACTTTTAATCATACATTCTTCTTTTGCTTTGAAAAAAAAGCATTTTATTAGCTCAATAACACATTTAAATATATTCGAATATTTTCCAGCAATATTTGAAAAATATATATTGATTCAGGAACAGTAAAAATGTCACATATTTTTTTGAAACATGCAGCATGAAACATATAATTGCTACGTTTTATGTTCCCACCTGAATCGAAACAGTGTTCGATTCAAGCGGGAACGAGAAACTACGAAATTAGTTTGACATCAAACAAAACTACTTAAATTCTCTTTGTGAGCAAATTGGAAACTATAAAGCTCAGACTTGCTCAGCACATTAATTTGAGTGACAGTTGCAGGATCGGGAATTCAGGTGGATCAAAACAATATACTGTACAGCTAAATAGATACGCGTCTGGAAATGGAAGTGAAAGTCATATAAGATTGTAAGCCTTCAAATTGAGACAAGTGGTCGGGATAGGGAACTATAATAAATAATAATAATAATCCTTGCATTTGATATAGCGCTTTTTACGTTTTCTAGACTGCGTCTCAATGTCTTGTATTAACACATATCACATATTAATTGAATGGATTGATAATTAAATGCCTCCTGACATAACTGTTAATGTGATGCACTGAAGGTAGTGGACATACATTAAAGTTTTCTGCTAGGTATAAATGAAAACACATTTTTTTAATTGGAAAGCAAGCAAAATACAATGAGAAGCTGAAACATTTATTGTGCATGAGCAGTGTCAGAAACCATCCTACAATCGGTACCAGTCACGCAAAACATTGACATAACCGTTAGACAAAAATTATAACGATAATTTAGGATATAGTAAAAGATAAAATAGCCACCTCATCCAAATAATTAACACTCAACTAAATTTCCGCTTTGATAAGCAGAATCTGGTCACTGTTTCTTGCACGACACTTTAACCATCATATGCTTTTTAGTATTTTCTTCTTTTTTCAAAAGGATAATATAATATTTAGGGGCAAAAAAACAGGCCAGTTGCCCAAAGCTTGATGCCAAAATTGCAAATATTTCTACAGCCACAGTGTATTTTCCAGGAGAGCTTACATAAGCATGCTGAAAGTGATGTGCTTCGCTTTATTGAAGTTGTCTGGAAGTCGGCGAGCTAGAAAAGCAACGCCAAAGCAAATACAAGACAACACTCCAATGTAACCAAGCACACAGTAAAAGGCCACAGCAGATCCCACATGGCATTCAAACACAATTCTCGCAGTAAAATATTTACTAATTTTCAGAGGATAAGGACGTGACAAACTAAGCCAAACAGTACATATTAAGCATTGTATCAGGGTAAGGACGAAAACACTCAGACGATGTTGTGCAGGACCAAACCACTTCATCATGTTGTTACTGGGAAGTGTTGCATTAAATGCCATCACCACAACTATTGTTTTCCCAAAACACACGAAAATCAACAAAATTTCACAATCAACAAAAGTGATACCAAAGGCGACGTGACGCAACCTACAGGACAAGATTGAAGGCTCTCCAATGAATGTAACTGAGCAAAGAAAACACAAAGCTAATGCGACAAGCAGCAGAAAGCTTAACTCTGAGTTATTAGCTTTAACAATAGGAGTGTCTCTGTGAACATAGAACGCTGTGAATACACTTATAGTCAAGCAGACTCCAAGCAATGCAAGTGTGACTAGAACAATCCCTAATGTCTCCTCGAAGGAGAGGAATTCAATTTCCTTCAATAGGCACTCATCTCGTTTATCATTGGAACGTTATTACAAAGGACATGAGAGGCAAACGGCGGAATCTGAGGAAAGAAAGTAAATTGTGATTGGTAGAACCTGAATTGAAATCTGTTCAATAAATGTTAGAGAAATTAGGAAAGATTTGATAGCTGTGTTTATTCTTACCAGTGATGTTACTAATTTCACCATCAGCACATTGTATACAATCATAGCAAAAACTTTGGTTGTCCTCTTCTTGCTGCCTTCCTTGTCCCAGGGAGACAAATGTCAGAGCAAACTGCCCGTGGGAAATAGTTACAGTGGAATTGAAATGTCAGCGCTTTCTAATTTTCAACCTTCTGGTTGGCTCGACGATTACAACAACGTAATTAGAGTAATAGAGCGGCTTTCGCTTTGGGAGGACATCACAAATCACTGAAATTAATTCTCGCGTGTCCCACTGTGAACACTCGTTTGGAAAGTTTTTGTTGGAAATGTTAATGGAAAAATTGTTTCAGATAACAATGCAATACTGCACTATAAACAGCTACTTAGGGAATCAATTTGTATTTTAGTTAAAAATGTTGCTAAAGTTTTTTTTTCGTAGGGAAGCTGGGTGTCCAGCACAAGTAACCCATCACCAAGCTCACTCACCTACAAATTCCTCCTTTGATATGCACTTTATTTCCCTGTAGGGACGCACGCTGCTTACCAATGATAATATGAGTGGGAGGATTTCCTGCCCCCTGCAGCTCAGTGGTTAGATTATTCGCCTTGCAAGGGTGCGACCTGTGTTCGAAACCAGGCAGCTCAAAGCGAAACTTTGGGCAAATTTCCTTACTCCACACGCCTACTAATAAACACTCCAAAAAACCCACAATAATAAAAATCGGTCATTTTTAACCCAAGTCTGTTTGTGGGACACTGCTCTACGCAACTGTCTGCCGCGTTTCACTCCTAGTTATATAAAGTCAATTCACTTTATTTTATATTCAGTGAAGCGCTTTTAGACGTCGATAAAATGTGAAAAATGCTATATCAAACGCAAGTATTATTATTATTTATACAACTATCTGGTGTCTCTTATTACTTCTGGCTGATACCTGAATTACAATGCTCATGTTTTGAATGAATTACAGCTACTAATTCTACTATTCATCAGAAACCCATCTGATAAATGTTCGTGAAACATCTCTGCAAAATATAATGCAACGAAAAGGCCTTACTGCGATCTGACCAGCGATCCACAATATTTTGTTTTCTTCCAAATTAAACTCGTCGCCTGTTGGAGCAGATACATCATAGTGACCGACAGTGAGTGGCTCAGCGCCGCCCAGGTCACTTGGCTGCCAGTTTACAATGTCGTACTTTCCCACTGGGTCCCCGTTTTCATCAAAATGAACATTATCACCAATCTTTGTGCTGAACTTTACAGTTTTCATGTAATGTAGAAGCTGTGTTAATAAATCACAAAGGATGAAGAAACATTGAATTCAACATTTGAACACGGTTTCTGCAACTACAGCTGAAATATATCAATCAAAACTTCACTTATATAGAATATATATCATTTAAATAGCGCCTTTCACAGCGAGCGGACGTCCCAAGTCGCTGTGCAGTCAGGTAGCGACAAGAACAGGAAGGTGAGGGGCCGGGGCAGGAAGAAGGATAGTAGGAGAATTGCCGGTATAGTTGTGAAAGAAACGCGGCGCCAAATTGCACACAACAGTGTCCCACAAACAGTCATGGAAGTAGGATTACGAGAAAGGGGGATAGACGGCAAGGGGAGGGGTCGAAGTAGGAGAGCAGGAAAACCGACTGCAAATAGACTATAACTACACAAAATATATACAGTAAAACTATATCAAATATATATACTACAATATAATGATATTAAAAAAAATGCGTCTTAATTGCCATGGTAGAAAGATTGAAACGTTCGCACAACTTTCATTGGGAAATGGACCTTTGCCACTTTGACATGACAGCATGTAATGAAGAGCATGAGCTATGGCGTAGGTTGCTGTATAGACATTGTTGGTTACACGGTATTGAGACACGTCTGTATATGGATTATTTACAGTCTGTAAATCTTCTCGTCCTGTACATTCCTTCATTCCATCCGCTCTGTGCTCCTCTTTACTCAGTGTACAGTTGAAGACCAATTCCCAAAACTCTTCGATTAAGCGGTTTCGTGGGAATGTAGATGGATGAACTTGCAGCAGAAACTCTCTCAACCCTGGAATATGTACTTTGCGAATCGCAATTCCAATTGTCCCGCAATTCCAATTGTCCTCTGGGGGCAGGAGTGTTGTGGTGACCCAGGCCTCGCTTCCTAACCATTGAATACCTGTCACATTTTGTCGCACAATTTATTTCAACAGAGGTGTCATGTAAGGATGACCAACAAATGCTACAATATGCTTTGTGGTAGATTTCTTAATCACTTAGTTGTAAGCAATTCTTCCCATGAGCATGTTATACGGATAGACTCAGAGAATGCAATATAAACACCGAATTGTTGAACAGCTTGTTTGAAGGCTTGCATTCCAAAGTTATCATAGTCGTCGTCGCTTCTAATGGTCCCAATCCACGTCCACCGAAAGTGTTTGACAAGCTTGGCCAACGCTCTGACCTGATAGTAGTCACTTGGTATAGTTCTAAAAAATGATGGATATTCCTTCCTGTTGCTCAGACATTCACACAAAGCAAAACAACTTCCCTATACATGTTAGAATAAAGAGAATCTTGAATTAAAATATTTAATCTCATGGCTGCAATGCAAATTTATATCTTCATGATTCCGTTTTTGTCATTAAAAAGGTAATTTCATAATTACCGCAATAAAGCAATCTCTATGTCAATGTCGATTTCATTCGTAGTAAAACCTTTAAAACATATTTTACAGAACAATTATTTTAAAATACAATAATCTAATTTAAGGAATGTCGGGTATTACATATTTTGTGCCCAAATTTGCATATAAGTGCACAGCTGTGAGCTCAAGTATCTCACCATTGGGATCCTGAAAGGACTGATGAAATTTGCTATTGCTAATGATTGTGAGGAGCTCGAGTCACTCACAATAGCAGAGACCACAGGGGCTCGTTTGCAGGTGAAATCTGAAGATGTGTCTTCAAATCTGTTCAAAAATTCCAAGGTTTTTTTTATGGATACGGCGTGCATCCCACAGGAGTCATAAACCCAGTAGCCCAGAGTAATGCCGGGTAGCAGTCTGGGGTCCTTATTTATTTCCGCTATTGCAACGATCATCACCATCACAAACCAGAACAGTCGGAATCGAAAGCTGTGAGGAATCAAAGTATTAATTATCAACCACATCGTTCATAGTCACAGCATCACCAGTAATGCAATAGTTACTAACATTTGAAGTTTTTACCCTATAGTTTGGGAAAAATACAGAATGGTAACATTGACACATAGGTTGACATTTCCTACTTGTAGATTACAAACTTGTTCATATCACAAATACTATCACAAAATGTGCATCTAAGTCATTGCAAAAATTAGTATTCGGATATATACTTTAATCTGTGGAACTACAAACTTTGTCTGTTTCACTAAAACTTAGATTAATTGGCTTATTAACAGACATAGGAACCTATCGAAACTGAATACCAGTAAAACCATTTGCAATTTGGAAACTGTTACTCGCACAAACCAGATTTCTCCCAAAAGGCTGTTAATAAAATGCAAATCTAGGAATAAAACCAGAACCAAAGAGAAACTGTGGAATTGTTCATCACAAAACACTACCATCATATATTGTTACATTATTTTATTGGGCTATAATCTGACTGCAATTCAATAATCTAACAATGTCGCACAGCAGATTTATCCCGTTATATACATGTAAATTTGGGCCATGCTGGAGATCTCAGGCAAATGAAGTCGACAGTTTGGAAATCCAGTTTCGTGGAATAACGAATATTATCATCATAGAATCGTAGAATGTTCCGGCACAGAAGGAGGCCATTCGGCCCATCAAGTCTGTGTCGGCACTTTGACCGATCAAGTCACTTTCAATAATCACCTATCGCAATCACCAGCTTTCTCCCCATAACCCTGCAAACGCGTCTTCCCCAGATACCTATCTAGTTCTCTCTTAAAAGCTGCTATCGAATCGGAACTCACTACCATTTCAGGCAGATCATTCCAAATTCGAACAACTCACTGAGTAAAAAAACTTCTTCTAACCTCCCCTCTGCGTCTTTTGGTAGATATCTAAAGATTGTGACCACAGGTCACAGACACACCTACCAGCGGAAACAGCTTTTCCCTATCTCGCCTCTTGAAACCTTTCATGATCTTGAAGAACTCTACCAGGTTCCCGCGTAACCTTCTCTGCTCTAATGGGAAAAGTCCTAACTTCTCCAGTCTGTCCTCATAGCTAAGGTTCCCCATTCTTGGTATCTCGTGAATCTCCTCTGGACCACTTCCATTGCCTTAATGTCCTTCCTGAAGTAAGTTACACAGAACTGGACGCAGTATTCCAGTTGAGGCCAAACCAGAGTTGAGCATCAACAGAACTTTGGGTTAAAGAATTCCATACATCCACAACCCTTATAAAAGATTTATGTAACATTATTTTCTCTTGATTTTATTAAAACCTGACTGTGTTGCAAAATTATATCACTGTTTGCAATAACATTTTACAGTACAATAACCAACACATCAAGTCAATTGTTTAATTATGGAGTTCAAATTTACCACAGGAATTCTGGCAAGTTGATTTATTAGCACAATAAATATTGTTAATTTCCAAACATTCCCTGAAGAAGGTAAGATAATATATCCCCGGAGAAGCATAGAAAACTAGAGTAAACAAGATAAGTGATAGAATTCCTCACAGAATAAGAACATATCAGCGGTCAGAACCATTTAACAACAACAAAAACAAAATTACATTTATGTAGTGTCTTACGCGTCAGGAGGACGTCCCAAGGCGCTGTTTAAGAATCAGCATAAGGAATAACAGTTCAGCAATTGATTGCTAGGCTATGGAGCTCCTTCATTGTGCATTGAACATCACTCATGCGAAGTTTCACTCCCTGTTTATGCAATCCTGTGAAATTTAAGAAAAGTTTCAATATCACTTTTACTCCCCTGTAAGTCCACAAAGGAAGACCCGATATAGGAAGAAAACTACTTGACCCATCAGAAATAAATTAGATGTTAAGAAACGATTCCGCCAAAAATCGAACAAGGGTTCTGTAAGATGATAGATTCTCACTATAAAATTAGGTAAGGGTGTTTCTGAAGCATATTCAACCATTAACTATACAATACACAGAATAATCATGGCATTTGAAATAGCCGTTGACTTTGGGAGGATGAATAAAAGACCTTCACAGAGTAAATGATAAAGTGTGGTGACTGTGTATTTACTGTGTAAGTGAATATTAATATTTGTTACCATATGTAATAATAATACACCTTGGGTAATGCCTAGCATGCTCACCGCTGAGTCACATGGTTTTAGATGTGAATCACACGTCAGGAGTTGAACTCACATACTGCAATCTAAGACAAAACTCTCAAAGCATTGTTGGGGGTGCCATCCTTCATATGAGACATTAAATAGAGGTCCCATCTGCCTGTTCATGTGGATGTTAAAGATCGCATGGCGCTATTCAAAAGCATAATTGGGAGATTTTTGTCGACATGTAAGGCGCAAAACAAAGAAAATGTTGTTGTTGTTGTTGCCCTGGCGAACAATCCTCCAAATAAAATTGGCCATTCATTTCATGGCGGTTCGTGGGTAATCACTCTGAGACGCCGTCCGGCGTGGAGGGCGCCATATAAATCAATGTTGTTGTTGTTGTGGATATTTCTGGGATGTTACCTCTTCAAAAAATGATTGTTTGGTCAAACAGGATCTACCACTTCTTACTCAGTGCTTGTGGAATTCTGTCAATCAGCGGATAGAACACTCTCCTTGTAAGCGAGATACCTGGGTACAATATCAGGCAGAGTGAAATATTGGCAAGTTTCCGTACTTCACATGCCTAATAATAATCCCACCATTTTTTTATTAATTGCTCATTTCAATCCGTAACTGTTTGTGTGACACTGATGCACGCAATTGGCTGCCATGTTTGGCCTAGTTACGAATGTCAAATTGGAACAACAACCACATCCACTCCGTTAAGCAACAGGCAGAACGCATGTGGCTCAAATCTAAATTAACAGTCCATCAGCAGATCTGGTCGCTCGTAGTGCCTCCACTAAATCTTACCACTCTGCCCTTGCCTCCACTAAATCGTCATCCTACTCCAAGACAATCCTGAAGTCCAACAAAAACAACAGGTTTCTCTTCTCAATCACCAACTGGCTCCTGCACCGCATCCTCTTGTGGCTCATTCATCCTCTGGTACAACACCAACTGTGAGGCCAATCTACACTGTATAAAAACTAAATAATAATGATAATTCTCGTATTTGACAGAGTGCTTTTCACGTCTTCCAGACGTCTCAAAGTGCTTCACAGAATATACTGTCAAGTGAATTGACTATATTTGTGGGCGAAACGTGGCAGCCAATTGCACACAGAAGCGTCCCCACAAACAGCCATGGGTTGAAATTAACATTTTCTTCTTTTTTTTTGGATGGATTACTACAAGGCACGTGAGTCTCTCTCTGTGTGTGTGTGTGTGTGTGTGTGTGTGTGTGTGTGTATGTGGTGTGTGTGTGTGTGTGTCTGTGTGTGTGTGTGTGTGTGTGTGGAGTTAGGAAACTTGCTCAAGGTTTGGTGCTGACCTGCCTGGATTCGAAACAATGGTCTCGTGTTTGTAAGGTGAGTGCGCTACAAAAACAACAACAATATTACATTAATAGAGCGCATTGCACGTCGGGAAAACGTCCCAAGGCGGTGAAACACAACCACTGATATACAGGATTCCGGAATTCAAGGGAATCGGATCAGTTGCCTCAGGCTTTGTGTCTACGACTCCCTCCCCATCTCCCCCTAATACGTTAGGCCCTACCCATCCCTCCCTCTACACCTCGCCAATCCTTTCCCAACGCCACTAGAACCCGCATTGGGAGGGCATAATTTTATTGACGGATTCCTTGTCAGGATTAACATACAGAAATATAGTCTGTGTCAGGTTGATCATTCACAACGCTTTAAAAATATTATATTCCTTACATTCAGCATCACGCCTTATCATGTCAAAACATTTCAAAATCATTAGATGAACTAATTATTGTAAATATACAGACTGCGGAGTCCCGTAGCTTTGTGGATAGAGCACTCGCTTTGGAAGCGGGAGACGTGGGTTCAATTCCAGACAGGGCAAAACCTTGGGCAAGTATTCTTACTCCACATGCCAAATAATAATCTCTCAAAAAACAATAATGAATGGGTCATTTCACATCATGCCTGTTTGTGGGACACTGCTGTGCACAAATGGCTGCTGCGTTTTGTCCACAAATATACAGTGAATTCAAGTTACAGAATTTTTTGTGAAGCACTTTGAGATGTCTAAAAGATGTGAAAGGAATTATGTCACACACACACACACACACTAGGATTATCATTATTATTATAGTGGCTTGAGCACTCGACTCGTAATGAGGCAAGCACTTTTAGGTGTCCCACGATATGATGAGGCACTATATCAAATGGAAGGGTTACTATTATTATATAGTAATAATACGAGATATTAACTGTAGCACAGGTAGGAACTAAATATTCTAGAATGTCTCTACTAAATTAAAGTCTGTCTGTTGTGTATATAATGCTTACAGGAGAATAATATTGTTCGTGCAGGGCAATAGGACAAACAGATCTCAGGTGGGTCAAAATCTGCAGCTGCCAATTGTTTATAAAATTAAATCAAGCGTCTAATTAAATGAATATATTCTATTGGAAACATGCAGTGTAATAATCTGTTCCAAAAACAAATCGGAGCTGACTTGATCTTCTCCTAAGGGCTAAGCAGCGATAGGTGACGTGATTCCCTTGATGTAGGTGTTCTCCTATTGTTTCCATCAATAACACCGGTACTTTTCATGAACCTTGCTACTTTTAATTTTTAAAAAAGTATTTTGTTAGCTCAATGACCCATCGAAACATATGTGAACTTTATCAGCAATATTTAAAAAATATATATTCATTCAGGAATAGTAAAACTCTCACATATTTGTTTTGAAACATGCAGCTTGAAACATATAATTGCTATATTTTATGTTACCTGAAAAAGTGTTCAGTTCAGATGGGAACTAGAAAAATAAATTAGTTTTCCGGCAAACAAAATTACTTCAACTCTCTTTGTGTGCAAATTTGAAATCAGCCTCAGACTTGTTAAACATATTAATTTGGGGGCAGAAACAAAAGTTGCTGGGGAAACTCAGCAGGTCAAACAGCATCCATAGAGAAAGGCAAAAAAGAGTCAACGTTTCGGTTCTACAACCCTTCGTCAGGACTGGGTCTTGTTTGGAGGGAGAAGTTTCTTAAAAACGTTAAAGGGAGAGAGGCAGGACTTGGAAGGCAAAGGAAACAAAGAGGCAGGGGGTTTCTAGGGTTGTGATTGTGACGTGGGGAGGGAGTGAGAGAGAAGAAACTCCTATGTCCTGAAATGTCTGAAATCAATGGTGAGGCCAGGCGGCTGTAGTGTCCCAAGTAGAAGGATGAGGTGCTATTGCTCAAGCTTTCACTCACATCCATTTTAGGCCATCGGAGTATCTCCCCCCGTCACAATCACAATCCCAGAAACCCCATGCCTCTCTGTTGTTTTGTTTATTTTATCGTCACTAAAAAACTCTTCTCCCAAGTTTCTTTGAAACCCACTCCCTTCTGTTTCTCCCCCTGAAGCCTTTAACACATATTCCATGTCCTGCCTCTCCCCCTTTAACGTGTTTCATAAACCTCTCCATCCAAACAAGCCCCAGTCCTGACGAAGGCTTGCAGACCCGAAATGTTGACTTTTTCTCCTTTCTCAATGGATGCAGTTTGAACTGCTGAATTTCCCCAGCAACTGTTGTTTTTGTTTCAGATTTCCAAAATATGTAGCATTTTGTGTTTACATTAATTTGGGGGATATTGGCAGGATCGGGAATTGAAGTGGATCAAAACAATATACCTCATAGCTAATATATACATATATATAATATATACATGTTTGGAAATGCAAGTGAAAGACAACTAAGATTATACTCCTTTAACACTAAGACAACAAATGGACTGGATAGGGAACTTTAATAAATAATAATAATCCCTGTATTTCATATAGCGATTTTCACGTCTACTTGACTGCGTCTCACTGTCTTGTATTAACACGAATTAAATATTATTTCAGTGGATTAATAATTAACTGACTCATGAAATAACTGTTACGGTGCTGTACTGCATGTGGTGCACATACATTCAACGTCTACAACTAGCTATAAATGAGAAGCAATAATTGTTTTAAATTGGAAAGCAAGCTAAATACAATGAAAAGCTGACGCATTTATTGTGTATTAACAGTGTGAAAAACCATGTTACAATCGGTACAAGTTACAACATTGATATAACCGTTAGACTAAAATCACAGCGATAATTTGGGATACAGTAAAAGGAAAAAAAGCCACTCATCCAAATAAAATGGAACTCAACTAAATTTGCGCTTTGATCAGAGAAATCTGGTCACGGAGTCTTGGAAGACATTTTACCCATCATATGCTTCTTTGTATTTTCTTCTTTTTTCAGCAGGACAATATAACATTTCGGGGCAAAAATACAGGCCAGTAGCCCAAAACTTGATGCCAAAATGGCAAATACTTCTACAGCCACAGTGTATTTTCCAGGAGAACTTACATAAGCTGGAATGAAAGTTATCCAAACAGCACAGAAGATAAGCATGCTGAAAGTGATGTGCTTCGCTTCATTGAAGTTGTCAGGAAGTCGGCGAGCTAGAAAAGCAACGCCAAAGCAAACACAAGACAACAGTCCAATGTAACCAAGCACACAGTAAAAGGCCACTGCAGATCCCACATGGCATTCAAACACAATTCTCTCAGTGAAATATTCACTATTTTTCAGAGGATAAGGAGGTGAAAAACAAAGCCAAATAGTACATATTAAGCATTGTATCAGGGTTAGGATGAAAACACTCAGACGTTGTTGTGTTGGACCAAACCACTTCAACATGTTGTTACTGGGAAGTGTTGCATTAAATGCCATCACCACAACTATTGTTTTTCCCAAAACACAGGAAATACACAGAACAAAAGTGATACTAAAGGCCATATGACGCAACCTACAGGACCAGACTGAAGGCTCTCCAATGAATGTAACTGAGCAAAGAAAACACAAGGCTAACGCGAAAAGCAGCAGAAAGCTTAACTCTGAGTTATTAGCTTTAACAATAGGAGTGTCTCTGTGAACATAGAACACCGTGATTACACTTATAGTCAAGCAGACACCAAGCAATGCAAGTGTGACTAGAACAATCCCTAATGTCTCCTCGAAGGAGAGGAATTCAATTTCTTTCAGTAGGCAGTGATCTCGTTTATCATTGGACCGGTATTCCAAAGGACATGTCAGGCACACGGCGGAATCTGAGGAAAGAAAGTAAATTGTGATTGGCAGAATCTGAATTGAAATCTGGTCAATAAATTTTTTGAGAATGTAGGAAATAATTGATAACTGTGTTTATTCTTACCAGTGTTGTTACTAATTTCACCATCAGCACAATCTATACAATCAAAGCAACACTTTGGTTGTCCTCTTCTTGCTGCCTTCCTTGTCCCAGGGAGACAATTGTTAGAGCAAACTGCCCGTGGGACCTAGTTATAGAGAAAGTCGTATATCAGATGTTGATATTATACAATATTTGCTTTGCTGAAGTCACATGCCCTGTACCATATTGGTAAGAGGACGGCCGTGCTTTGCCCACACAACTGTCAATAGTTCACTTGACAGTATATTCTGTGAATCGTTTTGAGGTATCTGAGTCCTGTGGGTCAGTGGCGTGCAGTCATGTGTCTCAATGGTCAGAGCACTTGCGTTACACGTGAGAGACCTGGGTTCATTTGCAGGCAGGGCAACACTTTGGGCAAGTTTCCATACTCCATACGCCTAATAATAATTCCTCAAAAGTAAAGTACTACAATAAATTGATCTTTTGTTTGTGGAACACTGCTGTGCACAATTGGCTACCGCATTTCATCCACAACTATACAGTAATTTGACTTCGTAGTGCATTTTGTGAAGCGCTTTGAGACACAGTCTATAAGATAAGAAAAGCGGTATATCAAATTTGAGGATTATTATTATAGAACGCATGATAAGGAACTATATCAAATGAAGAATTATTAATATTATTAAGTTCTTCAGTTCCATTCAATTAATTTATCCCACCATTCATGCTGAGTTGCAAGAGCATTTGCATTGTGATTGCTCCTCAACTCTTTTCACAGCTGATGCCCAGTGCACAGCAAACGTTCCTACCATAATCCGACCTCCACTCCATACAATCTTCTCTTCCCTTATTTTAAACTCTTCCCCTGTTGGAGCAGATCCATCATATTGACCAACAGTGAGTGTCTCAGTGCCGCCCAGGTCACTTGGCTGCCAGTTTATGATGTCGTACGTTGCCACTGGCTCCCCGTTTTCGTCAAAATGAACATTTTCACCATTCTTTGTCCTGAAATTTACCTGTTTCATGTAATGCAAAACCTATTTTGGAATAAAGCGTGAGAAGTGGAAATAATCTTTTTTATTTAACACAATAATGTCAACACTTAACAGTTCATTCGTGGTGTACTGTCCAATCTCATTCAAAATACTATCCAGATAAACCTCTATTTAGGACGGTGTTGCATTCCTAAAAAACTGTTCTCAGATTGAAACGTCCTAAATCGAAACGCGATTTCCCATGCTGTCCCATTACATAACCTGAGTTGCATTATTTTCTCAACTTTTCGGACCTAAAATGCAATTAATAACACACATAAACACACAAAATATGAAACAAAACAAAACACATAGGCAAGAAGGGGCACCTGGGATAATTGTACAGTATTCTACTTTCATACTGAAAAACTGTAATGGAGTCCTATGTTTGGATAATCTGCTTGTACCTGTACCTGTAACACACCTTGGACTTGATAGTATAATGTCCTTATTCTGTTTTATAGTAGCACTCTTAAATCTAGCTAGCCATAACACCCTCAACAATAAAAACAAATTGCACTTATAGAGCGCCTTTCACGTCGGTAGGACGTCCCAAGGCGCTGCACAGGACGCGTGTGACACGTGCTGGGAGGGGACTATTCGAGAGGCGGTAAGAAACGTAGAGGAGGTCGAAGAATTAGGGGGCAACAGAAGGCACGGTGGAAAAGGAAAGTATTCAAACCGTCCTTGAAAGAGGAAAGGGAGGTAAAAAGGTGGAGGGATTGGGGGATGGAGTTCCAAAGGGTGGGAGTGGAAAAACTGAAGGCCCGGCCTCCGATGGTGGGGCGGATCGGGCGGGCAGCTTGGAGCAAACCAATTCCTGCTGAACGGAATGTCCAGGTGGGCATGTAGGTGGAGAGTAGTTCGAAAAGATAGGGTGGGGCAAGGCCGTGTATGGCCTTGAAGGTGAGGACGAGGATCTTGAACTCTTTCCTTTGGGGGATGCGGAGCCAAAGGAGATGGGCGAGAATGGGGGCTATGTGGTCGCGGAGGCGGGTGCAGGATAGTACACGCGCTGCAGAGTTTTGGATGATCTGCATCCTGTGAATGGAGGAACTGGGGAGGCCGATACGGAGAGAGTTTCCATATTCCAGCCGTGTGGTGATGTATGCATGCACGAGTGTTTCGGCAGTGTAGGGAGTGAGATAGTTGCGGAGCATGGCAATGTTGCGCAGGTGGAAATAGGCAGTGCCGGTCAAGGCGCGGATGTGGGGGAGGAAGGATCGTTTGGGGTCGAACGTGATGCCAGGATCCTGACTGGCTTTGTGAGGTGGAGAGCACAGCTTTGGATGTTGACGCTGGCAGCACCCGATGTGCGGAGGCGCTGGTTTGAGCCAATCAGGAGGGCCTCGGTCTTGCTCACATTCAATTGGAGGAATTTGTCCCTCGACCACGACTCGATGTGGGACAAACATGTTGTCAGAACATCGATGGTCTGGGGGTTGAGGGATGAGGCGGGTAGGTAGAGAAGAGTGTCGTCCTCCTGACATCTGTATATTTTTTGAAAGAATAGCTGCGCTTGATCACCTCCAATTTAGTAATTAAAGTGATGACTTTGCGGGGTCTCATGCCGCTAGCGGTAATACCGCTGCTCATATTACTTACTGCTCTCTTTTCCGACATGGTAGAAACACGGTAAAGGTTGTAAATCACTCGAAGTTCCTCGTGAATTTTCGGAAACTTCTGTAATACTGATGTGGCGTGGTGTCGCTTCAAAATCAGCTGGCTTTTAAACATTGACGTTACGGCATGCTACTGGCCAGTTCAACTGCTTTACAATATATCAGATGAGAGCGCGATTTACCTACGATTACACTATGGACTGTGTGAATGGACAGAAAGGATGCACGAAATGCGACTACAATATTCAAAATATGTACTGTGCATGCGCAAAAAATATTTTTGTTCATTAAAAGGAAACCAAATGTCCTATATCAATAAAAAGGTGTTAACATATTATGTTCAATCAATCGAAACGTGCTAAAGAGAAGCCTGTTTACTCGAGAATAACCTGTGATAAATAATACTTTGGTTAGATATAGCGCTTTTCATGTCTTCTAGACCTTTCAAAGCACTTCACAGAATATTCTGCAAAGTGAATTGACTGCATATCTTTGTGGGCGAAACGAGGCAGCCAATTGCACACAGCAGCATCTCAAACAGTTCTGTAATGTTTTTCCAGCTGAATTGTGTGAAATCACCCATTATTGAAGATCACATTTAAGTAAATGTTCTTCAAGAAAATATGGATGGACATTATGTGAGAATACAATCAACAGCAAAACAGGAAAACTCAAACAACAGCAGACAAATTCGTGAAAACAATATAATTCATATAAACGTTGAACCACAGATCACCAGATGATTTAAGATAAAGAAGGCACTTTAGGACACCAGATTCCATTCTTCCAAAACACTCATAACAACAACAACTGTGATTTATCTAGCGACCTCCATGCCGGACGGCGTCTCAGATCGCTTGCTCTAAACGTGGTGTTTCAACATGCAGACTGCAACAATGGGTTAAAGCTTTCTGCAGTAAAAGACTCGACGACATCTGACACTGAAACAATCTTGATTCATTTCACTTTTAATTGAAAGAGGATATGCAGAACTTCTTACTTGCCATGGATGAAAGTTTGAAATATTCGCACAACTTTCATTGGGAAATGGACCTTTGCCACTTTGACATGACAGCATGTCATGAAGAGCATGAGCTATGGCGTAGGTTGCTGTATAGACATTGTACGTTATACGGTACTGAGACACGTCTGTATATGCATTATTTACAGACTGTAAATCCTCTCGTCCTGTACATTCCTTCATTCCATCTGTTTTGTGCTCCTCTTTACTCAATGTACAGTTGAAGGCCAATTCCCAAAACTCTTCCATTAAGCGGTTTCCTGGGAATGCAGACGGATGAACTTGCAGCAGAAACTCTCTCAACCCTGGAACATGTACTTTGCGAATCGCAATTCCAATTGTCCCGGAGAGGAATTGTCTGCTTTCCTCTGGGGGCAGAAGTGTTGTGGTGACCCAGGCCTCACTTCCAATCCATTGAATACCTGTCACATTTTGTCGCACAATTTCTTTCAATAGAGGAGTCATATGAGACTGACCAACAAATGCAACAATAACCTTTGTGGTAGATTTCTTAATCACTTCTATAGTTTTAAGCAATTCTTCCGTTGAATATGTGTTATGGATAGACTCAGAGAATGCAATACAAACACCCAGGTGCTGCACAGTTTGTGTGAAGGCTTGCATTCCAAAGTTACCATAGTCACCGTCACTTCTAATGGTCCCAATCCACATCCACCCAAAGTGTTTCACCAGCTGCGCCAAGGCTCTGACCTGATAGTAGTCGCTTGGTATAGTTCTGAAAAATGATGGGTATTCCTTCCTGTTGCTTAGACATTCACACGTAGCAGTGTAACTTACCTACAGAAATTCAAATGGAAAAGCAATACAAACATAGGGAAAAATAACAGATGAATTTGAACCCAAATTATTATTGACGTGTAGTAAGAATGTTCATATCTCAAGCGTAAGGTGTTGTCAGCATTACCCAACACTTATTAAATATGATTAATTATTCCTTCAAGACTTCCTCATTGCTTCCATTTAGCAGTGAACATGTTGTAAAAGTGTTTAGACGCTAACATTAGCTTAGACTCTTACTTATCCTTCACCCGTAACACATTATGCACTCAATTGCAAATATACTATATGCGTATCATTCTGAATGTAGAATTAGAAACCTATTTAGTGATGGTATCAACTTAGTAAGTTAGTTATCGTAAATTTGCTTTCAGCGCCTTTGTACGTCTTCCCAACATGAAAGTAGTAACGTTTCAATGCAAATTTGTTGTTGATCAAGAACACTTGAGAGATAGAAACGATGGATAGAATACCAGCTCAATCTGACTATTCTTTATTTTATGCAGGCTTCTCACTGGTGTGAGAAATAATTTAATTGGTTCATATTCGTATCTGTTTTTAAAATAAGAGGATTGCAATGTTGTACAACGAGATGGAAGTTGATACTAAAGTGAATTGAATCTAAGTTTTCTATTGTTGTGCTTCTGTAAACTGACGTCTTATTTCATGAAATAGCTTACCAGAGGAATCCTAAAAGGACTGATCAAAGTTGCTATTGCTGAGGACCTTGTGGAACTAGAGGCACCAACAATAGCAGAAATCACTGGTGCTCTTTGGCAGGTTATATTTGTAGAGGTTTCTTCAAGTCTGCTTAAGAAATTAAAGGTTGTTTTCATTGACACAGCAACCATTCCGCAAGTGTCAGTAATCCAGTAGCCAAGATTGATATTGGGAAGCAGGGTCTGGTCTTTGTTTATTTCTGTTATAGCAAAGATCATCGCCATTGCAAAGCGAAACAGTGTGAATTGAAACCTGAGGGTATAAAATACAGTATATAGTAATTGTTTACAACAAGAGCCATTTGAAAAGTGAAAGTAATACATTTCAACCTGGCTTTAATATAGACATATTGCAGGCCGGTTACAACTAACAAAAGTATATCTACAGATACAAGGACCTAGAACTGTTTGGGAATTCACGACTGGATGAACACAATGCAAATAGTGTTTGCTTTATATACAAGTCAAATACCTCGAAGTTTGAGAAAAACACAACTATTCCTACGTTATTATCATTAAACTTTTCAAGTTTAATTAGGAATTACACTAATGTCTATTTTTCAATGGTTATATGAATTTTTGGATCAATTGAAAATGGAATGTATTTCAACACGGAACAGCAACTCGCAAACTGTGTAGACACAGACTCTAGAAAGATGGCAAATGATTGCAAATCGGTTAACATAAAGATTAAATATTCCCATAGATATTGGCTTTCATTGAGCTGTCATCTGAGAGAATTTTATACAACAACAATAACCAAATTATATTGATAGAGTTCGGGTGTACGTCCTAAGGAGTTAATAAGTTGATCTAACTTTGTAATACAGTTTGAATATAATCGTGGACATTGAGTTTACATGAAAACTGTTTAAAATTTCTAACAAATCTCAAACTGTAAATTCGCCTGGAGTTTAAATGCATTTTGATAATTACATTATTTCACTTGTGTTGGTATTAATTTACAAATCGTGAAAGAATGCGAACGGAGATTTCACAAGATCCACCAGACTCAATAGCAATTAGGTCTTGCACACAAAATAACTGCGATGCGTTTTCTTGAAATTTTTGTGTCAAATACAGAAGCTTTAATTTCCTTTAAGCGATTTGAAGTTGTTGGCAATTGTTTTATAAATATTTGTGAATCTACATTAGCTATCTCCAATAAATATTTAATTCACGTTGCAGTATATTCTGCGAGGCGCTTTGAGACGACGACAAGACGTGAAATCCGCTATATCAAATGCGAAGATTATTATTATTATATAAAATGGATGTATAATTCATGCAAGTGGTAACATTCGACGAACTTTCTGCATTTTACCACTTGTGGTTCGGTTTCGAAGGCGTTTTCCAGATTCTCAGCTTTGCTATGAATATTGAAAATTCCACCAAGAACGATGTCACCGTCTTTAGACATACTGAGCAGATCAAACATCCCCCAGCGTTTGCAGGTTGGTCCTTCAGGCAGCCTCACAGAATCAAGAACAGAAAACAGTAGCACAGGTACGTACAACAAAGGGTGATACATTGCTTTTGAACGTTTGTATCAGTTTACTGAAGTACTGTATTGCCAATTAACCTTATATAATTTAACATGCAGTTGCATTATACTCACAATTTATTTAATGTTTGCCTTTTAAAAAATTAATTTCCAAATACTTTGAACACATTAGGGACCGTTCCCAGCACGAAAGTAATTACCATTTTAATCCTTGTCAAGATAATGAAATCAAACCTGATGGGAGATAATTAATTATGTGACAATCTGATAACAAATCTTACTCATTCCTTTAATTTGACGATTATTATAAAGTTTCAATATGTTTGCTTCCAAGTCATAAATGTTGTTGTAAAGTTGTAAGGAACATGGATGAGAATGTATTTGCATTATACTGTGTAGTTTCAGTTAATTTACCTTTAAAATACACTTCATCTATGAAGCTATGCCTACCCAGAGTCTTATGTAAAGGAGCCAGTGTTGCTCATGAATTACAATGGTTCCCGTATAAGGCGTGTATCCTGGTTAGAGTAATAGGCTTTCATATTAAATAACGTTTGCATTTCTTGCAACATTTACCAAGCCAAAAAGCCTCTAAGTGCTTACCAGAATTTGCCCACCCTCGCCCGTCTCCACTGGCTCCCCATCCTCCAGAGGATCGAATTTAAGATCCTCGTCCTCACCTACAAGGCATTACACGGCCTTGCCCCATCCTACCTAACCGATCTGCTCTCCCCCTACACGCCCACCCGGACCCTCCGTTCAACAGGACTTGGCCTGCTCCAAGCCCCCGCCTGAACCGCCCCACCATCGGAGGCCGGGCCTTCAGTTTCTCCGCTCCCACCCTATGGAATGCCATCCCTCAATCCCTCCGTTTCGCCTCTTCCCTTTCCTCTTTCAAGGCCGATTTGAAGACTTTCCTCTTCGATCGTGCCTTTTGTTCCACCCCGAACTCTTTTACCTCCCCTTCGTGTTTCACCCCTTCCCAAACACTCCCCTCCCAGCTCGGGTCACACACCTCTTGTTTAGCGCCTTGGGACGTCCTCCCGACGTGAAAGGCGCTTTATAAATGTAAATTGTTGTTGTTGTTGTTGTTGTTGCTATTAAATACACTGATGTGTGCAGTATATTGAAAGCAAATAAGTTGGCCAAGAAATTGAACAGAATTAACTGATGAAAACTGAATGCAACCTGTCCACATTTTTTTAATTGTCTGTTAATATTTGAACAAACTAAATTGCTTTAGGTATAATAAATTCCACACAAAAGTTTGATTGTTGTAATACAAATAATAATGGAATAAATCAGAATATCAAGATACTATAGGGACATCAAATCACAAAACAACAACAATAAGCTGACCGACATATAATGTGTTGAATTCCGTTTATTTTTATTCAGAAAACGTGTTTCTTCACTGTTATTTTTAAAAGCTAACGTGCTTCTTCAAGCGGAGCAATACTGAAATCCATAAATGTTCAATGCCTTGGGACATCCTACTGATGTATTTTTGCCAAAATAAAATATTCACTGAATCTTGTACCTCATCCAAATAACATAGAACTCAATGAAATTTCCTCTTTGATTAGCACAACGTGGAAACTGTTTCACCATTTACACGCTTCCTCTGGGCGATGTCATCCGCAAACATGGAGTAAATTTCCACATGTGTGTGGACGACACCCAACTGTAAATCTCCGCCTAATCTCTCAACCCCCAGACCATCGATGTTCTTACAGCATGTCTGTCCGATATCGAGTCCTGGACGAGGGACAACCTCCTCCAATTGAACGTGAGCAAGACCGAAGCCCTCCTGATTGGCTCAAACCAGCGCCTCCGCACATCGGGCGCTGCCAGCCTCAACATCAACGGCTGTACTCCCCACCTCACAACGCCAATCAGGAACCTCGGCATCACGTTCGACACCAAACTCTCCTTCCTCCCCCAGATCCGCGCCTTGACCGCCACTGCTTATTTCCACCTGCGCAACATTGCCAGGCTCCGCAACTACTTCACTCCCCACGCTGCCGAAACACTCGTGCACACATACATTACCTTAAGGCTGGACTACGGAAACTCTCTCTTCGTCGGCCTCCCCAGTTCCTCCATTCATAGGATGCAGGTCATCCAAAACTCTGCAGCCCGTGCACTATCCCGCACCCGCCTCCGTGACCACATAACTCCCACCCTCGCCCGTCTTCACTGGCTCCCCAAAGGATCGAGTTCAAGATCCTTGTGCTCGTTTTCAAGGCCTTACACAGCCTTGCCCGCCCTACCTATCCGATGTACTTTCCCCCTATAAGTCCACCCGGACTTTGTTCAGGAGGACTTTGTTTGCTCCAAGCCCCCGCCCGAACTGCCCCACCGTCGGAGGCCTGGCATTCAGTTTCTCCGCTCCCACCCACCCTATGGAATTCCATCCCCCAATCCCTCCGCCTTGTTTCCTCCCTTTCCTCTTTCAAGGCCGGTTTGAAGACTTTTCTTTTGGACCGTGCCTTTTGTTTCCCCCTAATTTTTCGACCTCCCACACGTTTGTTACCCCCTCCCGAACACTCCCCTCCAAGCTCGGGTCACACGCCTCCTGCGCAGCACGTTGTGACGTACTCCCGACGTGAAAGGCGCTCTGTAAGCCTAATTTGTTGTTGTTGTTGTTTTTGTTGTTTCTTGGAAGCCAATTTAAGGGCAACGAGGCGCCACAATGAAAGGATCAAGCGCATGAATTATTGGCTGGAGAAATAGTCCGGAAAACAAGGTGTCTGTTTCCTGGGCAATTGGGTCCACTATTGAGGGAGGTGGGATATTTACCTTGAGGATGGTCGGCACATAAGCAAGGCATGGGAGAGCTTCCTCGCCAAGAGATTATCAAATGATGTATGGGCAGATTTAAATTAGTGTCGAGAGGGGGGTTGTATCCAAGGATAAACAATGGATTAGAGATGAGAAGAAAAGAACAAGTGGGAAGCGTGGAGCAGGAACAAGCGGACAATTTCTTCACATGCATGTACCTAAATGCACGCAGCTTAGGGAATAAGTTTGATGATCCGTAGTTTCAACTGAGTTTACGGGGTTACGATGTGGTGGCAGTAACCTAAACATGGCTCAAGCCAGGACAGGAATGGGAGTTAAATATTCCAGGATATAATGATTTCAGGAAGGACAGAGGAGGAAGACAAGGAGGAGTGGTGGAATTATTAGTCAAGGATACAATAATAGCTGTTGAACGGAACGAGGCTCTGGCGGTCTCGACAACAGAATCCATCTGGTTAGAGATACGAAATAAGAAAGGAGTGGTTACACCGATGGGGTTTTCCTGTAGACCACCAGACGGCGGGAAGGAGATAGAGCGGCAGATCTGCAACCAGATTGTGGATACGTGTAAGGGGAACAGAGTTGTGATAATGGGGGATTTCAATGATCCCAATATAGACTGGCAAAATAGCAGTGCTAAGGGCAAAGCAGGAGAAAGATTTTTAAACTGTGTACAGGAAAATGTTCTTGAGCTGTATGTCTCCAGTCCTACGAGGAAGAAAGCATTGCTGGATCTAGTCCTGGGGAATGAAATAGGTCAGGTTGAACAGGTTTCGGTACGGGAGCATGTAGGGAACAGTGGCCATAATATTATTAGATTTGATTGCTCATGAACAGAGACCAAGTACAGTCAAGGGTGAAAATGCTTGACTGGAAAAGGGCTACTTTTGATGGGTTAACAAGAGACCTAGAGTTGGTGGACTCGCAAGTAAGACTGGCAGATAAACCGACTCATGAGCACTGGGAGATCTTCATAGATATGACAGCTCAAGGTCTAAATAGATATATTCACACAAAAGGGAAACGTGCGACACCCAAGCCAGCCTGGAATACCAGGGATATTCTGTCTAGGTTGAAAAAGAAGAAGACAGCAGAAGAAAATTGGCAGACACAAGATACTGAGGATAGCCAAGCGCATTATAGAGAATGCAGGAGTGATTCTAAAAGAGTAATAAGAAAGGCTAAAAGATCGCATGTGAAGAGGTTAGCGGATAACATAAAGGGGAATCGTAAAATATTTTATAAGCACATAAAGGAAAAAAGGTTAGTTAAACGTAGGGTGGGGCCAATCAAAGACAATGACGGCAATCTTGTTGTGGAGGTGGAGGGTATGGCTGATCTACTGAATGAGTACTTTCCATCTGTCTTCACAACGGAAATGGATGCCCCAAATGCCGCAGTATTGCATGAGAGGGTAGAGGAGATAGATCAGATTACTATAAACAGAGAGGAAGTTCTGAAAAGTTTGACTGGGCTCAAAATTGATAAGTCAAAATACCAGATGGGTTTCACCCAAGGTTGCTCTGGGACATACGGGTTCAAATATCGGAGGCTCTGGCCATTATATTTCAATCTTCGTTGGACATAGCAGTGGTGCCAAGAGACTGGAGATTGGCTAACGTTACCCCCTCTACAAAAAGGGGCAGAAAGACAAACCCGAAAATTACAGGCCAGTCAGCCTTACTTCGGTAATAGGAAAATTACTGGAGACTATAATCCGGGAAAGAATAAATTTCTACTTAGAGGAACACGAGATAATTAGAGACAGCCAACATGGATTTGTTAAAGGCAAATGTTGCCGAACAAATCTAATAGAATTTTCTGAAGAAGCGACTGCGAGGGTTGATGAGGGAAATGCGGTGGAAGTTATGTACATGGATTTCAGAAAGGCTTTTGACACAGTACCGCATAAGAGATTAATAAAACAAATTAGAGGCGCACGGTATTAACGGCATAGTGACAGTTTGGATTAACAATTGTCTGGGTGAAAGAAAGCAGAGAGTGGTGTTTAACACGTGCTTCTCGAAATGGAAGGAGGTGTGCAGCAGTATCCCCCAGGGATCGGTATTGGGACCACTGACCTTTCTAATCTATATTAATGATCTGGATTTGGGCATAGAGAAAACTGTATCGAAGCTTGCAGATGATACAGAGTTAGTTAGGGTAGTAAACAGAGAGGAGGACTGTAACCAACTGCAAGCAGACATACACAGATTGGTGGAATGGGCTGACATGTGGCAGATGGATTTTAACGTGGATAAGTGAGGTGATACACTTAGAAAGGAAAAATGACAGGAGGCAATATAGACTTCGTAGCTCAATCTTAAGGGTGGTGAACGTACAGAGAGATCAGGGTGTTCAGTAAGCGAATCATTAAAGGTAGCAGGGCAAGTAGATGAGGCAGTAAAAAGGCATTTGTTGTACTGAGCTTTATTAGTAGGGGCATAGAGTATAAGAGTAGGGAGGCTATGGTTCATCTATACAAAACACTGGTTAGGTTTCAACTGGAGTACTGTTTCCAGTATTGGGCACCTTATTTCAGGAAGGACATTAAGGCACTGGAAAGGGTGATGAGGAGAATCACGAGATACAAGGAATGGGGAACCTTAGCTATGAGAACAGACTGGAGAAGTTCGTACTTTTCCCATTAGAGCAGAGAAGGTTACGCGGGGACCTGATAGAGGTCTTCAAGATTACGAAATGTTTCGACATGCTAGATAGGGAAAGCTGTTTCCGCTGGTAGGTGAATATGTGACCCCTGGTCACAGTCTTAAGTTATCTACCAAAGAAGCAACAACAACAACAACAACAACTGAAACTTAAAAAGCGGGTTTCACGTCGGGAGGACGTCCCAAGGCGCTGCATTGGAAGCGTATGTCCCGAGCTGGGAGGGGGTGTTCGGGAAGGGGTGAAACACGTAGGGGATGTCGAACAATTCGGGGGGGTACAAAAGGCAGTATTGAAGAGCAAAGTCTTCAAACCGGCCTTGAAAGAGGAAAGGGAAGAAACAAGGCGGAGGGATGGAATTCAACAGGGTGGGTGCGGAGAAGCTAAAAGCCGGGCCTCCGATGGTGGGGCAGTTCGGGCGGGGGGCTTGGGGCAGGCCAAGACGTGCTGAACGGAGGGTCCGGGTGGGCCGATAGGGGGAAAGTAAATCAGTTAAGTAGTGCGGGGCAAGGCCGTGTAAGGCATTGAAGGTGAGGACAAGGATCTTGAACTCGATCCTCTGGAGGATGGGGAGCCATTGGAGACAGGCGAGGGTGGGGGTTATGTGGTCGCGGAGGCGGGTGCGGGATAGTACAGGGGCTGCAGAGTTTTGGATGACCTGCAGCCTGTGAATGGAGGAACTGGGGAGGCCGACGAGGAGAGAGTTTCCGTAGTCCAGCCGTGAGGTGATGTATGCGTGGTCGAGTGTTTCGGCAGCGTGGAAGGTGAGGTAGTTGCGAAGCCTGGCAATGTTGCGCACGTGGAAGGAAATTGATTGCAAAGGCGTGGCTGATTTGATTTCCTTCTGAGAAAAGGCTGAGAGCGTCTTGGAGATGGCGATGCGTCGTTCAATCCCCTCGATCTCCTCCTCCGTCTGGTCGCTGGTGGTGGTCGCAGTTTCGAAAGCAGTCATTCGTAAACAAGACGGGTATCTGAGAAGATTTTTGGGTGGTGGGGAGCAGGACACAAACACACACACACACACACATACATACATACATACATACATACATACATACATACATACATACATACATACATACATACATACATACATACATACATACATACATACGCACGGCCAACAAACAGCCAGCCGACCAGCCGGACGTTCCAATGTCAAACTCGCAATCTTGGATAGAACTCTGCTTTCCAAACTAATGAGTTTCAGTGCTGGGTGGGAGCTCGGTTAGAGCTCCCTTCAAATCTTTGCAAACATGAAGACTGGAGACGTATACAGTCTCCAAAACATTAGTGGGGATTGGGGTGGGGAGGCAAGAAAAAAATGAACACAGAGCTCTGACCATTTTCACTGAGCGCTGGAGAGACATGGAGGGAGAGAGAGGTGTCAGATCTTTCCCCTTAGGTTATCAGAGTCACTAAGACCCAACACTTGCCTTGGGACTCTCTACTACATCCTCTAGACTGGCTAGCCCCACAACACCCCTTCCTCCCCCCATACTTCTCCCCATTCCAAACACTCCCTCCCTCCCTCTGTCCCCAACCCTCCCTCTCTCCCTTCTCAAACTGTTCTTTTATGTCCTGATAAGCAGAGCCAATGCCATGGTATTAGAGGAGAGGGTAGGAGAAATGGATAGAATAATTATAACCAGAGAGGAAGTGCTAAAAAGGTTGACGTCGCTCAAGATGGATAAGTCACCTGGTCCGGATGGGATGCACCCTAGGTTACTAAGTGAGGCACGGGAGCAAATAGCAGGGACTCTGGCCACGATCTTTCAATCTTCCTTGGACACAGGGGTCGTGCCAGAGGACTGGAGGATAGCTAATGTTACTCCCTTGTATAAAAAAGGGCAGAAGGACAAGCCTGGTAACTACAGACCAGTCAGTCTAACGTCGGTAGTGGGCAAACTTCTAGAGTCCATAATCATGGACAAGGTAGATCTTCACTTAGAAAGATATAGGCTAATAAAGGACAGTCAACATGGATTTGTTAAAGGCAAATCTTGCCTTACAAATCTGATAGAATTTTTTGATGAGGTAACGGAATGGGTGGATAATGGTAGCGCAGTTGATGTAGTTTACATGGACTTTCAAAAGGAGTAATTTTTTCACTCAGCGAGTTGTTCGAATCTGGAATGCATTGCCTGAAAAGGTGGTGGAGGCTGACTCGATAACAACTTTTAAAAGGGAATTAGATCTTTATTTAGGGAGAACGGGTCTATTAGGCTATGGGGAGCGGGCAGGGCAGTGGGATTGAATCGCTCTTTTCAAAGAGCCGGCACAGACTAGATGGGCCGAATGGCCTCCTTTTGTGCCGTAAAATTCTATGATTCTATGATTCTATGGTATATTTGGGTTGCAAGCCTTCACTTAAGCTGTGCGGCAGTTAGGCGTCTGTTTTGCTTTCTCCGACTCAATATATAAATTTTTATCTTTTTTATGGAGGGATTATTATTAGTTTTGTGCCTGTGTGTGTATATGTGTTTTTCTTGGGTGAAATAAGGAAATTTGCCCAAGATTGCACGCTGTCCTGCTTGGATTTGAGCACAGGTCTCACGCTTGCAAGGTGAGTGCTGTAACCACTTAGCCAGAGGGACTCCACAAAACGGCATAAAATATGTGAAGTATGAGTAATATAAAACTTATAAATAATAGGAAATTTAATTTGACTTGTGCAGGTGTATGACAGGCAAATATACGATTTATATACATCAGGCGTGTACGAGTTGTAGTGTGATGACTTGAAACTACAGGCCTTGAAATTCTGCTGGTTACATTTGGAATTCAAGCGAAAAAAGACGAAGAATTAAACTAACGTTTTCTACATTCAAGGATATGTTCATTATTTACTTTTATTTTTTCTGCAAATGTGCAGCTTCTACATTGCATAAAAAACACACAGTTCAAAACTACGAATGGTGCAAATATGTATGTCGATGAAAACGGTGATCCGGTCCCAAAATAAGACATTATGAACAGCCAACCCAATAGTGTTGGTGGCTGTGATGTTGTGCTGGTGGGACAGTATGATGGATCTGTAGCTTTGGGCCAAGAGTTGATCCTAACTGAAAATATTATTGTTTGGAGTGATGGGCACAGAAAGGTAACGTCATCCAAAACGATTGATAATCCACTGTGAAACCAAAGGTACAGCTATTTTTCACGTAATATCTGATGGAATCCAATCAACCTAAAGGCTATTGTTTCTAAACCAAGATTCCACGAGAAGCTTGTTCCGAAACATTTCCCCCTGGAACACGGCAAGCGGCTAGACTGCGTCCCGTGCAGCGATGGTGAAATAAGCAACATCATAGGTGGGTCACAAGATATCCAAAAGTTCTTATTTTATTGTAAAATATTTTCTAATTCCTGTAGTTGTTTGTGAAATGCATAGTATTTTCCTTAACACTTCTTTCATTTTCTGGTAGATTCAATACACTGTGAAATGCCTCTCGGAAGATTGGTTCAGTTTACAACACGACCAATGCATTCCCAAGTAAACAGAATTTGTTTCTCATTCAGCAATATTAGGAATGATAACAGTAGTACTCGCTATAGTTGGAGCTGGCATTACAATGATGGTGGCAGTCCTTTTCTTAGTTTACAGACAACTCCTATTGTCAAAGCTAAAACTCGGAATTGAGTTTTCTTCTTCTATGTTTTCTTCAACAAAAACGCGAAATTGTCAATGTATTTAGTATATGTTTGTGTATTGTTTTAGTTTCTTGCTTCAGAGTGGAATGTTTGTATTACTGCATTTGGTGACTGTGTAAAAACAATTACTGTAATTAATTACAGTGTAATAACGATACATATATAACTGTTTGTGTAAATTGTACATATTCAATTTACCGTTTCCAGAATTTGGTCAGCAGGATGTTTCCCTCTTTGCAAATCAATAATAATAATCCTTGCATTCATAGAGCGCGTTTCACGTCTTATAGACGTCTCAATGGGCTTCACAGACTAGACTGTAAAGTGATTTGACTACATATTTGTGGGAGAAACATGGTAGCCGATTGTGCACGGCAGTGTACCTCAAACAGTCATGGACTCGAGACCAATTTATTATTTGTTTAATCATAGAAATATAGAATCATAGAAACAGTTGTAAGCCATTCAGCCCCTCGAACCTGTTCTGTCATTCGATACCTCAACTCCAGTTACCTGTACTTACCGCGCAACCCTTAATACCCTGACCTAACATATATCTATCCACCTATGTCTGAAAATGTGAATAGATCAGTATCCACAGCTTTTTGTGGTTAGAGAGTTTCAGAGTTTAACTACCCTTCGGATGAAAAATGCCTCCCGATTTCACTCCTAAATAAGTTGGCTCTAATTTTAGGATTATGCACCACTTGTTCTGGAATCCCTTAACATAGAAATTAACTTGTCTGTACGTACCCTATCGACTCCACATATTATTTTTTAAATCTCTACCGGATCAGCCCACAACTTTCTAAAGTGAAGAATTCCAGCGTGCACTAACACAGTGCCCTCCATGCAGACTAGCGCCTCAGAGCCACATGGTTGGTATTTCATACCCAATGCTTCACAGTCAAACCTTCTCGAGTCGGGAGGTCAAAACCAATGGACAAGCATTTCACGTGAAACAGAAACAAGATGAAAGATCACATTGAAAATTTGAATAAGTCTTAAATAATCCATATACAGACGTGTAGAAATATAGCAGTTGTGTGTGACCCTGTAACAACACGTTTGTGTTTATGTGGCTGTCTAGACTGATTTATACCAGATCAGAAGCTTGTGACCAGATAATTGTGTATTGTAGAAATATAGCAATTGTGTGTGATCATTGGATAACGCTCCTAATATGGGCATGGTGATTGGGCAAGACAATCATATCATGCGCTGTGCTGCTTTAATTTGATTGAATCCAGTAAGACAAAGAAAGCGAACTGAGTATATATGAGTTGGCTGTCCTCCAAGATTCAACTGTTCGAACTAACAAGTAACTGTTCGAACCACAAGAGGAGTGCCTGTACTATAACTGGGATGTGGTACTGAATAAAAAAGATCATGAAACTCTGTGATGACTGAAGATCGTTTCTTTGAGAAAACTCCCATTTCTTCTGAATCCAACAATTTGGCGTAGTCGGCAGGATCACAGAAGGTAACAAGGACAGACATTGAACACGGATTTCCTAAGGTGAATCGGTAAAGGTGTACGGCTTGATTGATAAGGGCGGAACACGGTCTACCACAGAAACGGTAAAGGTGTACGACTTGATTGATAAGGCCGGAACATGGTCTCCCTCAGTTGAATCGGTAAAGGAGTACGACTTGATTAACAAGGGCGGAACACGGGCTACCCCAGATAAAGTTACGGAATCTTTTTGTTAAAATCCCTCGGCACATGTGGAGCTGTTTGAACCTTCTCGTGATTCTTAAACAAAGAACCGGATTTGCAGTAGACAATAAAAGAAAGTGTGGTCAGATGTGATCTAGAGGTTAGAAATACCTCTTTTGTTTGAGTTGTCGGGTGATCCTTAAGAGACGTTATACAAGCAGATTTTAGGGTTTATAAATTTAACAAGTTTGAGAAGCCCATTCGGATTCTCGGGGTGTAATCCTCTATCGGCGTTGAAATTGCCTACAGCCTCAAGAAAAATTGGTAAAAATGGTAGAGAAAAAAAATGAAAAAAACACTTTTACACAAAGGAGGGCAGGCACCTCTGGATGTGTCTGAAACCGAAATGTTGTGCGAACTAACACAAGTCTTCCAGAAAAATATGAACTTACTTAAGCTCCAGCAGACTTTGGAAAATAAATATAACATGGGAACGGGACAGTGCTCTTTACCCAACATACAAAAAGTAAGTGGAAAAACTACCCGCTCAAAGGGGAACGACCAGGCAAGGTTGGCGATGATTGTCATGAGTCAGCTACGACAACGGAGTGAAATTATGCGTAATACCCAGTACGATACAGATATGAAGAAAGCAAAGGAACCATTAAATGCTATGGCAGAACAATTGAGTAAAAAGCAAGCTGAAATTGAAAAGCTTAAAATTTAACTGTTTAAGCAAAAGGTGAAGGGCGTAAAAACATCGAGCGCTCCATCGTACTGTACCAATCAGTATATCCATCTTTCAATGTGTTGCATGTATCTTTTCCATCTTTACCTCCTGAGTATGCCAGTGATTATGAGTGTGATCCTTGGGACTCGTCTGCTTGTCTACCCTACCCTTGGGGGGATGATAACCGTCCACCGCAATTGAGACCTATGATCACCCGATATCGTGCATGGCGTGGACAGGGACCAGCAGGTCCGCTGGCAGCACGACCCGAAGAAGGGCCGAACTTAGGTCCCGTGGGCGGGGCTCAGGCATTCGGAGATGTTTCGGTACCTTTCCATGAACACCAACCTGCCGATCCGGACAGAATCGACAAATGGTCGAAAGCATTGCCAGACCCAAAGAAAATGTCATTCAAAACATGGGAAGAGCTTAACCGAATACATACCATGTATGGGCTGCATCCTCAAGATGGTGTGCAAGTTTTATCAGTATTGGCAACCGGTCGAAACGCCCAAGAATTGCAACAACAAGCTTATACCGCATTGGCCGAACATGGAAATTATATGAACGCTGGATGGGCAGCGATCAGACAATGGCTGAGAAATCAAGGTCCGGCCCGGGTGGACTGGAAGAAAATATCAGGCTGTGCCCAAGAACCGACCAAAACGGTTGCTCAGTTTGATGAGCGCTTCAGGGCTGTTTGGATTGAACATTCGGGACTGGCTAACGACATGCAAAATGTGGACTCAGATGCTAACGAGGAGGTTCCTTTGAAACCAGCTTTCATGGCCGGAATCAAAGGGGAAATAACAAAATGGGTAAAATTAACGTTCCCCTGTGGGAAGAACAGGGAGTAACGTTCGGTCAGTTGGTTGCACGCTGTATCCAAGTCGATTGGACCAAGGGGTACAACTACGAGCATTTCAACGAGGAGAGAGAACTTCAGCGGTACAGTCATCCTTTGGACATAAACCTGGCAAATGCCGCAGATGTGGTAAAGAAGGTCACTGGGCTACAATATGATGTATTCGAATGAATGGGAGTGGCGGCAACTTTAAATTGTTTTCAAATAAGTAAAATCAGGATGATTACTGTGACGAGATACATAAACCCCAATCAAACCGGGACCGTTTTGAAAGTCTTTCCTCTCGAACGCAGCGAGCCCTGTTGAATGCCGCTGAAGAAAGTCGGGACGATCCAAAAAACGACTAAATCCCGCTCTCTTACCGCATCTCATGGCTATCTTAATACATCACAACGATGGCATGTATGAGAATCTGAGAGTGGGCAGCAGTGTTTTGGGAACAAAAGTAGTTGTGGTTATGGCGTTTAACGCAACAATTCCCATTAACAACATGATGAAGTGGTTTGGTCCTACACAACAACGACTGAGTGTTTTCATACTTAACCTGATACAACGTTTAATATTTACTGTTTGGCTCAGTTTTTCACCTCCTTATCCTCTGAAAAATAGTGAATATTTTACTGATAGAATTGTGTTTGAATGCCATATGGGATCTGCAGTGGCCTTTTACTGTGTGCTTGGTTACATTGGACTGTTGTCTTGTGTTTGCTTTGGCGTTGCTTTTCTAGCTCGCCGAATTCCAGGCAACTTCAATGAAGCTAAGCACATCACTTTCAGCATGCTTATCTTCTATGCTGTTTGGATAACTTTCATTCCGGCTGATGTAAGCTCTCCTGGAAAATACACTGTGGCTGTAGAAATATTTGCCATTTTGGCATCAGGCTTTGGGCTACTGGCCTGTATTTGTGTCCCTAAATGTTATATTATCCTGATGAAAAAAGAAGAAATTACAAAGAAGCATATGATGGGTAAAGTGGTTTGGAAGAAACAGTACCCATATTTTGCTAATCAAAGCGGAAATTTAATTGAGTTCTATATGATTTGGATGCGGTGGCTCTTTTTACTTTTACTTTATCCCAAATTATCGCCATGATTTTTGTCTAACCGTTGTTTAAATTTTGTGAGTGGCATGTACCATTTAAAATGGTTTCTGATACTGTTAATGCTCAATAAATGTGTCAGCTTATCACTTTATTTTGCTTGCTTCACAATTGAAAACATTCTTGAATCTCATTTATACCTTGTTGTAGATTTTCAATATATGTGCACCATCTTCAGTGCAGCACCTTAACGGTTATGTCATGAGGCAGTTAATTATCAATCCGATGAATTAATATTTCATTAGTGTTAATACAAGAAGTGCCACAAGAGAGACTTATTAGGAAATTAAAGGCCCATGGCGTAAAAGGGACAGTGGCAGCGTGGATCCACAACTGGCTGCGAGACAGAACGCAGAGAGTTGTAGTGAGCGGCTGTTTTTCAGAATGGAGGGAAGTGAGCAGTGGTGTGCCACAGGGATCAGTTTTGGGACCATTGCTGTTGGTAATCTACATCAATGATCTGGACTTGGGTGTACGGAGTACAGTTTCCAAGTTTGCAGATGACACTAAGTTAGGGAGAATAGTAAATAGTGAGGAGGATAGTAGCCATCTGCAAGAGGATATAGACAAATTGGTAAAGTGGGCAGACACATGGCAGATGAAGTTTAATGCAGAGAAGTGTGAGGTGATGCATTTTGGGAGAAGAAATGAAGTGAGGCAATATTGGCTAGATAGTACAATTTTAAATGGTGTGAAGGAACAGAGAGACCTGGGGATTTGTGTTAGTGACTCGTTGAAGGTGGCAGGACAGGTAGACAAGGCTGTTAAGAAGGCATACGGGATACTAGGCTTTATAAATAGGCGTATAGAGTACAAAAGTCAGGAAGTGCTGACTAATCTCTATAAGGCTTTGGTGAGGCCTCAGCTGGAATACTGTGTTCAATTCTGGTCACCACACATACAGAAAGGATGTGAAGACTTTGGAAAGTGTACAAAGAAGATTTACTAGGACGGTGCCAGGATTGAGGGACTTCAGCTATGAGGAGAGGCTAGATGGGCTAGGGTTATTCTCTCTGGAGCAGAGAAGATTGAGGGGAGACCTAATAGAGGTTTATAAGATCATGAGGGGTTTCGACAGGGCAAATAGAGAAAAACTATGTGCACTCGTGGGCAAATCTGTGACTCATGGTCACAGATTTAAAATAGTTTCAAGGCGAAGTAGAGGGGAGCTGAGGAGAATTTTTTTCACTCAGCGAGTTGTTCGAATCTGGAATGCATTGCTTGAAAAGGTGGTGGAGGCTGATTTGATAACAACTTTTAAAAGGGAATTAGATCTTTATTTAGGGAGAACAGGTCTATTAGGCTATGGGGAGCATGCAGGGCAGTGGGATTGAATCGCTCTTTTCAAAGAGCCGACACAGACTAGATGGGCTGAATGGCCTCCTTTTGTGCCGTAAAATTCTATGAATCTATGAATCTAAAGACATTGAGATGCATTCTAGAAGACGTGAAAAGCGCTATATCAAAAGCAAGAATTATCATTATTTATTATAGTTCCGTATCGCGTCCATTTGTTGTCTCAATTTTATGGAGTATAATCTTATTTGTCTTACAATTCAATTTCCAAATATGTAGCTGTTTAGCTATACAGTGTATTGTTTTTATCCACTTCGACTCCCTTTCCTGCCAATGTCCCCCAAATTAATTTGTTTAACACGTCTGAGCCTGATAGTTTCCAATTTGCACACAAAGCTTATTGAAGTAATTTTGTATGCTATCAAACTACTTTCACAATTTCTAGTTCCTATCTGATTTGAACAATTTTTAAGTGACGCAATATGTAGCAATTGTATTTTTCATGCTGCATGATTCAAAACAAATATGTGACATATTTTTCAAATATCGCTGAAAAAAGTTCAATATATTTCTATAGGTAGTTTAGTTAATAAAATACATTAAAACATTAATGGTAGAAAGTATGATTAAAAGTGCACATGTCTTTGATAGAAACAATAGCAGAACACTTATATCAAGGGAATCACATCAATTATAGCTGCTTAGCCCTCAGGAGAAGATCAAGTCAGCTCCAATTTGTTTTGGAAACAGATTATTACACTGCAAGTTTCCAATAGAATATATTTATTTAATTAGACACACAATTTAATTTTATGAACAATTTTGACCCACTTGATATCTAATTGTCCTGTTGCCAAGCACAAACAATAGTATTTTCCTGTAAGTATTATATACACAATAGACATACTTTAATTTAGTAGAGACATTCTAGAATAATTGTTTGCTAGTTGTGCCACAATTATTTTCTCGTATTATTCAACACTTCCAATATTTAACAGCCCAACTAAGAATCTTAACAATTGGTGGTTTTTCATGAATACATTAATTAATTCCGATTACAGTATTTTATTTTAAATGATTTTACCAAGTATTGGTTTAGAATTGTCATTTGGTTGTTTTGTATTTACTGCTGTATATTAGTTGTTTGAATTGTTGATCCTACATTGTGTTTCCCTCAAATAACAATAACATTAGTCCTTCCATTTGATATAATGCCTTATCACATCGTGAGGCACCTAAAAGCGCTTCACGGCATATAACGTAAAGTAAATTGATTGCATGTTTTGTGGGAGAACTGTCACAGCCAATTGCACACAGTGCTGTCCCAGTCATAAATTGAGGGACCAGATTGTACTGTTTTTTTTAAGGTATTGTTACCTTCGGAAAAGCGCCCGCCAATTGACAAACAACCAGATTCCTATTTACTGCTGGGTAAACAGAGGCATGTGGAGTAAGGAAAATTATCCAAGGTTCTGCCTCGCTGGGAATTTAACCCAGGTTGTCTCATTATGAGGCGAGAGCTCGAGACACTATAATAATAATAATTACAATAATCCTTGTGTTTGATATTGTTCTTTTCACAACTTCTAGACAACTCAAAGTGCTTCAAAGAAAATGCTGTAACGTGAATTGACTGTATGTTTGTGGGCAAAATGCAGCAGATAATTGTTCACAGCAGTGTCCCACAACTAGTCATGGTTTGACATGACAACTTCATTATTGTTTGTTGAGGGATTATTGTTAGGCCTGTAGAGTACGAAAACTTGCCCAAGATTCTTCCCTGTTTGGAATTGAACCCAGGTCACTCGCATCCAAGGCGAGAGAAACAAAAAGCTACAGGACTGCACATTGAGTATATTTACGAAAATAAGTTGATACAATGCTTTTGAAATGTTTTGACATGATTAGGCGTGATGTTGAATATAAGGAATAATTATTTTGAAAGCATTGCGTATGGTCAGCCTGACACATACTTTATATCTGTATGTTAATCCTGACAACTAAATACCTTTTGGTTGTCAGGATTAAATTCTGACAAAGGAAAGCCACGATTACTTTGGTGGATGATTTCTTTAGGACATCTAAAGTTTTAAGTAACTTCTCTCTGGGATAGGTTTTAAAGAAAGATTAGGAGAAATCAAAATATACCAGACACCAACCAAAAACAGACGCCAAACTGCCGCACAGCCTGAGTGAAGGCTTGCATCCCAAATATACCAAAGTCGTTTTTGGTTGGACATGGATTTGTTCCAATCCGTGTCCACCCACAGCGCCTGACAATCTGAGACAAAGACATGGCCTGGTGCAAATCGCTGGGTATTGTCCTCAGAAACCAATAATAGCCTTGTTTGTTACTCAGACAGGCGCAGGAGGAACAGTAGCTGATCTGTAAATTTCCATCATAAATAAATTAAATAAAATAAAAAAACAAGCAGAAGATGAAGCTGCATTTTGTGAGGTTGGTTCTCACATTCTTTACATCTTCAAAAGTCAATGATCCCATGGCCCAACATCCAATCCACATATCCAGCTTGACATGAAATGTATAATTATCAGGGTGAAAATTGCGTGGTTTCAAATCCAACCCGAACTCTTGCAATTCACCAATAATTTTACATAATCAGAGAATTATCTTGTCCATTATGGTATCTATTAATTGAGTAGCAGAGCAGAAAACATCATGTTAATATGCCTAAAGTACTAAACACACTCACAATAAACACACTCGAAATCCACATACTAAACACACACACACACACACTAAATACATACATACCAAACAAACACACACTAAACGCACACACACTAAACGCACACATACAAACACACACACACAGACAGTGAACGCAAATCACACACACTTACACATACACTGAACACACACACTGGCTCCACTGGCACTTGAACTGGGGGTCAATCCAAATAGTAAAATGGCAACAATATGTTCTATTTCGAAACATTAACAATGCATTATTTCGGTGATATATTTAAGAACACATGAACATAAGAAATAGAAGCAGGGGTAGGACATTCGGCCAATCGAGCCTGCCCCGCCATTCAATCATGGCTGGTATTCTTCTCTAACTCCAGCTGCCTGCCTTATCCCCTTACCCCTTAAACCATTTATAAAGGAGAAATCTATCTAACTTAGTATTGAATATGTTCACGGACTGAGCATCAACAGCCATTTGGGATAAAGAATTCGTTACATCCACCAATTAATATAATATTTATTTAATGTTATTTTCTCTTTACTTATTAAGATATGACTGTGTTGCAAAATTATATTCCTGTGCATTGATATTTTACTGTACAATAATCAACCATCCATGTCAACTGTTTAATTATTGAGTTCAAAATTACCACAGGAATTCTGGCATGTTGATTTGTTAGCATAATAAATCTTGGATCATTTCCTAACACTCCCTGAGGACGGTAAGATAATATATCCCTGGAGAAGGACAGCAAACTAGAGTAAACAAGATTGTTGATAGAATTCCTCAGAGAATAAGAACATATCAGTGGTCAGAATCATTTGGCACCAACAACAACAACAAAAATACATTGATTTAGCGCCTTTCGCGTCAGGAGGACATCCCAAGCCGCTGTTTAAGAAACAGCGTAAGGATTCACAGTACAGCTATTCACTGCTGGGCTATAGAGCTCCTTCATTGTGTATTGAACATCGCTCATGTGAAGTTTCACTCCCTGTTTATGCAATCCTGTGACGTTTAAAAAATGATACAATATCATTTATTACTCCCCTGTCATATAGGATGGAAACTATTCGACCCATCAGAAGTAAATTAGATGTGAAGAAATTATTCAGCCGAAAATCGAACTAGGGTTCCAAAAGATAACAACAACAACAACAACAAATTACATTTATAGAGCGCCTTTTACGTCGGGAGGACGTCCCAAGGGGCTGCACAGGAGGCGTGTGACCCGAGCTGAGAGGGGAGTGTTTGGGAAGGGGTGAAACACGAAGGGGAGGTCGAAACGTTCGGGGTGGAACAAAAGGCACGGTCGAAGAGGAAAGTCATCAAACCGGCCTTGAAAGAGGAAAGGGATGAAACGAAACGGAGGGATTGGGGGATGGAATTCCCTAGGGTGGGAGCGGAGAAACTATAAGCCCGGCCTCCGATGGTGGGGCGGTTCGGGCGGGGGGCTTGGAGCAGGCCAAGTCCTGCTGAACGGAGGGTCCGGGTGGGCTTGTAGGGGGAAAGTAGATTGGGTAAATAGGGCGGGGCAAGGCCGTGTAAGGCCTTGTAGATGAGGGCGAGGATCTTGACCTTGATCCTCTGGAGAATGGGGAGCCAGTGGAGAAAGGCTAGGGTGGGTGTTATATGGTCGCGGAGGCGGGTGCGGGATAATACACGGGCTGCAGAGTTTTGAATGACCTGCAGCCTGTGAATGGAGGAACTGGGGAGGCCAACGACGAGATGATAGATTCTCACTATAATACTAGGTAAGCATGAGTTTCCAAGGTATAGTCAGCCATTAAATAAACAATATGCAGTATAATCCTTTCATTTGAAATAGCCATTGACTTTGGGAGGATGAATAAAAAAACCTTCACAGAGTATATAATAAAGTTTAGTGACTATGTAGTTACTGAGAAAGTGAATATTGGTTACCATATGTAATAATAATGCAAATTGGGTAATTCCTAGCAAGCTAACCTCTGACTCCTATGGTTGTAGATGTTAATCCCACGTCAGGAGTTGAAGTCATACATTGGTATTGTAAGACAAAAGTCTGAATGCATTGCTGCGGGTGCCGTCCTTCAGAGGACACATTAAACTCCCTTGGCATTATTCGAAAGGATAATTGGGAAATTGTTGGCGATATGTAAGGCGCCGCTATACAAATATATTTTTGTTGTTGATCTTGCCCTGGCCAACAATCCACCAACTATAATTGGACATTCATTTCATGGCGGTTTGTGGGTAAGTGCTCTGAGACGCCGTCCGGCGTGGAGGGCGCTATATAAATCAATGTTGCTGTTCTAGTGGGTATTGCTGGTGCAATTATGCTGCCGTGTTACTAAAATACACAGTAATTCCATTTCACTGTAAATCCTGTGAATACTTTGAGATGTCTTTCTGATGTGATAAGCCATTATACGAAATGAAAGGATTATTATTATTATTATTATAAAAAATTAGCAAGTAGATAAATGGGTGTAAAAAGTAATATTTCACAAGAAATTCTATGTTGGACGTCCAAGTGACAATCCGTTATGACAAATGCTCAATTTGCTTTGACTGGTTTCAATTTGCTATGAGTTAAATTGATGACAATCATTTCTGTTAACTTGTGGTTATGCCATTTCTTTCCAATGTTGATGCAGGTTCAGCTTCACAATATGCTTTAAACTGCTGTGGTGATCACCAAAGACCTTCACACAGGATCACAGAGAGATTCAGATGAAGAAGACCTTCCATCCCAGTTTAATATCGGTACATTAGGTTGTGTTTCAGAAGTCAATTTGGGATGTTGCCTCTTCAGTACATGATTGGTTGGTCAAACGGGATCTTCCACCTCCTAATCAGTGCTTGTGGAATCCTGCCACTCAGTGGTTAGAACACTGCCCTCATAAGCGAGAGACCTGGGTTCAATTTCAGGCAGGGTAAACACTGGAGTAAGGAAACATTAAGTTTCGTTACTCCACATGCCTAATAATAATACCACCAATTTTTATTAATTTCTCATTTCAATTCACAACTGTTTGTGGGACACTGATGCACGCAATTGGCTGCCATGTTTGGCCTAGTTACGAAAGTCAACCTGGAACACCAGCCACATCCACTCCCTTAAGCCACAGCTAGAATTTGGGCTCATTACAATGATCTGGCAATTTGCTGACTCGAAAATTGCCAGATCATGTTACTGAGGCCAAATTCATAACATTTAGCATGATTCTATTTTGTACAGTTTGGATATCTGCTCTTGTAGAGAAAATACTGTTGCTGCTGAAGTATTTGCAATTTTGCCATCTAGCTTTGGGCTTCTTGTCTGTAGTTTTGCTACACAATGTTACATTATTTTATTAAAGTCAGAAAATAATACAAAGCAGCACCTAATGGGAAAGGTATCATCAAAAAAGCTGTGAAATTGTCAAGGTAAATATATAAACAGGGTAGGCCATTCAGCCCCTCGAACCTGTTCCGTCATTCTATAAGATCATGGATAATCTATACCTCAATTCCATTAGCCTGTCCTTACCCCGCAACACTTAATACCCTGACCTTAACAAATATCTATCCACCTCAGTCTGAAAATGTGAATACATCCAGTATCCACAGGCTTTTGGGGGAAGAGAGTGTCAGATTTCCACTACCCTTTGAGTGAAAAATACCTCCCGATTTCACTCCTAAATAGGCTTGCTCTAAATTTAAGATAATGCCCCCCTTTTTCTGGAATACCTAACAGAGGAAATAGCTTGTCTGTATCTACCCTATCAAATCCCCATCTTATTTTTCAAATCTCTATCGGATCACACCACAACCTTCTAAAGTCAGGAATCCCAATGTGCACTAACACAGTGCCCTCCATGCAGACTAACGGCTCAGATCCACGAGTTTGGTATTTCATACCCAATGCTTCACAATCAAACATTCTCGAGTTGGGACGTCAAAACCAATGGACAAGAATTTGATGTGAAACAGATGCAAGATGAAAGATAACATTGAAAATTTGTATAAATCGTATGATAAAGTCAGGATTAGTTATACAGAAGGCAAGGGAAATAAGCAGAAAGGGATATTTGTAGATTTAAGGGAGTACAAGAAAAATTGTAACAATAATGTGAACAATATCCAGTAGAAGCCCGTTTATCCGGCATCCGCGGGACATGAAGAGTGCCGGTTAAAGCGCCTGTTGGATATTGGGCAGAAAACGCAACATAAAAAATTATTACAAACTTTATTAAATTATTTAAAACATAGCATTCTAATAATAGACTAAATAATCATTTATATGATAATATAACATATAAATAATAATTATAATCATTTTACGCACAGCGACCAGGCAGTTCAGAGAGATCTTTAAACTAGTGCAAAAGTTACACGTCTGAATGACACTGTTCTCATTGGAGGCAGAAGAGAGGAAAGCTTGTGTTATTGAAGTAGTAGAGAGTGCGCGGTGGCCGCCCAGTTCATTTAACTTTCATTCCAAAAAGCTTTGCGATGTTTGTGTGTGTGCATTAAGTTGAAACACTGCACTCTGTAAAACGAGCATTGCAGTTTTTAGTCTTTTTTATTGAAATGAAAGCCAGTGAATTGATCTGCAAGCTTTGCTCAGTGTGGGTGCGTGTTTTGCTGTTTTGTGGCTAAATTAAATTTAATTAATCAATTCACCCTCTGCCGCTCTCAAAGAATACACTTCCGGGAGTGCATTGCTTTACATTACCGGTTGCATTCTGAGATAGCGCCTCCATTAGGAACATACAAGCAGCATTCCAAAATACTGACGCAATACAAAACACAACAAAAATGCATTTTTCTGGATAAATTCCGGTTTATCGAATGCGGAACTTTTTTTTTGCAGTGCCGATATTATGGAAGATATGGTTGATCAGGTCACGGATAATAGGGATTTTACAGTAAATAGTTTAAGGAAAGGGAAAGAGACGTTTGTCTAGTTTGTCTCAATCTGTGGTTAGGAAACAGCGAAAAACCACAACCAGGGATAATGAAAAGAAACACTTCGATGCGGTTCAATCAGAGAGGGTTAATAACAACAAAAACTAGCATTTATATAGAGTTTCTGATTTAAAGTCTAGCGTGGTGTGAACCAAACTGAAACCTGACAATGGTTTGTGTGGCTTAGATTAAGATATTAAAAAATAATACAATTGTGTCCTCCACAACAAAAACTCCGGGTTAATCTTTGCTGTTGTTATTTAATGGAACAATTAAAAGGATACATTATGATCAGATGACAGTATAATTAAAACATTTCGCTTCATAATTGGTTTAATCACCTAGAGGAAGATTTTAATGGATTAAAGTGGTAATTTGTTCCCACCTGGGAATTTTCTAAAATTTATTCAAGATATCCACTGGTTGTAATTTAAACAGATTTACATAATTCTCGTTTGGAGGAAACAGTATATATGCGAGCAATTAGGAATACTTTGAGGCACTGACGGGCACACATTAAGCGATGCATTACGCCACGTTTTGTGTACTGTTTATGTCTACTCTCATCCCTGTTTGGCTCGAACAACAAACAAGCTGCAAACGCTGGGGAATATTTGATCTTCTCGGTATGTCTAAAGATGGAGATATTGTTCTTGGCGGAGTTTTCAGTATTCATGTTGATGTGGAGGATCAGGACCTACATTTTAAGACCCAACCGACAGGAGTAAAGTGTACAAAGTTAGTGCAATTGTTACAGTTTGAAAATTGCAAATGATTTTTCTGGTATTCAGTTTCGAAAGGTCATTGTTTCTTTTAGTAATAATGTTAATCTAATTTTTAGTGAAACAGACAAAGCTTGTAAATCCACAGAGCAATTTTGTTTCGGAAACCTAATTCTTGCAATGGCTTCGATGTACATGTTATGATTGTATTTGTGATCTAAAACAGTTTCTAAACTATATTAAGAAATGTCAATCTATGTGTCAACGTTATCATTCTTCATTTTTCCCATACCATAGAGCAAAAATTCTTTTTATCTTAGTATCTATTGCATTAGTGATGATGCTATGACTTGAACTATGTCGTTGATAATTAATAGTTTGATTCCTCACAGCTTTCGATTCCGATTGTTCCGGTTTGCGATGGTGATGATCTTTGCAATAGAGGAAATAAACAGGGACCACAGACTGCTCCCCGGAATTACTCTGGGCTACTGGGTTTATGACTCCTGTGAGATGCCAGCTGTGTCCATAAAAGCAACCTTTGAATTTTTGAACAGACTTGAAGAAACATCTTCAGATTTCACCTGCAAACGAGCCCCTGTGGTCTCGGGAATTGTGGGTGACGATAGCTCCTCACAATCAATAGCAATAGCAACTTTGATCAGTCCTTTCAGGATCCCAATGGTGAGCTACTTTAGGTAACAGCTGTGCATTATATGCAAATTAGGGCATAAACTATGCAAGATCAGACATTCTTTAAACTAAATTATTGTATTAAAAATAAGTATTCTTTAAAATGTGTTTTGAAGGTTTTACTATGAATGAAACAGTCAGTCAGGTATAGATTGCTTTATTGTTGTATTTATGAAATTATATAATCAGGAAGATGTAGACTTACATTGCAGCTATCAGATGAAATCATTTTTATTCATGATTCTCTTTATCCTAAAATCTATAGGTAAGTTATTTTAGTACGTGTGAATGTCTGAGCAACAGGACGGAATATCCATCATTTTTTAGAACTATACCAAGTGACTACTATCAGGTCAGAGCCTTGGCGCAGCTTGTGAAACACTTCGGGTGGACGTGGATTGGGACCATTAGAAGTGACAATGACTACGGTAACTTTGGAATGCAAGCCTTCACACAAGCTGTGCAGCAACTGGGTGTCTGTATTGCGTTCTCTGAGTCTTTCCATATCACATACTCAAGGGAAGAATTGCTTACAATTATAGAAGTGATTAAGAAATCTACCACAAAGGTTATTGTAGCATTTGTTGGTCAGACTGAAATTTCTATTCTGTTGAAAGAAATTGTGCGACAAAATGTGACAGGTATTCAATGGATAGGAAGTGAGGCCTGGGTCACCGCAACATTCCTGGCCCCAGAGGAAAGCAAACAATTCCTCTCCGGGACAATTGGAATTGCGATTCGCAAAGTACATATTCCAGGGTTGAGAGAGTTTCTGCTGCAAGTTCATCCGTCCGCATTCCCAGGAAACCGCTTAATGGAAGAGTTTTGGGAATTGGTCTTCAACTGTACACTGAGTAACGAGGAGCACAAAGCAGATGGAATAAAGCAATGTACAGGACGAGAGAATTTACAGTCTGTAAATAATCAATATACAGACGTGTCTCAGTACCGTGTAACTTACAACGTCTATAAAGCAACCTACGCATTAGCTCATGCTCTTCATGACATGCTGTCATGTCAAAGTGGCGAAGGTCCATTTCCCAATGAAAGTTGTGCGAACATTTCAAACTTTCAACCATGGCAAGTAAGAAGCATTATTTTTGTATTGTTGTAGTGTACTATATATATATGCAGTTATACTGTATTTATTTTGTGTAGTTATGCTCTATGTACAGTCGGTTTTCCGGCTCTCGTCTACCGGCCACTCCCCTTGCCATATTTCCCCCCTTTATCCCCTAATCCCACTTCCATGACTGTTTGTGGGACACTGCTGTGCACAATTTGGCTGCCGCGTTTCTCCCACAAATATGCAGTCAATTCTCCTTCTCTACTTCATCCTGTCATGACCCATCCACTATGGAATTGTCCATACCTGACTGCACAGCGACTTGCATCGTCATCTTGACATGAAAGTTGCTATTTGAATGTAAGTTTTGATTGATTGATATATTTCAACTGTAGGTGTAGAAAGCCGTGCGCAATTATTTGTATGTTGTTGAATTCAATGTTTCGTCCTCCTTTGTTAATTCCCAATACAGCTTCTACATTACATGAAAACAGTAAAGTTCAGAACAAAGATTGGTGAAAATGTTCATTTTGATGAAAATGGTGACCCAGTGGCAACGTACGACATTGTAAACTGGCAACCAAGTGACCTGGGCGGCACTGAGACACACACTGTCGGCCACTATGATGGATCTGCTCCAACAGGGGAAGAGTTTAAATTAAGGGAAGAGACGATTCTATGGAGCGGAGGTCGGATTATGGTAGGAACGTTTGTTTGCTGTGCATTTGCGTTTCAGATGTGAAAAGAGTTCAGCAGCAATCATAATGCAAATGCTCTTGCAACTCAACATGAAGTGTGGGATAAATTAATTTCTTGGAAATGAAGAATCATGCAATAATAATTATAGACCTTGAATTTGATATCGCGCTTATCGCCATGAATTTGAGCCTGTGTCTCAAAGCGCTGCACATAATATACTGTAAAGTGAATTGACTATATATTTGTGGATGACACGCAGCAGCCAATTACGCACAGCAGTGTTCCATAAACAAATGACAAACTGATTGCAGCGTTTTATTTTTGAGGGATGATTATTACGCGTGTGGAGTTTGGAAATTTGTGCAAAGTTTTGCTATGCCTGGAACAGAAAATAACCCTCTCGCTTGGAAGGCGAGTACTCTAAACACTGAGCTACATGGCTCCAATCCACTGAGCTATAGGTCTCAGATGTCTAAAAACTTTTCACAGAATACAAAACCAAGTGATCTACTGTATGTTTTGTGGGCAAAGCACGACCGTCCTCTAACCAATATGGTACAGGATACTTACTTCAACAAAAGAACTCGTGTATCATATCAACATCTTATATCTGCCATTCCCTATAAGTAGGTCCCACGGGCAGTTTGCTCTGACAGCTGTCTCCCTGGGACAAGGAAGGCAGCAAGAAGAGGACAACCAAAGTGTTGCTTTGATTGTATAGAATGTGCTGATGGTGAAATTAGTAACATCACTGGTAGGAATAAACACAGCTATCAAATCTTTACTAATTTCTCAAACATTTATTGAACAGATTTCAAATCAGGTTCTATCAATCACAATTTACTTTCTTTCCTCAGATTCCGCCGTGTGCCTCTCATGTCCTTTGGATTACCGTTCCAATGATAAACGAGATCAGTGCCTCCTGAAGGAAATTGAATTCCTCTCCATCGAGGAGACACTAGGGATTGTTCTAGTCACACTTGCATTGCTTGGAGTCTGCTTGACTATAAGTGTATTCACAGCGTTCTATGTTCACAGAGACACTCCTATTGTTAAAGCTAATAACTCAGAGTTAAGCTTTCTGCTGCTTGTCGCATTAGCTTTGTGTTTTCTTTGCTCAGTTACATTCATTGGAGAGCCTTCAGTCTTGTCCTGTAGGTTGCGTCACATAGCCTTTGGTATCACTTTTGTTCTGTGTATTTCCTGTGTTTTGGGAAAAACAATAGTTGTGGTGATGGCATTTAATGCAACACTTCCCAATAACAACATGATGAAGTGGTTTGGTCCTACACAACAACGTCTGAGTGTTTTCGTCCTTACCCTGATACAATGCTTAATATGTACTGTTTGGCTTAGTTTGTCACCTCCTTATCCTCTGAAAAATAGTGAATATTTCACTGAGAGAATTGTGTTTGAATGCCATGTGGGATCTGCAGTGGCCTTTTACTGTGTGCTTGGTTACATTGGACTGTTGTCTTGTGTTTGCTTTGGCGTTGCTTTTCTAGCTCGCCGACTTCCAGACAACTTCAATGAAGCGAAGCACATCACTTTCAGCATGCTTATCTTCTGTGCTGTTTGGATAACTTTCATTCCAGCTTATGTAAGCTCTCCTGGAAAATACACTGTGGCTGTAGAAATATTTGCCATTTTGGCATCAAGCTTTGGGCTACTGGCCTGTATTTTTGCCCCTAAATGTTATATCATCCTGCTGAAAAAAGAAGAAAATACAAAAAAGCATATGATGGGTAAAGTTTCTTCGAAGAAACATTGACAAGATTTTGCTAATCAAAGCGGAAATTCAGTTGTGTTCTATAATATTTGGATGAGGTGGGTGTTTTTCCTTTGACTGTATCCCAAATTATCGCTGTGATATTTGTCTAACGGTTATATCAATACCGTGATTGACTTGTACCGATTGCAAGATGATTTCTGACACTGATAATACACAATAAATTTGGAAGCTTGCCATTGTATTTTGCTTGCTTTCCAATTTAAAACTTTCTTGTTTCTCATTTATACCTAGTTGTAGACTTTCAATATATGTGTACCTCCTTGAGTGCAGCTCTTTTAAAGTTAAGTCATGAAGCAGATAATTAAAAATCCACTGAATTAATATTTCATTAGTATTAATAGAAGACATTGAGACACAGTCTAGAATAAGTGAAAAGCACAATATCAAATGCAAGGAATATCACTATGTATTATAGTTCCCTAACCCATCCATTTGTTGTCACAATTTTCAGAAGTATAATCTTATTTGTCTTTCATTTCCATTTCCAGACACATGTATGTTTATCTAGACAGTATATTGTTTTGATCCCCATCAATTCCTCATGCTGCCAATGTACACCAACTTAATGTGTTTAGCAAGTCTGAACCTTATAGTGTCCAATTTGCACACAAAGAGAGTTGAAGTAATTTTGTATGCTGTCAAACTAATTTAACAGTTTCTAGATCCCATCTGAATTGAACACTTTTTCAATTGACATAAAACCTGGCAATTATATCATTCATGCTGCATGTTTCCAAACAAATATGTGACATTTTAACTATTCCTGAATGAATATATCCCAAGTAGCTAGCCCATATGTGCCTCATATGGGGCAATTCAGGTTGATTCATGCACAAATGGGCCCCACATGGGCTTGCTAGCTTGGAGGTTTTTCAAAGTTTGTTGACAAAAGTTCAAACAAATTTATTTTGGTCAATGAGCTAATAAAATACTTTTTTGGGAAACCAAAAGTAGAAAGTATGATTAAAAGTACAGTTGTCTTTGATGAAAACAGTAGCAGACCATTTGTATCACGGGAATCACGTCAATTATAGCTGGATAGCTCTTAGGAGAAGATCACTTCAGCTCCAATTTGTTTCTGGAATAGATTATTATACTACATATTTCCAATAAAATCTATTAATTTAATTATACATACAATTTAATTTTATAACGAATTAGCAGCTACAGATTGTGACCCACTTGAGATCTAATTATCCTATTGTCAAGCACAAACAATAGTACAACAACAACAACAACTTAGATTTATATAGCGCCCTCCACGCCAGACGGCGTCTAAGAGCGCTTCACAGTAGCGGATCCTGGGACCGATCCAGGGGCAGGGGCAGGAAGGTGACCAAAAGCTCGGTCGAAGAGAAAGGTCTTCAACTGTGACCTGAAACAGGGAAGAGAGGTGGATAGGCGAAGCGCGTGAGGAAGGGAGTTCCAGAGCCTCGGGGCGTAGTGGCTAAAGGCACGGCCGCCGAGGGTGGAGCGGAGGACTCGGGGGACATGCAGGAGGCCAGACCCAGAGGAGCGAATGCAGCGGGTGCTGGGTTGTGGGGAGAGGAGATCAGAGAGATAGGGGGGTGCAGAGGACTGGAGGGATTTGAAAACAAGGGTGAGGATCTTGAAGTCGATCCTCTCTGGGATAGGGAGGCAGTGAAGTCTGGAAAGGACTGGGGTAATGGGGGAGCGAAGCTTAGAGTGGGTGAGTATGCGCGCGGCAGAGTTTTGGATAAACTGGATTTTGTGGATTGTGGTGGAGGGGAGACCGGCGAGGAGGGTGCTGCAATAGTCAAGCCGAGAGGCGACGAAGGCGTGGACCAAGGTTTCGGCGGCTTGTAAGGTGAGGTATTGCCGGAACCGGGCGATCCGTCGGAGGTGGTGGAAGATAATCTCCTGCAATAGACACAATATACACAATAGATAGACTTTAATTTAGCGGAGGCATATTAGAATATTTAGTTCCTACTTGTGCTATAGTTAATTTCTCGTATTATTGAACACTTCCGGCATTTAACAGCCCAAATATGAATCTGACCAAGCGGTGCTTTTTTCATTAATAAAGTATTTAATTCCAATTGAAGTATTTTATTTTCAATTATTGCTTTATTTGAAAGTATTGCATTAAAATCGTAATTTGGTTGTTGTGTATTTACTCCTTTATATTAATTGTTTGAATTGTTGATCCTAAATGGTGTTTGCCTCAAATAACAATAATAATATAAATATTAACCTTTCCATTTGATATAGTGCCTTATCACATCGTGCAACGACTAAACGCGCATCACAGAATACATTGTAAAGGAAATTGATTGCATGTTTTGTGGGAGAACTGTCACAGCCAATTGCACACAGTGCTGTCCCTGTCATAGATTGAGTGACCAGATTGTAATGTTTTTTATGGTATTGTTACCTTTGGAAAAGCGACCGCCAATTGACAAACAAACAGATTCCTATTTACTGCTGGGTAAACAGAGGCATGTGGAGTAAGGAAACTTATCCCAGGTTCTGCCTCGCTGGCAATTTAACCCAGGTTGCATCATTACGATGCGAGAGCTCGAGCTACTATAAGAATAATAATCCTTGTGCTTGATAGTTTTTAGTCCTTCTGATTTAGAAGGACTAAAAACCGAATCTATCTGGTTAGAAATGAGGAATAAAAAAGGTGCAGTTACACTGTTAGGGGTATACTATAGACCACCAAATAGTGGGGAGGAGATAGACAAGCAGATCTGCAAGCGTATCACGGAGAAATGCAGAGCTAATAGAGTAGTGCTAATGGGTGACTTCAACTATCCCAACGTAGACTGGCAGAATAGTAGAGTAAAGGGCAAGGAGGGAGAAGAATTCCTGAAGTGTGTGCAGGACAAATGTCTTGATCAGTATGTTTCCAGTCCAACGAGGAAAGAAGCATTGCTGGATCTAGTTTTGGGAAATGAGGTAGGGCAAGTTCAACAGGTTTCTGTAGGTGAGCATCTAGGGAATAGTGACCACAATATCGTTAGATTCAGAATAATTATGGAAAGGGATAAGGAACGATCACAGGTGAGGACACTCAACTGGAAAAGGGCTAATTTCAATGAGTTGAGGTGGGACCTAGCCAAGGTGGATTGGAAAGGAAAATTGGCAGGTAAGACAACTAACGAGCAGTGGGCAGCGTTCAAAGAGGAGATAGTTCAGGCACAGGTCAAAAGCATCCCCACAAACGTGAAATGTAAGGCATCCAAACCTCCCTGGATGACTAAGGAAATCGGGGCCAAAATAAAACAAAAAAAAGAGGCTTATGGTAAGTGTCAGGCTCAAAATTCAGAAGGGAACAAAGCAGAATATAGGAAGTGTAGGATAGAACTAAAAAAGGAAGTTAGAGGGGCAAAGAGACTGCATGAAAAACAATTAGCGAGTAAGATTAAGGGGAACCCTAAGGTTTTTTACCAACATATTAAGAGTAAAAGGTTGGTCAAGGATAGAGTGGGGCCAATTAGGGACCTAGGAGGAAATCTCATTGTGGAGGCAGAGGGCATGGCTGATGTACTGAATGAGTACTTCGCCTCTGTCTTCACAAAAGAAAATGATACAGCCAATGCCATGGTATTAGAGGAGAGGGTAGGAGAAATGGATAGAATAATTATAACCAGAGAGGAAGTGCTAAAAAGGTTGACGTCGCTCAAGGTGGATAAGTCACCTGGTCCGGATGGGATGCACCCTAGGTTACTAAGTGAGGCACGGGAGCAAATAGCAGGGACTCTGGCCACGATCTTTCAATCTTCCTTGGACACAGGGGTCGTGCCAGAGGACTGGAGGATAGCTAATGTTACTCCCTTGTATAAAAAGGGGCAGAAGGACAAGCCTGGTAACTAGAGACCAGTCAGTCTAACGTCGGTAGTGGGCAAACGTCTAGAGTCCATAATCAGGGACAAGGTAGATCTTCACTTAGAAAGATATAGGCTAATAAAGGACAGTCAACATGGATTTGTTAAAGGCAAATCTTGCCTTACAAATCTGATAGAATTTTTTGATGAGGTAACGGAATGGGTGGATAATGGTAGCGCAGTTGATGTAGTTTACATGGACTTTCAAAAGGCATTTGACAAAGTGCCACATGAGAGACTTAGTATGAAATTAAAGGCACACGGCGTAAAAGGGACAGTGGCAGCGTGGATCCACAACTGGCTGCGAGACAGAAAACAGAGAGTTGTAGTGAGCGGCTGTTTTTCAGATTGGAGGGAAGTGAGCAGTGGTGTGCCACAGGGATCAGTTTTGGGACCATTGCTGTTTGTAATCTACATCAATGATCTGGAATTGGGTGTACGGAGTACAGTTTCCAAGTTTGCAGATGACATTAAATTAGGGAGAATAGTAAACAGTGAGGAGGATAGTAGCCATCTGCAAGAGGATATAGACAAATTGGTAAAGTGGTCAGACACATGGCAGATGAAGTTTAATTCAGAGAAGTGTGAGGTGATGCATTTTGGGAGAAGAAATGAAGGGACGCAATATAGGATAGATAGTACAATTTTAAATGGTGTAAAGGAACAGAGAGACCTGGGGATTTGTGTTAGTGACTCGTTGAAGGTGGCAGGAAAGGTAGACAAGGCTGTTAAGAAGGCATATGGGATACTAGGCTTTATAAATAGGGGTATAGAGTACAAAAGTCAGGAGGTGCTCACTAACCTCTATAGGACTTTGGTGAGGCCTCAGCTGGAATACTGTGTTCAATTCTGGTCACCACACATACAGAAAGGATGTGAAGGCATTGGAAAGGGTACAACGAAGATTTACTAGGATGGTGCCAGGATTGAGGGACTTCAGCTATGAGGAGAGGCTAGATCGGCTAGGGTTATTCTCTCTGGAGCAGAGAAGATTGAGGGGAGACCTGATAGAGGTTTATAAGATCATGAGGGGTTTCGACAGGGCAAATAGAGAAAAACTATTTCCACTCGTGGGTGAATCTGTGACTCGTGGTCACATATTTAAAATTGTTTCAAGGCGAAGTAGAGGGGAGCTGAGGAGAAATTTTTTCACTCAGCGAGTTGTTCGAATCTGGAATGCATTGCCTGAAAAGGTGGTGGAGGCTGATTCGATAACAACTTTTAAAAGGGAATTAGATCTTTATTTAGGGAGAACGGGTCTATTAGGCTTTGGGGAGCGGGCAGGGCAGTGGGATTGAATCGCTCTTTTCAAAGAGCCGGCACAGACTAGATGGGCCGAATGGCCTCCTTTTGTGCCGTAAAATTCTATGATTCTATGATATAGTTCTTTTCACACCTTCTAGACATCTCAAAGCGCTTCACAGAAAACGCTGTAATGTGAATAGACTGTATGTTTGTGGGCAAAACGCAGCAGCCAGTTGTGCACAGCAGTGTCCCAGAAACAATCGTGATTTGAAATCACCGGTTCATTATTGTTTTTTGAGGGATTATTATTAGGCCTGTGGAGCAAGAAAATTTGCCCAAGGTTTTGTCCAATTTGATATTGACTGTAAGAAATATTATATTTTTAAAGCATTGTGAATGGTCAGCCTAACACATATTTTATTTCTGTATTTTAATCCTAACAAGGATTCCTTCATTAAAATTATGCCATTCCAACATGGGTTACAGTGACATTGGGAAATGATTGCGAGGTGTAGAGGGAGGGATGGGTAGGTCCCAAAGTGTGAGCGGGAGATGGGGAGGGAATAGCAGACACAAGGGCAGTGGCAACTGATCGGATCCCCTTGACTTCCGGAGTCCTGTAGAACAGTGTTTAGGATTCAATGACTTGGGATGTCGTCCCAATGTGAAGTGCGCTCTATTAATGTGATATTGTTGTTGTGTTTGTAGAGCACTCACTTTACAAGCGTGAGATCAGTTTTTCGAATCCAGACAGGTCAGGACGAAATCTTGAGCAAGTTTCATTACTCCACACACACACATACACACACACACACACTCACACAACATACACACATGCAAATTCACGCGCATAATAATAATCCATAAAAAAAACAAGAAGAAAATGGTCATTTCAATCCATGACTGTGGGAACGCTGCTTAGTGCAATTGGCTGCCACGTTTCGCCCACTAAAATACAGTCAACTCACTTTACACTTTATTCTGTGAAGTACGTTGAGACATCTGGAAGATGTGAAAAGCGGTACATCAAATTAAACGATGATTATTAGTTAGTTTAGATAAAGTGTGGAATAGCCTCACAGTTGGCATTGTAGGAGAGGATGGATGAGGCATGAGAGGGTGGGGTGGAGGAGCCAGTTAGTGATTTAGAAGAGAAACATGGTGTTTTCGTTGGCCTTCAGAATTGTCTTTGAGTAGGATGACGATTTAGTGGAGGCAAGGGCGGAGTGATAAGATTTAGTGGAGGCACTAAGATCTGCCAGATCTGCTGATGGACTGTTAAGTTGGATTTGAGCCACATGCCTTCAGTGCCTGTGCCTTAAGGGAGTGGAGGTGGCTGATTTTCCAGTTTCACATTCATAACTAGGCCAAAAATGGCTGCCAATTGTGTACATTAGTGACACGCAAAGAGTTATGGTTTGCAATGAGCAATTTAAACATAAATTGGTGGGATTCTTATTAGGCATGTGGAGTAGGGAAACTTGCCGAATGTGACAGGATTCCACATGCACTGATGAAGAAGTGGTAGATACTGTTTGACCAACCAATCATTTTGTGAAGAGGGAACATTCCAGCAATACCCACAAAAACAACAGCATTCATTTATATAGCGCCCTCCACGCCGGACGGTGTCTCAGAGCTCTTACCGACAAACTGCCATGAAATGAATGGCCAATTTTATTTGGGGGATTGTTGTACAAGGCAAAAACAACAACAAAATTATATTTTTTTAGTGCCTTACACATTGCCAACAATCTCCCAATTATCCTTTTGAATACTGCCATGGCATTTTTAACATCATTTGAACAGGCAGATGGGAACTCAGTTTAATGTATCCTCTGAAGGAAGGCACTCCCAGCAATGCATTGAGAGTTTTGTCTTAGAATACAGTATATGAGTTCAACACCTGAATTGGGATTTACATCTAAAATCATGTGATTCAGAGGTGAGCGTGCTAGGAATTACCCAAGGTGCACTATTGTTACATATGGTAACCAATAGTCACTTACACAGTAAATGCACAGTCACTACACTTAATCATGTACTCCGTGAAGGTCTTTTATTCATCCACCCAAAGTCAATAGCTATTTCAAATGCAAGGATTACACTGTATATTGTTTATTTCATAGTTGAATATACCTCGGAAACACACCCTTACCTAATTTTATAGTGCGAATCTATCATCTTACAGAACCCTTATTCGATTTTTGGCTGAATCGTTTCTTAACATCTAGTTTACTTCTGATGGGTTAAATAGTTTCCTTCATATATCAAGTCTTCCTTTGTAGTCTTACAGGAGTTCTACATGAGTGATGCTCAATACACAATGAAGGAGCTGCATTGCCCAGCAGTGAATTGCTGAACTGTTATTCCTTATGCTGATCCATAAATAGCGCCTTTGGACGTCCTACTGACGTGAAAAGCGCGATACCAATGTAATTTTGTTGTTGTTGTTGATGTTAAATGATTCTGACCGCTGATATGTTCTTATTCTCTGAGGATTATATAAATAATCTTGTTTACTTTAGTTTTCTATTCTTCTCCAAGGATATATTAACTTACCATCTTTAGGGAATGTTAGGAAATGATCCAATATTTATTATGCTAATAAATCAACGTGCCAGTATTACTGTGGTAAGTTTCAACTCCATAATTAAACGGTTAACTTAAAGGGTTGTTTATTGTACAGTAAAATGTCATTGCACTCATTAAAATAGTTTTGCAACACATCCAGGTTTTTATATGAAAAGAGAAAATAATGTGATATAAACGTTTTATAAGGGTGGTGGATGTATGGAATTCTTTAACACAAAGAACTGTTGATGCTCAGTCCTTGAACATATTCAAGACGGAGTTAGATAGATTTCTCATTTATAAAGTGATGAAGGGGTATGGGGATAAGGCAGGTAGCTGGAGTTAGAGTAGAATATCAGACATGATTGAATGGCGGGGCAGACACGATGGGCCGAATTGCGTATGCCTGCTCCTATTGCTTATGTTCTTAAATGTATCACCGAAATAATATATTAACATTGTTTCAAACTATAACGTATTTTTGCCATTTTACTATTAGGATTGACCCTCCAGTTCAATTGCCAATGGAGCCAATGTGTGTGTTTAGTGTGTTAGTATGTCCATGTGGTGTAAGGAAACTTGCCAAAGATTTCATCCTAACCTGCCTGGATTTCAACACAGGTCTCACGCTTGTTAGACGAGTGCTCTAACCACTGAGCTACAGGGACACCGCATAACAGCAAAAATTACGTGAAGTATGAGTAATAAAAAACGTATCCATAATAGGAAATTCAATGGGACTTGTGCAGATGTATGACAGGTAAATATACGATTCATATACATCAGGCGTATATGAGTTGTAGTGTGGTGACTTGAAAATAATGGTCTTGGAATTAGAATCATAGAATTATAAGGCACAAAAGGAGGCTTTCGACCCATCTTGTCTGTGCCGGCTCTTTGAACAGAGCAATTCAATCCCACTGCCCAGCTCTCTCCCCATAACCTAACGAGACCTGCTCTCCCTAAATAAATATCTAGTTCCCTTTTAAAAGCTGTTATGGAATCTGTCTCCACCACCTTTTCAGGCAATGCATTGCAGACTGGAACAACCCGCTGAGTGAAAACATTTCTCCTCAGCTCCCCTCTGCTTCATTTTGAAACTATTTTAAATCTGTGACCACGAGTCAATGATTCGCATACCAATGGAAATGGTCTTTCGCTATTCAACCTGTCGAAACCTCTCATAATCTTATAAACCTCTATTAGGTCACCTCTCAATCTTCTTTGTTCTAGAGAGAATAAGCCTAGCCTATCTAGCCTTTTCTCGTAGCTGAAGTACCTCATTCCTAGTACCCTCCTAGTAATCCAAGTTGCCACATAAAAGGCTGTTACTCAAGAATAAGGTCCACAGGATTAATGGGAACATATTAACATGGATCGAAGAGTGGCTATCGGGTAGAAAACAGAGAGTAGCGACAAACGGGTCATTCTCGACTTGGCAGGTTGTAACTAGTGGAGTGCCACAAGGATCAGTGCTTGTGCCTCAGCTATTTACTATTTACATCAATGATCTGTACGAGCACATTGAAAGTAATGTGTCTAAATTCGCGGATGACACTAAACTACGTAGCAGAGTGAGCTCTGCAGATGATGCAAGAAGATTGCAACAGGATATAGATAGGCTAGGGGAGTGGGCCAGTTGGTGGAAGATGGAATTCAATGTTAGCAATTCTGAAATTATTCACCTAGGTAGCAAGAATAAAAGAATAGTTTATTTTCTAGAAGAGGAGAAGTTAGATAGTGTTAGTGTTCAAAGGGATTTGGGTGTCCTTGTACACGAGTTCCAAAAAGTTAGTTTGCAGGTGCAGCAAGCAACTAAGAAGGTGAACGGCATGTTAGCGTTCATTTCAAAAGGTTTGGAACAGAAAAGTAGTGAAGTCTTCCTGCATCTGTATAGGGCTTTGGTGAGACTACACCTAGAGTATTGTGTGCAGTTTTGGTCTCCTTATTTTAAAAAGGACATACTTGCCTAAGAGTGGGGCAGCCTAGATTCACTAGGTTAGTTCCTGGGATGTGGGGACTGAATCATGAGGATAGTTTGAATAAACTAGGGCTTTATTCCCTAGGGTACAGAAGAATGAGATGGGATCTTATTGAAGCATATAAAATTCTGAAAGGGGTAGATACCATAGACAGTGAGGGACTGATTCCCATGGTAGGAGAATATGTAAACAGTGGTCACAGTTTTAAAATTAAGGGTCAGCCTTTTAGAGCAGATTTCAGGAAACATTTCTTCACTCAGAGGGTAGTAAATTTATGGAATTCACTACCCCAGAATGCTGTAGATGCTCAGTCCTTGAACATTTTCAAGGCTGAGACTGATAGATTTTTGAAAAATAGAGAGATTAGGGGATACGAGTACAATGTAGGTAGTTAGAGTTAGGTGAGAAGATCAGCCATGATGTTATTGAATGGCGGAGCAGGCTCGAACGGCCGAATGGCCTACTCCTGCTGCTAATTCGTATGTTATTATGTTCTAATTCTCCTCTGCACCCTTTCCAATGCATTAATATGCTTCCTAAAGTGTGACGACCAGTCTTGTACACAGTAATCCAGCTGATGCCTCACCAAAGTCTGATAGTTGTTAATCAGCACTTCCTGACGTTTATATTCTATACCCCTATTCATAAAGCCTAGTATCCCATATGCCTTCTTAACGGCTTTGTCTACCTGTCCTGCCACTTTCAAAAGGTCACTAGTACAAATCCCTAAGTCTCTCTGTTCCTTCACAAGTTTGAAAATTGTACTATCTAGCCTATATTGCCTCCGCTCATGTCTTCTCCCAAAGTGTGTCACCTCACACTTCTCTGTACTAAACTTCATCTGTCATTTGTCTGCCCACTTTACCATTTTATTCATATCCTCTTGCACATGGCGACTATACTCCTCACTATTTACTATACTCCCTAACTTAGTATCACCTGCAAATTTGGAAACCGTACTCCCTGAACCCAAATCATAATCACTAATGTGTATTAAAAAGAGCAGTGGTCCCAAAACTGATCCCTGCGGGGGCGCCACTGCACACTAACCACCAGTCTGAAAAGTAGCCTCTCACCACAACTCTCTGCTTTCTGGTTACTGGTTTCTGGTTGTAATGGTTACATTTGGAATTCAAGCGAAAGAAGACGAAGACGTAAAATAATGATTAGAACATTCAAGCTCATGTTCATTATTTACCTTTATTTTAGCTCCAAATGTGCAGCTTATACATTGCATGAAAACGACACATTTCACAACTATGAATGGTGAAAATGTGTATTTCGATGAAAGCAGTGATGCAGTCCCAAAGTACGACATTGTCAACAGACAATTGAATAGGGATGGTGGCTATGATGTTCTGCAGGTGGGACGCTATGATCGATCTGCAGCTTTGGGCCAAGATTTGATCCCCAATGAAAATATTATTGTTGGAAGTGGTGGGCACAGAAAGGTAACGTTATCCAAAACGATTGATGATCCATTGTGAAACCAAAGGTATTTTTCACGCAAAATCTGTTGGAATCCCAATGACTGAGTGTCCAACCCAGGAGAGGACCGTTTCTCTCCTGTCCTCCACCCCCTCCCGAATGCAACCACAGCTTTGATCCCAATCAATGACTGTCCATCCCAGCACTTTGGGATGTCCTCCCGAAAGGAGAGATATGGTGTAAGTGTAATTTGTTACTTTTGCTGTTATGTTCGGTGCAGTGGGAGGACATCTCAAAAGTGCTGGAACAACAAGAATACATTTGCGGAGCGCTATATATCGAGAGGATGTCCCAAGGCGCTGATCAGTCAAGCGTGTTGACCCGAGCGAAGATGGGGGAGGGAAGTGTTGGACTGAGGGAGGGCAGAAGAAGGACAGTGACTGAAGGCATGGTCTAAGGGGGCCGGGGTGGGGGCTTGAGATCAGCCTCCAATGAGGCAATGGAAGGAGCAACGCGATGGGATGGAATTCCATATTTTAAGGGCCTGAACGCACGGACATCGATGGTAAGGCAGGAGACATGGAGTAGGCTGGAACCTGCTGATTAGAGGGAGAGGGTTCAATTCTACAGAGAAGTAGGAGGGGCAAGGCAACGGAGGGCCTTGTAATTGAGGATCAGTATTTTGAATTCGAATAATATGTGGGATGGGGTGCAATTGATGCCGGGCGAAGGAGAGCGTGATGGGGCAAGGCCCACTGTTATATGGGCGTGGCATGGTTTTAGATTGCAAACTAATTTAATTGATTCAATATAAACTCTTCGAATAGACATAAATCTTGGACGTCAAAAGCATCTTTACATTAAATGTTATCTTACCCCTGTGCTATTTGATCCAGAGTGGTGGAGTCCATCCCAATCGCTTCATAATCCTTCTCCAACATAGCCAGGTCCTCACTGGCTTCAGTAAACTCTCCTTCCTCCAGACCTGTGCCAATGTACCAGTGGACAAAGGCTCACTTGCTGTACATCTTGTGGAACTTGAGGTTGAGACGGGTCCAGGCTTGGGCTATGGATGTGGTGTTGGCCAGCATAAAGACGACATGGTCTCTCTGGGCCAGTTCACCACCAGGCACCATAGTTGATGGCTCATAGTTGATGCCAACCTTGGAAAGAGTATGAGACAAGTTTCACTGAGAGCGGGTACCAACATAATCTTGACCTTTGATCAGCAGTAAGTAGCTCAGAGGTAAGAGCCCTGGCCTTGCTCACAAGCCACAATGATGTAGCTGAATGTTTAGAGCCCTGGCATCGCTCACAAGTCACAGTCCTGTATCTCAATGGATGGAGCCCTCACATCGAAAGCCATAGTCTGGTAGCTCCGAGCCTTCGCTTCACAAGCCACAGGGACATGGACTGCATTCCCAGGAAGGTCAGGGGACAACCTTAGACAAGTTTCCATACCCCACCTATTCACAAACGTGCCTCCGTTTGCAGAGCAATACATACAAACATGATTCATAATAATTTGGTCACTCAATCCACACTATCACCTTTATTTTATCAGGAATGGTGGGAGATGAACCAAATGGATCTATGACAGCTGAGTGGCTAAAGGTACTTTAAACTAAGTGGGACACCATTCAAAAAACTGGGATTTCTGCTTGATGGATGCAATGGCTTTCATGAACTCTTGGCGGACACATCTCCCTGGTACAGCATACAGCAGACCATCCACTGGCCAATATATAGATCGCACTTCACCAACTGGTAGGACTGCTCGAAGCAGGCCCTCCTGAGTTTATCCATCAAAATCGTCTCGGAATATGAATTCACCATGGAGAAAACTGGAGCACAGACAACCAGCGGGAAGTGTTAATGATAGGGCACCAGGTTGTTCTGGATGGCTCTCAGGTCCATGTTAAGTGACCCATTGAACCACAGTGAGGCTGTGATGGCTGCGATTATCTGCCTAATCAGACAGTTCAGGTTGGTGTACCTTGGGCATTGCACACATAGCTTGTTTGCAGAGATCATAAAAGGCCTCGTTGTCGACAACGAAGGCACAGTCCGAGTGTTCCAGGGTGGATTGGGTGTTGAGGATGGAGTTGTGTGGCTTGACTACAGCAGTAGAGATTTGAGGCGAGCGATGGGTAAATTGTGCACTACAACTTGCATTTATTTCCATAGTCCACAGAAAATCTCTCCATCAACAGCAAACAAAATCAGAGCAAGTACCTCCTCCAAAGCTGTGGAAGATGAGGATTCCTTGGAGTTGATCAGCCTGTGGGGAAGAAATACTATGGTCATGATTGGAATCTAACGACAAGAAAATGGGTTAGTATTTGTGGATTCTCCTAATAATAATATTAGTAATAAAATCCTGACGTTTGGCACGCCTCAAATCCAGGTCTAAATGCCAAATCACTTGTCCGTGGCTTTGTCACCTCTCGGGCGGACTACTGCAACGCCCTCCCGCCAGTCTCCCCTCCTGCGCCATCACTTCCATGACTGTTTGTGGGACATTGCTGTGCACAATTTGGCTGCCGTGTTTGCCCACAAATACAATACATTTTCCTACTCTTCATCAGCCTGCCCCTAACACCCCCTACACCCCAATGCTCTTGTCCCTATGTAAGTTTTGATTGATTGATTGACTGACTGACTGACTGACTGGCTGGCTGACTGGCTGGCTGGCTGGCTGGCTGACTGACTGACTGACTGACTGACTGACTGACTGACTGACTGACTGACTGACTGACTGACGGACGAAAGGACGGACGGGTCGGTCGGTCGGTTGATTGATCCACAAAATTCAGCTCATACAAACCTCCACTGCCTACATTCTCGCCTGCACCAAATTCCACACCCCAATTCTTCCGAAACTCCACTGGCTTCCTGTCACGGAGTGGATTGAATTCAAGGTCGTAACTCTTATTTTTCAATCTAACAACTCTTCTGTCCCAAAACTTTGGAATGCACCTGCCTCAAACCTATTGGCTCACACCCCAATTTCCCGTCTTCAGATCGCCCTTGAAGACCTTTCACTTGAACCTCCAGAGCGTACTATGGTCACCCTCACCTTCTATCCCACTGGCGCAGCCTCAGGCTCAGTAGGCAATCTTAGATGCTGCCCTGCATGGAGGGCGCTATATAAATCAATGCAAATTATTGTGGTGGTGGTGGTGAAATCTTGCATTGAGTCCACAACTATCACTTTGCTCTGCCTCACTCTCATCTTCATTACTCCACTCAATCTCTCTCCTCTCGATCTCTCTCCTCTCCATCTCTCTGTTCGCCCCCTTTCTCTCCTCTGACATTCTCCACTCTCTTTCTCTTGTCTGCCTCTCTCTCCTCTCTATCTCTCTTCTCTACTTCTTTCTCCTCCCTCTTTCACTCTTCTACCCTCCCCTCTCCCTTGTCCTCCTCTATCACTGTCTCCTTTCCCTCCCTCGCTCACCAGGCAGATAATTGCAGATCATGCCAAATCCCTTATTAAACCAATCTCTTGGTATGGGAACCATCATCTTCTTACCAATCACCGTGAGCAACAAAGACAGCTCGAGGAACATATTTCCCTTTCGCAGTCTCGATGAAGAAGGTATTAAAGTAATCATCTCCAAAGCTGATCTTGTTATTGGGCATCAACCCTTTTCCCTAGATGCCATGCTCCAAGCAATATAGCTCCCAGCAGATATTACCAACCTGGACACCAGACTGGTGAACATGGATAGACTCACCGTGAGAGACAGAGAGAGAGAGGAAATGTTGATTGTACTTCATCGATCAATGATTGCTTGGTACACACTGCAGCTCAGTGGTTAGAACCCTGGCCTTGCAAATGAGAGGACCCTGTGTCCTCGCTCCTTACCCTGTTTGGAGTGTTATCTATAAAGTCGACGTAGATTGGCGGATATGTGCAGTTTGTTGTTTGTGCTACGGACATCTTTTGCTCCCATTACCCTTTAGCTCCCTTTCTCCCAATCGCACACCCTCCCCGTCCACCTCAATCCCTATCCAATTCCCACCTCACCCCAGTTATCTCACCATCCTGTCGCTTTTCGTCCAGCAACAACAACAAAAAAAACTTCAATTTATATAGCGTCCTCCATGCCGTACGGCGTCTTAGAGTGCTTCACTATAGAGGATACTGGCACAGATACAGGGGCAGAGGTAGAAAGGTGATGAAAGGAGCGGTCAAAGAGAAATGTATTTTGCTGTGATCGGAAAGAGAAGAGGCAAGGCAAAAGAAGTGAGCAAGGGAGTTCCAGAACCTCAGGGCTTAGTGGCGGAAGGCACGGCCGCAGAGGGTGGAACAGAGGATTCGGGGGACATGGAAGAGGCCAGAACAAGTGGAGCAAAGTCAGTGGGTGCTGGTTTGGGGAGAGAGGGGATCTTCTCAGGGAAAGGGAGCCAGTGAAGTCTGGCAAGGACTGGAAAAAGGGGGAGCGAAGTTTGGTGCAGGTGAGTATGTGGGCGGCACAGTTTTGAATCAGATGGATTTTGTGGATTGTGCTGCAGGGGAGACAGGCAAGCATGGAATTACAATAGTCCAGCTGAGAGGTGAAAAAGGCCTGGACCAAGGTGTTGCGATTTCCGATCCCGAGAGTTCAAACGATGACCCAAGAAATCCTAAATATAGTTATAGTGAATTTAATGGTTATAAGTAAAGTAGTGTCCAAGTAGATTATAATCGTTTATATAAACAGACAAAATATGAAAGATTATAAGTAGAATATAATTCATTATAAGTGCATAGAGTATGAGTATTGAGGTACACATATAGTGTGGTATACTACTACCAGTTTAGTCCTGCAGGAGTTTGATTTCCAAGTCTCAGTCATTTTATTGGGCTCAGCAACTCTCCAACTCTCAATACTCACGTAGGTCCCCAAGATCTCTCTGACTCTGACTCTAACATCAGAAGCTGCTCTTGTTATAATATCTTCCCTCTTGACGTTTGATCTGGTCTGGATCTTGTCCTGGATTGTGGAATCTTCTGATTCCTTTGTCCAGACATTCCTAATTAATAAGGAGTAATGTACATTACAACTCATCTGCCATTTTCCCTAATTCTACCTTATCTTGGTACGGGTTGCTACTGGCCTTGAAGAACAGTTGACCCAATGTGCAAGTGTCTCTCTATGTCACAGTGTATTTGCCATGAGGTGAGGCAAGAGTGGTTTATGTGTCAGCACCCGATTGTCAGCTGAATGAAAGTCTCGTAAGACATAAAGCAGCAATAGACGCACAATGTTGACAACCTACAATCTGACTAGATGTTGCATTCCCACAATTGTGTCCGCTGTACCCCGGTAATCACGGCAGCGAACTCGGCAGTTTGTGCTGAGTGGGTGTCACAGGGAAACATTAATGCCTCAGTCGGTATTATTACTTCCAACCCGGTGCGTGGTGTTCCTGACACATAATAGGAGGATCCGTGCACGTCCACGTCTCTAGTGCCAGGTGTAGTTATTGATACTCACCGAACTCGGTGTTCAGGGAATTGGAGCAGGGGCAGTGGGCAGACGTGATTTTACCCGTCATACTGGAGTGTCACTTGTTGTGGAATTATTTCAATGTCTCTCCCAATTAGTGACAGTGTTCAGCGGTTTAGACGTTGGGAGGATATGAGAGAATCTCCTGGTTTACGAAGGAGTGTTAGTGGTGTATGAACTGAATGCAGTATGATCTTTTACAACCCAGTTATCTACATAGAACATTGAACGCCCAGCAAGTTGCTAGAAGTTGATGTTCGCCTGGGTCGTGTTGCTTTTGGATCCCCATTAATACGCGCATTGGGTGCCAGGCACCCTTCATGTGCTTATGTGAGCACGGCAGTGACAATGAGCTCAGAAGCCGAGACCTCTAAATGAAAGGGAAACGAGGTTTCTAGGCAAATTAGTCCAGTGGCCTGCACGGGACTTTGTTTCATCAGCTGCTCCACAATCCAGTCACTCTGTGCGTCCTCTTTATCTCCTTGTAGCAGTAAATAGTAGAGTAAAGGGCAAGGAGGGAGAAGAATTCCTGAAGTGTGTGCAGGACAACTTTCTTGATCAGTATGTTTCCAGTCCAACGAGGAAAGAAGCATTGCTGGATCTAGTTTTGGGAAATGAGGTAGGGCAAGTTCAACAGGTTTCTGTAGGTGAGCATCTAGGGAATAGTGACCACAATATCGTTAGATTCAGAATAATTATGGAAAGGGATAAGGAACGATCACAGGTGAGGACACTCAACTGGAAAAGGGCTAATTTCAATGAGTTGAGGTGGGACCTAGGCAAGTTGGATTGGAAAGAAAAATTGGCAGGTAAGACAACTAACGAGCAGTGGGCAGCGTTCAAAGAGGAGATAGTTCAGGCACAGGTCAAAAGCATCCCCACAAAGGTGAAATGTAAGGCATCCAAACCTCCCTGGATGACTAAGGAAATCGGGGCCAAAATCAAACAAAAAAAAGAGGCTTATGGTAAGTGTCAGGCTCAAAATTCAGAAGGGAACCAAGCAGAATATAGGAAGTGTAGGATAGAACTAAAAAAGGAAGTTAGAGGGGCAAAGAGACTGCATGAAAAACAATTAGCGAGTAAGATTAAGGGGAACCCCAAGGTTTTTTACCAACATATTAAGAGTAAAAGGTTGGTCAAGGAGAGGGTGGGGCCAATTAGGGACCTAGGAGGAAATCTCATTGTGGAGGCAGAGGGCATGGCTGATGTACTGAATGAGTACTTCGCGTCTGTCTTCACAAAAGAAAATGATACAGCCAATGCCATGGTATTAGAGGAGAGGGTAGGAGAAATGGATAGAATAATTATAACCAGAGAGGAAGTGCTAAAAAGGTTGACGTCGCTCAAGGTGGATAAGTCACCTGGTCCGGATGGGATGCACCCTAGGTTACTAAGTGAGGCACGGGAGCAAATAGCAGGGACTCTGGCCACGATCTTTCAATCTTCCTTGGACACAGGGGTCGTGCCAGAGGACGGGAGGATAGCTAATGTTACTCCCTTGTATAAAAAGGGGCAGAAGGACAAGCCTGGTAACTACAGACCAGTCAGTCTAACGTCGGTAGTGGGCAAACTTCTAGAGTCCATAATCAGGGACAAGGTAGATCTTCACTTAGAAAGATATAGGCTAATAAAGGACAGTCAACATGGATTTGTTAAAGGCAAATCTTGCCTTACAAATCTGATAGAATTTTTTGATGAGGTAACGGAATGGGTGGATAATGGTAGCGCAGTTGATGTAGTTTACATGGACTTTCAAAAGGCATTTGACAAAGTGCCACATGAGAGACTTATTATGAAATTAAAGGCCCATGGCGTAAAAGGGACAGTGGCAGCGTGGATCCACAACTGGCTGCGAGACAGAAAGCAGAGAGTTGTAGTGAGCGGCTGATTTTCAGATTGGAGGGAAGTGAGCAGTGGTGTGCCACAGGGATCGGTTTTGGGACCATTGCTGTTTGTAATCTACATCAATGATCCGGACTTGGGTGTACGGAGTACAGTTTCCAAGTTTGCAGATGACACTAAGTTAGGGAGAATAGTAAACAGTGAGGAGGATAGTAGCCATCTGCAAGAGGATATAGATAAATTGGTAAAGTGGGCAGACACATGGCAGATGAAGTTTAATGCAGAGAAGTGTGAGGTGATGCATTTTGGGAGAAGAAATGAAGGGAGGCAATATAGGCTAGATAGTACAATTTTAAATGGTGTGAAGGAACAGAGAGACCTGGGGATTTGTGTTAGTGACTCGCTGAAGGTGGCAGGACAGGTAGACAAGGCTGTTAAGAAGGCATATGGGATACTAGGCTTTATAAATAGGGGTATAGAGTACAAAAGTCAGGAAGTGCTGACTAACCTCTATAGGACTTTGGTGAGGCCTCAGCTGGAATACTGTGTTCAATTCTGGTCACCACACTACAGAAAGGATGTGAAGGCATTGGAAAGGGTACAACGAAGATTTACTAGGATGGTGCCAGGATTGAGGGACTTCAGCTATGAGGAGTGGCTAGATAGGCTAGGGTTATTCTCTCTGGAGCAGAGAAGATTGAGGGGAGACCTAATAGAGGTTTATAAGATCATGAGGGGTTTCGACAGGGCAAATAGAGAAAAACTATTTCCACTCGTGGGTGAATCTGTGACTCGTGGTCACAGATTTAAAATAGTTTCAAGGCGCAGTAGAGGGGAGCTGAGGAGAATTTTTTTCACTCAGCGAGTTGTTCGAATCTGGAATGCATTGCCTGAAAAGGTGGTGGAGGCTGATTCGATAACAACTTTTAAAAGGGAATTAGATCTTTATTTAGGGAGAACGGGTCTATTAGGCTATGGGGAGCGGGCAGGGCAATGGGATTGAATCGCTCTTTTCAAAGAGCCGGCACAGACTAGATGGGCCGAATGGCCTCCTTTTGTGCCGTAAAATTCTATGTTTCTATGTTTCTATGTAACTAAAGCAGTCTGGCCAACTCTGCAAACCATGGTATGAAAGACTGTTCATGGCCCACGATGCCCAAGAAAGACCGTAATACGGTTTTATTGACGGGTAGACGGTAATCTCTGTATAATCTCCATCTTTCTTATATCGGGTTTTTGTCCTCGCAGTGTCAATGTAACACCCAAAACATTCACCGTTGGTAGTAACAATTGAGCCTTCCTGGCGTTTATTTTTAATACCACATTTTTAAAAGTTGGAAAACTTCTCGCAGTTGGGTGTAGTGCTGCTCTGTGGGCTCTGTGCGATAAGCAAATCATCGATGTACTGCGGTATGGCAGCATGTCGTGTCATTTTTAAATCTTTAATAATGCTGCGCATTCTTTTACGAGATATTGTTGGGGAATTGTGAAAACTCTGTGGGAGGCACATCTATGTATATTATTGGCCGTTAAATGTGACGGCAAATTTGTATTGATCCTCCCTTTCGACAGGGATACTCCAGAAACCATTTGATAGGTCCAAGTTAAAGAACCACTTTGTACATGGTGGTATCTGAGATAGAATAGTTGGTGTGTCTGTCGCTCACGATAGGAGCGCAGGTGTGTGTTACTGAATTGAGTTTGCGACAGTCGATTGTCAATCTCCAAATCCTGTCCGGTTTCTTAACGGGCCACATAGGGGAATTGGTAGTGAAATCCATGTCTGTGGATGACATCACCAAGAGGGAGCATGTAGATGAGGAAGAGGAGGGGGCTGAGGATGGATCCCTGGGGTACCCCACAGGTAACCGGGTAACAGCGGGAGGAAAAGCTGTTTATTGAGATGTACTGCTAGCGGTTTGTGAGGCAGAACTCGAACCAGGCGAGTGCGGTCCCACTGAGGTGGAGGTGCAAAGCATTAACACCTGGATGTAGCCCAGATGTGGCTATTCATAGTCATCAGGCTCAAGACATTGTGAGCCTTCGTGAGCAATCCTTCACAATTCTCCACCATCATCATAGCTGGGCAAACGATCACAGAAAACCTGCAACCAAGCCAACTGCCCTCAATCCCTCAGCCGTCCTGAAGATGCTGAGGGCCTCAGTCGCCACTCTCCCAACACCTCCTCTCCCAACCCAAACTTTCTACTAAACCTTCTCAATCTTTACTATCCGCAATTTCTTCATCCGTCTCTCCACTCCCCTCGCAAATTTCCCCTTCTCCATTCCCCACCTCCCACTCCTCTCCACCTCTCCTCTTCCCCTCTCGTCTACCACCGAATTGGAATTGAAAGGATTAGTAGAGGTACAGATTAGTCATCATTTAAATAATGATGGAACAGGCTCAAAGTGCTGAAGGGCCTGTTCCTATGTTTCTATGTTTCCATGTTGCTATATTCCTCCCTTTTCCTCTCCACTTTCTTCCCACTTCTCTCTCTCTCTCCTCGCCCCTTCTCATCTCTCTTCTCCGCTTCCTCCTCACCCTTCTACTATACACTTCTATTGGTATTGAAGGGATTACTAAAGTTATTGATCAGCCACGAGAATAATAATAATCAAATTAAATGTCGGAACAGGCTGGAAGCGCTCAATGGCCCAATAGTTAGATACTATTTTGAAATCAGTGTTGTTTGCTTCAGTCCCCAGGCAAATCTCTCCCTTGGTTTGTATGAGATGCATTAGACGTTGCTGTTTCAGTAACTCAGTGGATGTGAAGGTAGACATTAAGAGCATTTTTTTGATGCTAAGTTTTTTGGATGTGGAATGCCCTATTGGGAGGGTTGGTTCCAGGCAGGATCCATGTCGGCTTCAACAAATATACGTGTTATGTTTCTTGAATAGTTTGTTTCTAAATAAGACAAAAACTGGCGATCCAAGTACGCGTTTCGCCCACGAATATACCATCAATTATTTTTACAGTCTGTACTGTGAAGCTCTTTCGACATCGAGAAGTTATGAAAAGAGCTTTATCACATGCAAGTGTCATTACAAGGATCCCTGGGGTACCCCACGGGTAACTGGGTGAGAGCGGGAGGAAAAGCTGTTTATTGAGATGTATTGCTGGAGGTTTGTGAGGTAGGACTCGAACCAAGCGAACATGGTCCCACTGAGATAGAGGTGCAAAGCATTAACACCTGGATGTAGCTCAGATGATTATTCATAGTCATCATTGTCATGTCAAGCCATTGCAACACCTGGTAAGCTGTCACAATCCTCCATCCTCATCGATGCTGGGCAACCGATCACACAAAAACCTGCAACCAAACCAACTGCCCTCAGTCCCTCAGCTGTCCTCAAGATGATGAGGTCGTCACTCGCCAATCTCCCAGCACCCCGTCTCCAACCCAAAGTTTCTCCCAAACTCCCAAAAGAGGAGTGATCCAAGTGCAGCACACGTAAAAATAAGCCGTCCCAAAAAACAATCCCAGCAATAAAAAGTGACATTTCAGCCGAGCTCTAATTGCGGGGAACGCTGCTGGGCGCAATTGGCTGTCCCGTTTCTCCCACAAATATACAGTCAATTTACTTTACAGTATATATAGTGTGAAGCACTTACAGACATATATAAGTTGTGAAAAGAGGTTTATCAAATGCATGGATGATTACACCTATGTTGCCATTTTGCTAAATTGCTTTGTTCGTATGTTCCACCTTTCCCTCCTTTCAACTCCACACCTCCCCCTTCTCATTTACTCCTTTCCACTCCCCGTTCCTTGCAACTCCCCTGCCTGCTCCTCCTGCTTTCCATCACCACCCTTCCTCCCTACACTCACACACTCCCCTCCCCTGCCCCCTCCACACACTGCTCTCCCCCCTCCACTCCCCATCTACCCCCTTCCCCTCTGTCCTCCTCTTTTCTATTCTGTTTTCCTCTCTCCTCTCTTACCCGCAAGATCAGGGTCACGGAGAGTGGTTGGGTTTTGGGTGGTGGTGGTTGGGGGGGCGGTTGGGAGAAGGGTCATGGTGGGGTTTAGGAGCACAGAACAGAGGGAGGTGGGGAGGTTGGAGGGTGGGGGCGTGGAGGGTGGAAGCCAAGCTATAGTGTGGGCAAGGATCTTGAATTGTAAGGATAGAGTTGAGAAGTTCAGTCTAGTTCTTCTGAATGTGTGTCTGGGAGTTTGCGTTGACTATTGAGTGAGTGAGTGAGTGAGTGAGTGAGTGAGTGAGTGAGTGAGTGAGTGAGTGAGTGAGTGAGTGAGTGAGTGAGTGAGTGAGTGAGTGAGTGAGTGAGTGAGTGAGTGAGTGAGTGAGTGAGTGAGTGAGTGAGTGAGTGAGTGAGTGAGTGAGTGAGTGAGTGAGTGAGTGAGTGAGTGAGTGAGTGAGTGAGTGAGTGAGTGAGTGAGCGAGCGGGTGAGTGGGTGAGTGGGTGGGTGAGTGGGTGAGTGGGTGAGTGGGTGAGTGGGTGAGTGAGTGGGTGGGTGGGTGGGTGGGTGGGTGGGTGGGTGGGTGGGTGAGTGGAGCTGGGGTAAGGCAGAGCAGGTCATGTCACAGATGTGGGAAGAAAGGACAGAATTCCCCTCTAACTCTTCATTCCACTCCCTCTCTAAAACCTCTCTCCTCTCCACTCTATCCTAACATTCCTTCCTCGTCCTTTTAACCTCTATCCCCATGTACTCTACAACCTCTCCTCTCGCCTTCTCTTCCACATCTCTCCCTCTCCCTCTACTCGCTCTCCTCTCCCTCTCCTCTCCACTCCTCTCTCTCTTCATTCTTCTGTCCTCTTCCCTCTTTTTACTTGCGCCTCTATTCTCTTTTTCTCTTTCTCTCCTCTGCTCTTTCCTCTCTCCGCTCCCTTTCCTCTCCTGTCTTCTTGCCTTTTCTTCCCTCTCTACTCTTTCCCATCTCTTCCTCCGCGCTCTCCTCTCTCTCCCTCTCCACTTCTATGCTGTCCTCCCTTGCTCCTCTCCTCTTCGCTGTCTATTCTGTCCCCTCTCTTCTCCCACTCTCTCATCTTTCTCTCTCTCCTCTGTCTCCCCTTCTCTCCTCTCACTCCTCTCTCTCTCCTCCGTCGCTTCTCTCCTCTTTCCTCTCTCTCTGGTTCTATCTATTTTCTCCTTCTCTCTCATCTTGTTCTCTTTTTTCTTCTCTCCTCTCCCCTCTCTACTCTTTCTTACCTCATTCTCTCTCCTCCGCGCTGTCCCCACCCACCTCTTCCCTCTCTTTACTCCCGTACCTAGTCTCCTGTTCCGCTCTCCCCATTTCCTCTCCCCTCTCCCCTGCCCCGCCTCCCTCCCCCTCTCACCCTTTGACTCCCCACTCCATCCCCATCCCACTCCACTCCCCATTCCCCACTCCACTCCTCTTCTCCCCTCCTCTTCCCAATCCACCCCCACCCCACTCCACTTTTTTCTCATCTCCCCCCACCCACTAAGGAACATAACAACATATGCACTAGGAGTACGAATTGGCCACTCAGCCCGTGGATCCTGATCTGCCATTATATTATAATAATAATAATCCTTGTATTTGATATGGTTCTTGGTTCCTGAGCTACAGTGATCCACAATAAGAACCACGGCTGATCATTCCTAATTCTATTCAACAGCCCTATGCCCATATCCCTCAACTGCTTTCGTTTTTAAACAAATATCTGCCAATATCAATCTTGAATATACAGTCTTAATGGACTGAGCATCCACAGCCTTGTGTGGTAGAGAATTCCATAAATACTGCCCTCTCCTCCACTTCCCATTCGTCTCCTCTTCGCCTATTAAGAGCACATAACAACATAGAAAGTTGGAGCAGGAATAGGCCATTCAGACCCTCGAGCCTGCCCCGCTATTTTATAATGATAATAATCCTTGCATTGATATGGTGCCTTATTACATCTTATCCATGTATCAAATAGCTTGATGGAATCTACCGTGAAGTGAATTGACTGTGTAGATGGATGGACGATATGTGACAGCCAATTTCACACAGCAGAGTCCCCACTAACAGAAAGTTCTGGGTTGAAGTAACACATTTTATTATTTTTTCCCTTTTGGAGAGATTATTGTTTGGTGTGTGGAGTAAGGAACCTTTTCCATATCCCTCTATTGGTTTAGTTTTTCAAAAAGATCTACCAATCTCAGTCTTGAATATGTAGACTTTGGGATGTCCTCTTGGCGTGAAATGTGCTATATAAGTGCAATTTGTTGTTGTTGTTGTCTTCAAGGAATGAGCATTCACAGACTTTTGGGGGTAGAAAATTCCATAAATTCGATGCCCACTCCTCCACTCCCCTTTCTTCTCCTCTACGCCTATCAAGAGAACATAAGAATGTAAGAAGTAGGAGCAGGAATAGACCATTCAGCCCCTCGTACTAATGTAAATAATGATAATGATATTTGCATTTGATATGGTGCCTGGTCATCTCTTCTGGACAACAACAACAACTTTGAATTATACAGCGTCCTCCACAACGGACGGAGTCTCAGAGCACTTAATAGAATAGGCTTGAAAGTGAATTGACTTTATATTTGCAGGAGAGCGGAACGCAGCAGACAATTGAGCACAGCTACGTCCCCACAAACAGTCGTGGGTTGAAGTGACCAAGTTATTATTGATTTTTACTTGGAGGGGTTATTATTAGATGTGTGGAGTAGGGAAACTTGCCCAAGGTTTTGACCTGACCTGCCATGAATCAAAACCAGGTCTCTCGCTTGTACGGCGAGCGCTCTAACCACAACACTCCACAAGAAGATCATGGCTGATCTTCTTTCCTAATTCCATTTAACTGCCCTATCCCCGTAATACCTTAAACCCTTTATCTTTTAGAACACTACTTCTCCCCCGTTTAAGTGAACATAAGTACATAAGAAGTAGGAGCATGTGTAGGAGTAGGACATTCAGCCCCTCAAGTTTGTCTCACCATTTCATAATAATAATAATAATCCTTGCATTTAATATGGTGCTGTTTATGTCTTCTAGATGTCCCAAAGCACTTCACAGAATATACTGGGAGGGAGTGAGGGAGGGAGGGAGGGCGTGCCTGAGGGAGGGAGGGAGGCAGGGAGGGAGGGAGGCAGGGAGGGAGGGAGGGAGGGAGGCATGGAGGGAAGGAGGGAGGGAGGGAGGGAGGGAGGGAGGCAGGGAGGGAGGGAGGCAGGGAGGGAGGGAGGGAGGGAGGGAGGGAGGGAGGTAGCGATGTAGCGAGGGAGGTAGCCAGTGAGTGAGTGAGTGAGTGAGTGAGTGAGTGAGTGAGTGAGTGAGTGAGTGAGTGAGTGAGTGAGTGAGTGAGTGAGTGAGTGAGTGAGTGAGTGAGTGAGTGAGTGAGTGAGTGAGTGAGTGAGTGAGTGAGTGAGTGAGTGAGTGAGTGAGTGAGTGAGTGAGTGAGTGAGTGAGTGAGTGAGTGAGTGAGTGAGTGAGTGAGTGAGTGAGTGAGTGAGTGAGTGAGTGAGTGAGTGAGTGAGTGAGCGAGCGAATGGAGGTTGGGTAAGTCAGAGCAGGTCATGTCACAGATGTGAGAAGAAAGGACAGTATTCCCCTCTAACCCTTCATTCCTCTCCCCAACTAAAACCTCTCTCCTCTCCACTCTTTCCTAACATTCTTGCCTCATCCTTTTAACCTCTATCCCCATCTACTCTACAACCTCTCCTCTCGCCTTCTCTTCCACATCTCTCCCTCTCCTCCTCTCCCATTCTTCTCTACGCACTTTCCTTAATCCTCTCCTCTCCCTCTCCTCGTTCTCCTCTCCCTCTCCTCTCCACTCCTCTCTCTCTTCATTCTTCTGTCCTCTTCCCTCTTTTTACTTGCGCCTCTATTCTCCTTTTCTCTTTCTCTCCTCTCCTCTTCCCTCTCTCCTCTCCCTTTCCTCTACTGTCTTCTTGTCTTTTCTGCCCTCTCTACTCTTTCCCATCTCTTCCTCCGTGCTCTCCTCTCTCTCCCTCTCCGCTTCTATCCTCTCCTCCCTTGCTCGTCTGCTCTTCGCTCTCTATTCTTTCCCCTCTCTTCTCCCACTCTCTCATCTTTCTCTCTCTCTTCTGTCTCCACTTCGCTCCTCTCACTCCTCTCTCTCTCTCCTCCCTCGCTTCTCTCCTCTTTCCTCTCTCTCTCTGGTTTACTCTATTTTCTCCTTCTCTCTCATCTCTTTCTCTTTTTTCCTCACTCCTCTCCCCTCCCTACTCTTTCTGCTCTCATTCTCTCTCCTCCGCTCTCTCCCCTCCCACCTCTTCCCTCCCTATACTCCCCTACACCGTCTCCCGTTCCGCTCTCCCCTCTCCTCCGCCCCTCTCCCCTCCCCTCTCACCCTTTGACTCCCCACTCCATCCCCATCCCACTCCACTCCTCATTTCACACTCCACTCCTCTTCTCCCCACCTCTTCCTAATCCATCCCCATCCCACTCCGCTTTTTTCTCATCTCCCCCCCCCCCGCCATTAAGGAACATAACAACATATGAACTAGGAGTACGAATTGGCCACTCAGCCCGTCGATCCTGCTCTGCCATTTTATTATAATAATAATAATAATCCTTGTATTTGATATGGTTCTTGGTTCCTGAGCTACAGTGATCCACAATAAGAACCACGGCTGATCATTATAAAATAGCTAATTATTTTAGCTATTTTCCTAATTCTATTCAACAGCCCTATGCACATATCCCTCAACTGCTTTCGTTTTTAAACAAATATCTGCCAATATCAGTCTTGAATATACAGTCTTAAAGGACTGAGCATCCACAGCCTTGTGGGGTAGAGAATTCCATAAATACTGCTCTCTCCTCCACTTCCCTTTCGTCTCCTCTTCGCAAATTAAGAGAACATAACAACATAGAAAGTTGGAGCAGGAATAGGCCATTCAGACCCTCGAGCCTGCCCCGCTATTTTATAATGATCATAATCCTTGCATTGATATGGTGCCTTATTACATCTTATCCATGTATCAAATAGCTTGACGGAATATACCGTGAAGTGAATTGACTATGTAGATTGATGGACGATATGTGACAGCCAATTTCACACAGCAGAGTCCCCACTAACAGTAAGTTCTGGGTTGAAGTAACACATTTTATTATTTTTTCCTTTTTGGAGAGATTATTGTTTGGTGTGTGGAGTAAGGAACCTTGTCCATATCCCTCTATTGGTTTAGTTTTTCAAAAAGATCTACCAATCTCAGTCTTGAATATGCAGACTTTGGGATGTCCTCCTGGCGTGAAATGTGCAATATAAGTGCAATTTTTTGATGTTGTTGTCTTCAAGCAATGAGCATCCACAGCCTTGTGGGGTAGAGAATTCCATAAATACTGCCCTCTCCTCCACTTCCCTTTCGTCTCCTCTTCGCAAATTAAGAGAACATAACAACATAGAAAGTTGGAGCAGGAATAGGCCATTCAGACCCTCGAGCCTGCCCCGCCATTTTATAATGATCATAATCCTTGCATTGATATGGTGCCTTATTACATCTTATCCATGTATCAAATAGCTTGACGGAATATACCGTGAAGTGAATTGACTATGTAGATTGATGGACGATATGTGACAGCCAATTTCACACAGCAGAGTCCCCACTAACAGTAAGTTCTGGGTTGAAGTAACACATTTTATTATTTTTTCCTTTTTGGAGAGATTATTGTTTGGTGTGTGGAGTAAGGAACCTTGTCCATATCCCTCTATTGGTTTAGTTTTTCAAAAAGATCTACCAATCTCAGTCTTGAATATGCAGAATTTGGGATGTCCTCCTGGCGTGAAATGTGCAATATAAGTGCAATTTTTTGGTGTTGTTGTCTTCAAGCAATGAGCATCCACAGCCTTTTGGGGTAGAGAATTCCATAAATTCGCTGCCCTCTCCTCCACTCCCCTTTCATCTCCTCTACGCCCATCAAGAGAACATAAGAATATAAGAAGTAGGAGCAGGAATAGACCATTCAGCCCTTCGTACTAATGATAATAATGATAATGATATTTGCATTTTATATGGTGCCTGGTCATTTATTCTGGACAACAACAACAACTTTGAATTATACAGCGTACTCCACAACGGACGGAGTCTCAGAGCACTTAATAGAATAGGCTTGAAAGTGAATTGACTTTATATTTGCAGGAGAGCGCAACGCAGCAGCCAATTGAGCACAGCTACGTCCCCACAAACAGTCGTGGGTTGAAGTGACCAAGTTATTATTGATTTTTACTTGGAGGGGTTATTATTAGATGTGTGGAGTAGGGAAACTTGCCCAAAGTTTTGACCTGACCTGCCAGGAATCAAAACCATGTCTCTCGCTTGTAAGGCGAGCGCTCTAACCACAACACTCCACAATAAGCTCATGGCTGATCTTCTTTCCTAGTTCCATTCAACTGCCCTATCCCCATAATACTTTAACCCCTTTATCTTTTAGAACACTACCTCTCCCCCATTTAAGAGAACATAAGTACATAAGAAGTAGGAGCAGGTGTAGGAGTAGGACATTCAGCCCCTCAAGGTTGTCTCACCATTTCATAATAATAATAATAATTCTTGCATTTAATATGGTGCTGTTTATGTCTTCTAGATGTCCCAAAGCACTTCACAGAATATACTGTAAAGTGAGTTGATGTTACATTTGTGGGCGAAACACGGCAGCCAATTGCACATAGTAGTACTCCACCAATAGTCGCGTATTCAAATCACCCCTTTTTTGGTGGAGATATTATGATTAGACGTGAGGAATAAGGAAAATTGCCCAAGGTATCACCCTGACCTGCCAGGAATTGAACCCAAGTCGCTCGTTGAGTGATTGCTGTAACCAGTGAGCTACAGGACTCCGCAAAGATAACATGACTGGTCGCCTTTCCTAATTCAATTTACCTGCCCTATCCCATATCCCTTAATTAATCCCTTTAGCTTTCAAAACACTGCCATCCAATCTCAGTCTTGAGTATGTTCAGTGACTTAGCATCCACAGCAATCTCGTGTAGACAATTACATAAATTCAAATCCATTTGAGTGAGATTCATTCCTGTCCCTCACCTTTCAAGCCCTCAGTTACCTTACCACACCCTACCTCTGCGACATCCTAACTGAGCATCCACAGCAATCTGGTGTAGAAAATTACATAAATTCAAATCCATTTGAGTGAGATGCATTCCTGTCCCTCACCTTTCAAGCCCTCAGTGACCTTGCCACACCCTACCTCTGCGACCTCCTAACCCACTGCCAATCTGCCCGCCCCCTCCGCTCTGCAGGCTATCAACTGCTCCATGCTTGGCTCTGAAGCACTGACTTTCCAACACCTTGGGCCATTCTCCCAATATGAAAGGTGCTATTACAAGTGTAGTTTTGCTGCGGCTGTTTCCATTCCGCTCTGCCCCTTTACCTTCCTTCCCCCTTCACCCCCGCCATTCGACCCCCTTCTACCTCCACAATTGTAGGCTACAAGAGGCCGCAACATGAATCCACCACCTTGGACACAGACACAAAAGGTAACAAAAATTCATTATTATAATAGTAATAGAACTGTCATTTGATACAGATTCTTAGTAAGTCACCGAGTCTCAAATCACTTCATAGGGCACATTGTAAAGCGGAGTGACTGTGTATTTTGTGGGCCAATTGTGCACAGTGATATCCCCACAAGGAGCCATGGGTTGAAGTGATCAAAGTATTGTTTACATGAAAGATTACTTTCAGGCCTTTGGATATGTGTTTGTGTGGGTGTATGTGTTCGTGCGTGTGCGGCATGTCTGTCTATGTGGGTGGGTGTGGGTGGGTTGGTGTGGATGAGTGTTGATGTGTGGAGTAAGGAAACGTGCCCAATCTTTCTCCTTGAACTACCTCGCCCGGGAATCAAACCCAAGGCCTCTCGTTTGCTTACAATACCAATCGTCCTGATGAGAAAAGTGCTGAACATCATGGCAGGAGCTCAGTAATAAAAATAATGATACTGAGAATGATAATGATAATGATAATAATAATAATCCTTGCATTTGATATAGCGCTTTTCAGTTTGTTGACTGACTGACTGACTGACTGACTGACTGACTGACTGACAGGTTGACTCATTGATTGATTGATTGTTTGGCTGGTTGGTTGATTGATTGTTTGATTGACTCATTCAGTCATTCATTCATTCATTCTTTCTTTCTTTCTTTCTTTCTTTCTTTCTTTCTTTCTTTCTTTCTTTCTTTCTTTCTTTCTTTCTTTCTTTCTTTCTTTCTTTCTTTCTTTCTTTCTTTCTTTCTTTCTTTCATTCATTCATTATTAGGTCCAAGAGAAGATTGTGTTGCTTTATGGTGGATCAATGAGCGGCTGAGTGTGTCCTGAGAGCCAAGGTCACTGGAGGTCTCCTCTGCCAGATTGGCTGCAAACATGGAGATCAATGAGAGAGAGAGCAAGAGAGCGGGTGTACAAGAAAGCCAGAGCGTGAGAGAGTGCGAGAGTGAGAGACCAACAAGAGAAAATGAGAATGAGAGACAGAACAAGAGACAGATTGAGAGGGAAGGAGTGCAAGACTAAATGGTGAGTCAGAGGTCTTACAAATGGCCGATGTTTGATTGTGTCACTTGATGTTTGCAGAGTCGTGTGGCATCACTGTACACAAACCCTGTGTAATTAACGTTCCTTGGAGTTGCGACAGAAAACCCCATAGAGAGGATGCCAACAACAACACACGACACTTGTTCAGTGCCCTCTCTATGCTTTGCATGGATGTTCCACTATTATAATAATAAAGATAATCCTTGAATTTGACACAGCACCTTCTAGACAACTCAAACTGCTTCATATTATCCACTGTTGAGTGAGGTGTAATACAAAGGGTTGGATGGGTAGTTGGATAAGATGTGAATTGCTTTGTTGGTTCGTTGATTGATTGGCTGGTTGATTCTTTGCTTGTTGTCTTGTTTGGTCTTCAAGTGATACTTATGATGGATTAATGAGTGGCTGAGCGTGTCCTGAGAGCCAACCTATAATAAGAGTCATGTGAGGTCTCATCTGACACCTTGGCACCAAATATGGAGACCGACTAGTGAGAACTGGAGTGCGAGAGATTGAGAGAATGTCAGTGAGAGCAGGAGGGGAGAGTGAGCCACGCAGGTTCATTGGAAGTGCTAGATAGAAATGGCTAGTCTTTGACTGTGTCACTGGAGTCGTGTGTCAACATTAGGCACAAATTCGTAACAACAACAGGAGCTGAGAGTTGGCATTTTGGAGGGAGGGGCAGCAGTAACAGAATCTCCAGTATCTGTGGAGACAAGTAAGCGAATCAACATTTCAGGACCACCTGCCTTCTTGAGAACTCTGGGGCAGGTTGGGAGGGAGAGACTTTAAAGGACTAACAGAATGTGGGGGAGGGAGGCAGGGCGAGAAAGACGAGGAAGAAAAATGGTGACCAGGACAGGAGTTGGTGGGTTAAAGCCGTGGGTTATCTGAACTGTGAGTCTACGGTGTGGTAGGATAGTTGGGTGTAGGATCTCAATTGCTTTCTTAGCCTATTGGTGATTAAATGAATCAATGATTGATTATTCGTCTTGTTTGCTTTCCCAGTGACATTTGTTGACTTTATGATGAGCGGCAGAGTGTGTCCTGAGAGCTAGACTCTAAATGGAGTTACTCGGGGGCGCCTCTGATGGAATTGGCAGCAAACGTAGAGCCCGAGGACAGAGAACAAGAGGAGAAGAGAGTGAGTGAATAAGAGAGTGAAAAAGCAAGAGAGCGATCAAGGGAGAGGGAGGGAAAGACAGAATGGTGAGTAAGAGATGTTAGAAATGGCCCATGTTTGACTGAGTCACTTGGTGTTCGGAGAGTTGTGGGGCATCACTGCGGACAAATCCTGAGCGATTAATGTTCCTTTCAGTTGCTAAAGAAATCCAACAACGACAACAACAAAGCATAACATTTGGTGGAGTCTTACAACTCCGTCCTTGCCACACACAACAACAACAACAACAATTTACATTTTTAGAGCGCCTTTCACGTCGGGAGGACGTCCCAAGCTGCTGAACAAGAGGCGTGTGACCCGAGCTGGGAGGATCACCCTGGATCACTCGGACGCACCTTCAATGTCGACAACGAGGACATTTATGATATGTATTGCCATAATCTTGATATTGACAGCCCGAAGTACACCAACCTGGAACGGCTGATTGGGCAGATAGACTCGTCCATCATGACCTTGGCGTTTAACGTGGACCCGATGATGATCCAGACCAACCTGCTGTCCTATCCTTGCATCCACTTCCCGCTGATGGTCTACGACCCAGTTATCTCAGCCGAGAAGGCTTACCATGAGCAGCTGTCTGTAGCGGAGATCACCAATATCTGCTTTCAACCGGCCAGCAATAGTGATGTGACACGACAAGGCAAGTACATGGCCTACTCCATGCTGAGGTGCCGTGGTTTCCAAGGATGTCAACGCTTCCATCATCAGCATCAACAACAACAACAACAACAATTTACATTTATAGAGCGCCTTTCACGTCGGGAGGACGTCCCAAGGCGCTGAACAAGAGGCATGTGACCCGAGCTGGGAGGGGAGTGTTTGGGAAGGGGTGAAACACGAAGGGGAGGTAAAAGAGTTCGGGGTGGAACAAAAGGCATGATCGAAGAGGAAAGTCTTCAAATCGGCCTGGAAAGAGGAAAGGGAAGAGGCGAAACGGAGGGATTCAGGGATGGCATTCCATAAGTTGGGAGCGGAGAAACTGAAGGCCCGGCCTCCGATGGTGGTGCGGTTCGGGCGGGGGGCTTGGAGCAGGCCAAGTTCTGTTGAACGGAGGGTCCGGGTGGGCGTGTAGCGGGAGAGTAGATCGGTTAGGTAGGATGGGGCAAGGCTGTGTAAGGCCTTGTAGGTGACGACGAGGATCTTAAATTCGATCCTCTGGAGGATGGGGAGTCAGTGGAGACGGGCGATGGTGGGAGTTATGTGGTCACGGAGGCGGGTGCTGGATAGTACACGGGCTGCAGTGTTTTGAATGGCCTGCATCCTAAGAATGGTGGAACTGGGGAGGCCGACTAGGAGAGAATTTCCGTAATCCAGCCGTGAGGTGATGTATGCTTGCACGAGTGTTTCGGCATCGCGGAGGGTAAGATAGTTGCGGAGCCTGTCAATGTTGCGCAGATGGAAATAGGCGGTGCCGGTCAAGGCGCGGATGTGGGGGAGGAAGGAAAGTTTTTGATCGAACATGATGCCGAGGTTCCTGATTGGCTTTGTGAGGTGGAGAGTGCAGCCTTGGATGTTGAGTCTGGCAGCGCCCGATGTGCGGATGCGCTGGCTTGAGCCAATCAGGAGGGCCTCGGTCTTATTCACGTTCAATTGCAAAAAGCATCAAGACCAAAGGTTCCATTGAATTCCTTGAATTACTTGAATTCCTTGAATTCCTTGATTACTGTCCAACTGGGCTCAAAGTTAATGAATATTGGCTTGAAATTTCAGTTGGTCAACCTTAACCTATTTCTTTGGGGGTGGGTCTTCATCTCTGATACAGAAGGCGGTGGTAACCCATATAAGTGGTTACCACCCCTTCTGTATCAGAGATGAAGACCCACCCCCAAAGAAAAAGGTTGTTAGAGTACTCGCCTCACAAGCCAGACAACGTGGGTTTGATTCGCAGGCGAGACAGGACTGGGTGAAAAGTTCAGACTGAGTTGTTAGTCAATGGGAAACCCTTGTAGTCTGGAATCCTTGGAAAGGGGCTATTGTAAACATCACTTCCATGGATAGAGTTGGCTATCCAATCCATGGTGACTGGTTTCCGTGTTTATCAGACAGCCGTCTAATCACTGTGACGGATTTCTATATGCGTGTGTGTGCGTGTGTGTGTGCGTCTTTGTTCGTGTGTGTGTGTGAGAGACGTTGAGTATTACATGCAAACACAACTGAGAAATGTTGCAACTTCTGCATATGATTTGGTCCTTTCCTTCCCAAACGGTTGGCATCAACTGCCATGCGCCAACCGTGGTGCGTGGAGGTGACCTGGCCAAAGTACAGAGAGCCATCTGCATTCTCAGCAACACCACGGACATAGCCGAAGCCAGGACTCGCCTCAACCTCAGTCTCGACAAGATGTACGCCAAGCGAACCTTTGTCCATTACTACGTGAGCGAGGGGCTGGAGGAAGGGGAGTTCCCTGACACCCGTGAGGACCTGGCTTCGCTGGAGAAGGAATAAGAATCGGTGCCAGTGGATTCACCCACTTTGAAGCGGGGAGGGGGAGTAGAAGGAGTCAATAGTGTAGATTTATTTGCTGCTGTAACAGTTGTAGTTTTTTTTTTAAATTCAATATCTGCTGTATTTTATCGAAGAGAAACTTAAATAAATATAGTTTGAATTGCACTTGTGTTTGTTTGGCTTGCATGCATTTCTTCAATGCCCATGTTTCGGTCACAATTATACAGCCAATTCACTTTACAGTATATTCTGTGAAGCGCTTTGGCACGTTGTTAAGACGTGAAAAGCGCTACATCAAATGCAAGGATTATTATTAGGGTCGGTCGATATGGAAATTTTCCGATCTAGATATATCGATGGGCTCATATCGAGATATACCGAAATAGCGATATTTTCGGGTTTTTCGTACTGCGCATGCGCGCGCGGCGTTCGCATAACGTGTGCGCGCATGCGGAGTGCGTACGCGTTCCGGGTGCGCGCGCATTCGAGGTGCGCGGGCATTCGGGGCCTATCTCCTCAGGAGGTAAATATCTTTCTCTCTCTGTGTCGCTCACTCTCTCCACCTCTGTGTTTTTCTGTCTGTGTCACTGTGTCTCTCTCTCATCCCCCGCATCTCTATCTATCTGTATATTATCACATCCACCCGTCTCTCTACACACCCTACCCACCGTCGTTCTGCCACCCCCCAGCGTCTCTCTCCCCATCCCACCCCCCAGCCGTCTCTCCCCCCCAACTCTCCCAGCCGTCACTCTCCCACTCCCCCTCCCCCACAGCCATCTCTCCCGCCCAACCTTCCCAGCCGTCTCTCCCCCTCCCCTCCATCCGTCTCTCCCCCCCAACACCCCCAGCCGTCTCTCTACCCCTCCTCCTCCCCCCCATCCGTCTCTCTCACCCTCACACCCCCCCAGCCGTCTCTCAATCCCTCCCCCACACCCCCAGGCGTCTCTCTCCCGCTCACCCCCCCAGGCGTCTCTCTCCCACCCACCCCTCCCCCAGCCATCTCTCTCCCCCTCACCCCCCAACCGTCTCTCCCCCCCCCCTTTGCATACCAGTATGTTGTATTCGAGGACTACGAATACAATACGGCGGCTTTGCACCTCGGTCTGTGCATTGTGTATAGAGATGAGCATTCTGGGTATTGTAGTTCAGGGTGCGGTATTCCGATCGTTCACCTCAATATATAGATTTTCGATATATCGATATTTTCGACTGCCTATATCGGCGTATCGATATGAAAAGTATTTTGGTTTTGAACAAAATATCGATATATCGCCGGACCCTAATTTTGATTATGTTGATCCTTCAGCCTCTTTGCTCTGCCACCCTCTGGAATTCCATCCCTAAGTGCTTCCCCATTGTTTGGGAGAAAATACAGAATGATAACGTTTACACATACATTGACACTTCTTATTTTAGTTTACAAATTATATGAGGGAAACACAATTTAGGACCAACAATTCAAACAATTAATCTTCAGTAGTAAATACAAAGCAACCAAATTACCATTCTAAACAAATACTTGCTAAAATAGTTGAAAATAAAATACTGTAATTGGAAATAAACACTTTTGTCTTGAAAAAAGCACCACTTGTTAAGATTCTTAGTTGGGCTATTAAATGTTGGAAGTGTTGAATAATACGAGAAAATAATTGTAGCACAAGTAGTAGATAATTATTCTAGAATGTCTCTACTAAATTAAAGTCTGCCTATTGTGTATATAATGCTTACAGGAAAATACAATTGTTTGTGCTGGGCAACAGGACAATTAGATCTCAAGTGGATCAAAATTGTTCATAAAATTAAATTGTGTGTCTAATTAAATGAATATATTCTATTGGAAGCATGCAGTGTAATAATCTGTTCCCAAAACAAGTTGGAGCTAACTTGATCTTCTCCTTAGGGCTAAGCAGCTATAAGTGATGTGATTCCCTTGATATACGTGTTCTGCTATTGTTTCCATCAAAGACACCTGTACTTTTAATTATACATTCCACTTTTTTTTAAAGTGTTTTATTAAACAAATGACCTATAGAAATATATTTGAACTTTTTTCAGCGATATTTGAAACGTATATATTTTTTCAGGAACAGTAAAATTTTCAAAAATTTGTTTTGAATCCTGCAGCATCAAACATATAATTGCTACGTTTTGCGTCACTCAAAAAGTGTTCAAATCAGATAGGAAATCGAAACTATGAAATTAGTTTGACAGCATACAAAATTGCTTCAACACGCTTTGTGTGCAAATTGTAAACTATCAGGCTCTGAAGTGCTAAACGTCTGAGCCTGATAGTTTCCAATTGTGGAGCTCATGTGGTCAGTGGTTAGAGCACATGTTTTGCAAGCTGGGCAGACCTGTGTTCGAATCCAGGCAGGTCAGGGCGAAACCTTGGGCAAGTTTCCTTACTGCACTCGCCTAATAATAATCCCTCCAAAAAAACACAATAATAAAATTGGTCATTTCAATCCATGACTGTGTGTGGGGGATACTGCTGTGCTCGATTGGCTGCCGCGATTCGCCCACAAATATATACAGTCAATTCACTTTCCAGTATATTCTGTGAAGCGTTTTGCTACGTTGATAAGATGTGGAAAGCGCTACATCAAATGCAAGGATTATGATGCTTATTATTATTATCAACACATTCATTTAGGGGCCATTGGCAGGATAGGGAATTGAAGTGGATCAAAACAATATACTGTATATCTAAACTGATGTATGTCTGGAAATGGAAGTGAAAGACAAATAAGATTATACTCCTTAAAATTGAGACAAGTGGACGGGATAGGGAACTATAATAAATAATGATAATACTTGAATTTGTTATAGCGCTTTGCACGTCCTCTGGACTGTGTCTCAATATCTTCTATTAACACAAATGAAATATTAATTCAGTGGATTTATAATTAACTGCCTCAACATATAACTGCTTTGGTGCTGCAGTGAAGGTGGTGCACATATACTGAAAGTCTACAACTAGGAATAAATGAGAAACAAGAATATTTTACACAGGAAAGCAGCAAAATACAATGATAAGTTGTCACTTTTATTGAATATTAACAGTGTCAGAAACCATTTTACAATCGGTACAAGTTACCCACAAGATTGACATAAATGTTGGACAAAAATCATAGCGATAATTTGTGATACAGTAAAAGGAAACGCAGCCACCTCATCCAAATAATACAGTGCTCAATTAAGTTTCCGCGTTGATTTGCAAAACCTGGTCACTGTTTCTTGGAAACCAATTTAACCATCATATGCTTCTTTGTATTTTCTTCTTTTTTCAGCAGGATAATAGAACATTTAGGGACAAAAATGCAGGCCAGTAGCCCCAAACCAAAACCAAATTACAATTGTAAAGCAACACTTGCAAAAATAATTGAAAATAAAGTACTGTAATTGGAATTAAATATATTTTCAAGAACAAAGCACCACTTGATAAGATTCTTAGTTGGGCAGTAAAATGTTGGAAGTGTTCAATAGTACGTGAAAGTAATTGTAACACAAGTAGGAACACATTATGTTAGAATGTCTCTACTAAATGAAAGTCTGTCTGTTGTGTACATGATGCTTACTGGAGAATACTATTATTTGTGCTGTGCAATAGGACAATTAGATCTCACGTGGGTCAAAATCTATAGCTGCTAATTGTTTATAAAATTAAATTGTATGTCTAATCAAATGATTATATTCTATTAGAAACATGCAGTGTAATAATCTCTTCCAAAAACAAATTGGAGCCGACTTGATCTACTTCAAAGGACTAAGCATATATAATTAACTTTATAAATGTGATTCCATTGTCATAAATATTCTGCTATTCTTTCCACCAAAGAAACCTGCACGTTTAATTATACTTTATGATTTTGCTTTGGAAAAAAGTGTTTTATTAGCTCAATGACCTACAGAAATATATTTAAACTTTTTTCAGCAATGTTTTAAATATATATATTAATTCAGAGTAAAATGCCACGTATTTGTTTTTTTAACATGCAGCATTAAACATAGAAGTGCAACGTTTTATGTCAACTGAAAATTTTTCCATTCAAATGGTAACAAGAAATTGTGAAATTAGATTGAAAGAATACAAAATTACTTCAACTATCTTTGTGTGCAAATTGGAAACTATCAGACTCAGACTTGCGAAACATAATATTTTGGGAAATCATTTGCACGATAGGGAATTGAGGAGGACCAAAACAATATACGGTATAGCTACGTAGATGCATGTCTGGAAATGGAAGTGAACGAGAAATAAGATTAAACTCCTGCAAATTGAGACAACCAATGGACGGGATAGGGAACTGCAATAAATAACAATAATAATTGCATTTTATGCAGTGCTTTGCATGTCTCCTAGACTGTGTCTCAATGTCTTGTATTAAAACTAATAAAATATTAATTCAATAGATTGATAATTAACTGCCTCATGATATAACGGATAAAGTACTGCACTGAAGGTTGTGCACACATATAGCAAGTCTACAGCTAGGTATAAATGAGAAACAAGAATTAATAAAATGGAAAGCAAGCCAAATACAATGAAAAGATGATACCTTTACTGTGTATTAACAGTGCCAGAAACTATCTTACACTCGGTATAAGTCAATTACAACATTGATATAAACGCTGGACAAACATTTAGCGATACCTTGGGATACAGTAAAGGAAAAACAGCCACCTCATACAAATGATGTGGAACTCAATTATATTTCCGCTTTGATTAGGAAAACGTGGTCACTGTTTCTTGGAAGCCACTTTACCCATGATATGCTTTTTAGTATTTTCTTCTTTTTTCAGCAGGATAATATATAATTTAGGGGCAAAAATACAGGCCAGTAGCCCAAAGCTTGATGCCAAAATGGCAAATATTTCTACAGCCACAGTGTATTTACCAGGAGAGCTTACATAAGCTGGAATAAAAGTTATCCAAACAGCACAGAAGATAAGCATGCTGAAAGTGATGTGCTTCGCTTCATTGAAGTTGTCTGGCAGTCTGCGAGCTAGAAAAGCAACGCCAAAGCAAATACAAGACAAAAGTCCAATGTAACCAAGCACACAGTAAAAGGCAACTGTAGATCCCAGATGACATTCAAACACAATTCTCTCAGTAAAATATTCACTATTTTTCCGAGGATAAGGAGGTGACAAACTAAGCCAAACAGTACATATTAACCATTGTATCAGGGTAAGGATGAAAACACTCAGACGTTGTTGTGTGGACGCAAACCACTTCATCATGTTGTTACTGGGAAGTGTTGCATTAAATGCCATCACCACAACTATTGTTTTTACCAAAACACATGAAATACACAGGACAAAAGTGATACCAAAGGCCATGTGACGCAACCTGCAGGACCAGACTGAAGGCTCTCCAATGAATGTAACTGAGCAAAGAAAACACAACGCTAACGCGACAAGCAGCAGAAAGCTTAACTCTGAGTTATTAGCTTTAACAATAGGAGTGTCTCTGTGAACATAGAACGCTGTGAGTACACTTATAGTCAAGCAGACTCCAAGCAATGCAAGCGTGACTAGAACAATCGCTAATGTCTCCTCGAAGGAGAGGAATTCAATTTCCTTCAGTAGGCAGTTATCTCGTTTATCATTGGACCGGTATTCCGAAGGACATTTGAGGCACATGGCGGAATCTGAAGAAAGAAAGTCAATTGTGATTGAAAGAACCTGAATTGAAATCTGTTCAATAATTGTTTGAGAATTTAGGAAAGAATTGATAGGTGTGTTTATTCTTACCAGTGACATTACTAATTTCACCATCAGCACATTCTATACAATCAAAACAACACTTTGGTTGTCCTCTTCTTGCTGCCTTCCTTGTCCCAGGGAGACAACTGTCAGAACAAACTGCGCGAGGGACCTAGTTATAGGGAAAGCGATATATCAAATATTGATATTATACAATAGTTCCATTTAATTAATATATCCCCCAATTCATGCTGAGTTGTAAAAGCATTTGCATTGTGATTGCTGCTCAACTCTTTTCACATCTGAAGCCCAAGTGCTCAGCAAACGTTCCTACCGTAATCCGACCTCCGCTCCATACAATCGTCTCTTCCCTCAATTTAAACTCTTCCCCTGTTGGAGCAGATCCATCATAGTGACCAACAGTGACTGTCTCTGTTCCGCCCAGGTCACTTGGCTGCCAGTTTACTATGTCATAAGTTGGCACTGGGTCCCCGTTTTCATCGAAATGAACATTTTCACCAATCTTTGTGCTGAAATTTACCATTTTCATGTAATGCAAAACCTTTTTTGGAATGAAGCATGAGAAGTGGAAATAATCGTTTTTAATTCACAAATTCATTTTAACACTTATCAGGTAGCAATATGCGGATCCTTAATATATGAAATATTTCACGGCGCACGTTTTACAGGTAAACGATTTAGGACGGGGTTGTGTTCCTGAGAAAATGTTCTCAGATTGTATCGTCCTAAATCAAAACGCGTTTTCCATTGCGGTCACATTATATAACCTGAGATGTGTTCTTTTCTCAAAATTATCAGATCTTAAACCCAATAAATAACACACCAAACACACAAGATAACATTTGCAGACAAGAGTGGGTACTTGAGGTAACTGTATGGTATTGTACTTTAATACTGGCAAATGTTAACACAGTCGTATGTTTTGCTAATCTTCTTGCACCCGGAGCTGTAGCACACCTTGAACTTGCCAGTATATAGTCCTTATTCTGTTTTACAGTCGCCCCCTTCGATCGATCTAGCCCTAACGCCCTCCCGATATCTGTACCTATTTACCTATGCGCTTATCACCTCCAATTAAATATTTAAAGTGATTACTTTGAGGGGTCTCTTGCCGCTAGTGGTAATACCGCTGCTCATGTCACTTAATGCTCTGTTTTCTGACATGATAGAATCGAAGTATCGGCTGTAAATTGCTTGACGTTGCTAGGGAATATTCGGAAATTACTGTAAAACTCACGTGGCGTGGTGACGCTTCAAAATCAGCGGGCTTTTAAACAACGACGTAGTGACATGCTATTGGGCAGTTCAAATGCTAGAATAAACGATATCAGGTGAGAGAGTGATTTACCCTCGAATACACTATGGACTGTGTGAATGGACAAAAAGGATGCATGAAATTCGACCGCAATATTCAAAACATGAGCGCATGCTCAAAAAATATATTTTTCGTTAAAACGAAACCAAGTTTCCTGTATCGATTTTAAAAAAATGTTAACAAATTATGTTCTTTCAATCAAACTGTCCTAAATAGAAGTGTCCTTAATCGAGGCTTACTTGTAACAAACAATTTGTTTATTTGATATAGCGCTTTTCATGTCTTCTATACCTTTCAAAGCACTTCACAGAATATACTGTAAAGTGAATTGACTGCAAATATTTGTGGGCGATACGTGGCGGTCAATTGGACACAGCAGCGTCCACATAAACAGTGCTGTGCAAGTATTTCGCAACTGTCATGATTGCCACTGACGCAATGAAGTAATTCTCAGCATCCATCCTGTACTATTCCATTACCGCCCTTTTTGTTCATGTCAGTTGATCTTTTGTAGACGTTGGGTAAGAACAAAATTGAGGAGTCAATGATGTACTTCCAGCTAAATTGTATGAAATCACCCTTTATTGAAGATCACATTTACGTGAATGTTCCTCAACAAAATATGGATGGCCATGATATGAGGGTACATTCAAAAGTAAAATTGGAAAACTGAAACAAAGGCAGACAAATCCATGAAAATAATATAATGCATATAAACATTGAACCACAGATCACCAGATGATTTCAGATGAAGAAGACGCTTTAGGACATCAGATTCCATGCTGCCAAAATGCTCATAACAACAACACCTTTGATTTATCTAGCAACATCCACGCCAGACGACGTCTCAGAGGGCTTGCTGTGAGAGTCGTGTTTCACTCTATAGACTGCAGCAATGGGTTAGAGCTGTCTACAGTAAAAGGTTCGACTACATCTGACACTGATACACTGTTGAATTATTTTACTTTTATTTGAAAACGGATATGAACAACTTCTTACTTGCCATGGTTGAAAGTTTGAAATATTTGCACAACTTTCATTGCGAAATGGACCTTTCCCACTTTGACATGACAGCATGTCATCAAGAGCATGAGCTATGCCGTAGGTTGCTGTATAGACATTGTAGGTTACACGATACTGAGACACATCTGTAAATGGATTATTTACAGTCCGTAAATCCTCTCGTCCTGTACATTCCTTCATTCCATTTCCTTTGTGCTCCTCGTTACTCAGTGTACAGTTGAAGGCCAATTTCCAAAACTCTTCCATTAAGAGGTTTCCTGGGAATGCAGACGGATGAACTTGCAGCAGAAACTCTCTCAACCCTGGAATATGTACTTTGCGAATCGCAATTCCAATTGTCCCAGAGAGGAATTGTTTGCTTTCGTCTGAGGGCAGAAGTGTTGTCGTGACCCAGGCCTCACTTCCTATCCATTGAATACCTGTCACATTTTGTCGCACAATTTCTTTCAATAGAGTAGTCATATGAGAATGAACAACAAATGCTACAATAACCCTTGTGGTAGATTTCTTAATCACTTCTATTGTTTTAAGCAATTCTTCCCTTGAGTATGTGTTATGGAAAGACTCGGAGAACGCAATACAAACACCCAGTTGCTGCACAGCGTGTGTGAAGGATTGCATTGCAAAGTTACCGTAGTCATTGTCAATTCTAATGGTCCCAATCCACATCCACCCAAAATGCTTCACCAGCTGGGCCAAGGCTCTCACCTGATAGTAGTCACTTGGTACAGTTCTAAAAAATGATGGATATTCCTTCCTGTTGCTCAGACATTCACACGTAGCAAAGTAACTTACCTACGGAAATTCAAATGAGAATGCAATACAAACATAGAGAAATATAACAGATGAATTTGAAACCAATTTATAATTGACGTGTGGTCAGAATGTTCACATCTCAAGTGTAAGGTATTATCAGTATTACTCAAAGCCTATTAAATGTTATAAATTATCTCTTCTATGACATCTTGATTGCATCAATTTAGCAGTGAACATGTTTATAGGCTAAGATGATATTGGACTCTTCCTATTGCCCCACCCATCGTACTTTCATTCATGCAATTGCAAATATATTATCCACTTATCATTCTGAATGTATAAGTAGAGTAGAATTTTGTGATATTATCAAGTTAATGATTCTATTGCTCGTAAATTTGCTTTCAGCGTCTTTGCACGTCTTCCCGACGTGAAAGTAGTAATGTATCAATTTCATCTGTTGTTGTTGCTGAACAACACTTCAGAACTTGAACCAATGGATAGAATACTAGCTCAATCTGAATATTATTTATGTTAAGCAGACTTCTCTCTAGTGTGAGAAAAAAATTAATTGGTTCATATACTTATTTATTTTTTAAGTAAGAGGATTCCAATGATGTACAACAAAATGGAAGTTGATACTAAAATGAATTGAATATACGTTTTGTATTCTTGTGCTTCAATAAACTGACGTGTTATTTCATGAAATAGCTTACCAGAGGAATCCTAAAAGGATTAATCAAAGTTGCTATTGCTGAGGACCTTGTGGAACTAGAGTCACCAACAATAGCTGAAATCACTGGTGCTCTTTGGCAGGTTATATTTGTAGATGTTTCTTCGAGTCTGCTTAAGAAATCAAAGGTCGTTTTTAGTGACAAAGCAACCATTCCGCAATTGTCAGAAATCCAGTAGCCCAGAGTGATGTTCGGAAGTAGGGTCTGGTCTTTGTTTATTTCTGTTATAGCGAAGATCATCGCCATTGCAAAGCGAAACTGTCTGAACTTTAACCTGAGGAAATGAAGTACAGTATATAGCAATTGTTTTAAAAATGAGTCGTTAGAAAATTGAAAGTAATAATCTAGCTTTACTATAGACATATTGCTGTTTGATCACAAATAACAAAAGTATATCCGGAGATACAAACGACCCAAAACTGTTTGGGAATTCACGACCGGATGTTCACAATGCACAAAGTGCTTCCTTTTAAATAAAAATCAAATGCCTCGAGTTTTGAGAAATGCACACTTGTTCCTATGTTATCATCATTAAACATTTCTACTGAGAAATTACACCATTGTCTATATTTCAGGGTTATATGAATTTTTGGATCAATTGACAATGGAGTGTATTTCAATACGGAATAGTAACTTGCAAACTGTGTTGACACGGACTCTACAAAGATGGGAAATCAATGCAAATCGGTTAATATAAATATTAGATATTCCAATAGATATTGGCTTTCATTGAGCTGTCATCTCAGTGAGTTTTATACAACAACAAAAACAAAATTACATTTGTAGAGGTCGAGTGTTAATAAGGAGTTAATAATTTGATCAAAATTTGTTATATTCATTGAATACAATCGTGGCCATTGAATTTACATGAAAGCTGTTGAAGATTTCAAACAAATCTCGCCTGGAATTTATATGCATTTGATAAGCGTATTTATTTCACTTTTGTTGAGACTAATTTACAAATCGTAAAAGAATGCGTGCGGAGATTTCGCAAGATCCACCAGACTCAATGGCAAGTAGGTCTTACACACAAAATAACTCGGATGTGTTTTATTTAAAATTGTTTGTAACATAGTTATAGTTTCCTTTAAGCGATTTGAAGTTGTTGGCATGTATTTTATAAATATTTGTGAAATATGTTAGAATAAATTCTGTGAAACGCTTTGAGACGATGGTAAGATGTGAAATGCGCTATATCAAATGCGAAGATGATTATTATTATTATATAAAATTGATTTATAAGATATGCAGGAGGTAACGTTACACTAACATTGTACATTTTACCACTTGTGGTTGGGTTTTGAAGGTGTTTTTCAGATTCTCATCTTTGCCATGAATACTGAAAACTCCGCCAAGAACGATGTCACCGTCTTTTGACAAACTGAGCATATCAAAAATTCCCCAGCGTTTGCAGGTTGGTCCTTCAGGCAGCCTCACAGAATCAATAACAGAAAAAAAGAGTAGTACAGGTACGTACAATAAAGGGTGATACATTGCTTTTGCAAGTTTCAATCAGTTTACTGAAGTACTGTAGTGCCAATTAACCTTATATACTTTAATATGCAGTAACATTACAATGACAACTTGTGTACGTTTGCCTTGAACTAAATTATTTTTCAGATAATTTGAAAACATTAGGGACCGTTCCCAGTAGGAAAGTAATTACAATTGTAATCTTTGTCAAGATAATGAAACCAATTGTGATGGGAGATATTTAATTACGTGGCAGTCTGATCACAAATGTTTACCCGTTCCAGTAATTTGAAGTCCTGTAGCTTGATGGTTAGAGTGCGCGTCTCACAAGTGATTGGATCAGGATTCTATACAAGGGAATTCAATTGCCTACAGCATTTTGCCTACAATATATGCACTCAATTCATTTTACAGTATATTCTGTGAAGAGATTTGAGACATCTTGAAAACAGGATTAGGTGTCTCATCAAACGCAAGAATTATTATATATATTTAATATGTTTTTTTCCAAGTCAAAAATTTTGTTCTGAAGTTATAAGCAACATGGCTGAGATTGTAGTTGCATTATATTGTACAGTTTCAGTTAATTTACGTTAAAGAACAGTTAACATATGAAGCTCTGCCTACCCAGTGTGTTCTGTACAGGAGCCAGTGTTGCTCATCAATTACAATGGTTACCATATAAGGCGTGTATCCTGGTTGGAGAAATAGACTGTCGTATTAAAAAAAGTTTCCATTTCAAGCAGCATTTATCAAGTCCAAAAGTCTCTAAATGCTTCACAGAAATTGCTATTAAGTGTGCAGAATATTTCAAGCAAATAATTTGACGAAGGTATTTGCTGATGAAGAGTACTAACTGATGAACATTAAACACAATGCAAACTGTTCCCATGTTTTTGTTGTCTATTGACGTTTGAACAAAGTAAACTGCATTCAGCAAAATCAATTACACACTTAAATTTGATTGTTATTAGAAAACTAACACTGGAATAAATCAGAATATCAAGATACGAGAGTCAAAGCAAATCAAAAGACAACAACAAAAAGCTAACCAACATGCAACGTGTTCAATTTCTTTTATGTTTAATCAGAAAAACCGTTCATTCTTTCTCGGAAGCTAAAGTGCTTCTTTAAGCATGTGAAATCTGAGTTCAATAAATGTGCAGTGCCTTGGAACGTCCTCTTGACGTATTTGTAGTAACTAAAACATATCCACTGAATCCTGGAAGCCACTATACCCATTAAATGCATTTTAGTGTTTTCTTCGTTTTCAGCAGGATAATATAATATTTAGGGGCAAAAACGTAGGCCAGAAGCCCAAAGCTTGATGCCACAATGGCAAATATTTCTACAGCAACACTGTATTTTCCAGGAGAGATTACATAAGCAGGAATGACAGTTATCCAAACAGCAGAAACGATAAGCATGCTGAAAGTGATGTGCTTCGCTTCATTGACGTTGTCTGGACGGCGGTGAGCTAGCAAAGCAAAACCAAAGCAAACACAAGACAACAGTCCAATGTAACCAAGCACACAGAAAAGGGCCACTGCAGATCCCACATGGCATTCAAATACAATTCTCTCAGTAAAATATTCACTATTTGTCAGAGGATAAGCAGGTGACAAACTATGCCAAACAGCACATATTAAGCATTCTATCAGGATAAGGAATAGATCACTCAGACGTTGTTGTGTAGGACCAAACCACTGCATCAACTTGTTGCTGGAAAGTGTTGCATTAAATGCTATTACCACAACTATTGTTTTTCCCAAAACAAAGGAAATACACAGAACAAAAGTGATACCAAACGCCATGTGATGCAAACTACAGGAACAGACTGAAAGCTCTCCAACGATTGTAGCTGAAAAAAGAAAACACAAAGCTAACGCGACAAGCAGCAGAAAGCTTAACTCTGAGTTACTAGCTTTAACAATATGAGTGTCTCTGTGAACATAGAAAGCTGTGAATACACTGATAGTTAACCAAATTCCAAGCAATGTAAGTGTGACTAGAATAATCCCTCATGTCTCCTCGAAGGAGAGGAATTCAATTTCCTTCAGTAGACAGTGATCTCGTTTATCATTGGACCGGTGTTGCAAAGGACATGTCAGGAACAGGACGGAAACTGACGAAAGAAAGTCGATTGTGATTCATAGAACCTGAATTGAAATCTGTTAGTTAAATGTTTGAGAATTTAAGAAAGAATTGTTAGCTGTGTTTATTCTTACCAGTGTTGTTACTAATTTCACCATCAGCACATTCTATACAATCAAAGCAACACTTTGGTTGTCCTCTACTTGTTTCATTCCTTGTCCCAGGGAGAAAACTGTCAGAGTAAACTGCCCGTGGGACCTAGTTATAGAGAAAGGCATATATCAGATGTTGCTATTATACAATAGTGCTTTTCCTGACGTCAGGTGCCTTGTATCGTATTGGTTAGAGGATGGCCGTGCTTTGCCCACAAAATATACATTTGTTCACTTGATAGTATATTCTGTGACTTGTTTTGAGATATCTGAGTCCTGTAGTTCAGTGATGTGGAGTTAAGTGGTTAGAGAACTGGGACCAATTCCATTCAGGGCGAAACTTTGTGCAAATTTCCATACTCCATACACCTAATCATAATCCCTCAAAAATAAAACACTATAATAGATTGGTATTTTAAATCAACGATTGTTTATGATACACCACTGTGCGCAACTGGCTGCCGCGTTTCACCCTCAAATATACATTCAATTCACTTTACAGTACATTCTATGAAGAACTTTGAGACACAGTCTAAAAGATGTGAAAAGCGCTGTATGAAATTCAAAGATTATTATCATTAAGAAGCACATGATAAGGAGCTATATCAAATTACGTATTATTCATACTATTAAGTGATTCTTCAGTTCCATGTAGTTAACTCATCCCACAATTCATGTTGAGTTGCAAGAGTATTTGCATTGTGATTGCTGCTCAACTCTTTTCGCATCTGAAGCCCAAGTGCACAGCAACCGTTCCTAACATAATCCGACCTCCGCTCCATACAATCATCTCTTCCCTTAATTTAAACTCTTCCCCTGTTGGAGCATATCCATCATAGTGACCGACAGTGAGTGTCTCAGTGCCGCTCAGTTCACTTGGCTGCCAGGTTATAATGTCGTACATTGCCATTGGATCCCCGTTTTCATCGAAATCAACATTGTCACCAATGTTTGTGCTGAAATTTACCAATTTCATGCAATGCAAAATCTATCTTGGAATAAAGCGGTGGAAGTGGAAATAATCTTTTTTATTTCACACAATCATTTCAACACTTAGAAGGATGCCATATGCGTATACGTAATATGCGAAGCAATACAAGTCTCGCGTGTTACAGGCAGGTTCCAATCTCATTCTAATTACTATACAGAAAAAGCTGTAGTTAGCACTTGGTTGCATTCCTGAAAAACGGTTCTCAAATCGAAACGTCCTAAATCAAAACGCAGTTTCCCAGTCCTTCCCATTAAATAATCTGAGAAGCGTTCTTTTCCCAATATTGTCTTACCTTAAACCTACTAAACAACACACAAAACACAGGAAATAACATACAAGATAATATATATAGGCAAGAAGGGTTACTTGGTGTAACTGTACAATACTGTAATTTAATACTGCCAAACATTAAAACAGTCCTATGTTTTGATAATCTGCTTGCACTTGTAGCTGTAACAGGTTTTGCACTTGCAAGTATATTGTCCTTTTTCTGTTTTATAGCACAGTAGCCCCCGTCGATCTAGCTAGCCCTAACGCCCTCCCGGCGTCCGTATCATTTTTGCCAAACTCTTTTGCGCTTTATCAGCTCCAATTTAGTATTTAAGGTGATGACTTTGCGGGATCTTTTGCTGCTATCGGTATTACGGCTGCTCATATGACTTACTGTGCTCTGTCCTGACATGGTCGAAACGTGGTAGAGGCTGTAAATTGCTCACAGTTGCTCGGGAATGTTCGGAAATTTCTTTAAAACTGAAGTGGCATAGCCTCCCTTCGAAATCAGCTGGCTTTTAAACAATGATGTAGTGACATTCTATTGGCCAGTTCAAACAATTTACACTGTATCAGGTGAGAGCGTGATTTTCCCGCGAATACACTATGGACTGTACGAATGCACAAAAGGGACACGCGAAATGCGATCACCATATTCAAAATATGTGCTTCGCATACGCACAAAAGAGTTCTGTTCGTTAAAACCAAATGTCCTATATAGATAAAAAGGTGTTAAAAAATTATGTTCATTCAATCGAAACATCCTAAATAGAAGCGGCTTTAATCGATGTTTCCTGTAATAAATACTTATCTGGATACTGGAAAAGTTCCATCGATTGGAAGATTGCAAACGTAACTCCACTATTTAAGAAGGGCGTGAGAGAAAACATGGGGAACTTTAGACCAGTTAATCTGACATCAGTGGTAGGGAAAATTCTTGAGTCCTTAATCAAAGAAGTCATTAAGGGAGACCTGGAAGACCATAACAATGTTAGACAGAGTCAGCATGCTTTTACAAGAGGGAAGTCATGCATAACTAATCTTTCAGATTTTTTTGAGGATGTATCTAGCAGGTTAGATACGGCGGAACAAGTAGATGCAGTATAGTTAGATTTTAAGAAGGCATTTGATAAAGTGCGACACAAAAGGCGATTGCACAAAATCAAGGCCCATGGGATTAATGGGAACATATTAACATGGATAGAAGAGTGGCTATTGGGCAGAAAACAGTGAATAGGAATAAATCGGTCATTCTCGAATTGGCAGGATGTAACTTGTGGATTGCCACAAGGATCAGTACTTGGCAAGCCTGTACGCAGGATTCTTAATGGGGGGGGGGGGTGAATTGCTAGTGATGGGACCAACAATGGCTCGGGGCTTGGGGGCTGCCCCCGAAGCACCCTCGTGGTTCCGACGTTTTACACAGTTTGAGTCAGGCCCGTACGCAGAGGGGGTGCGACGGGTGAGTACGCAACCCCACAAATTATAAAAGGTCCACATTTTCCGTGGTAGAGAATTGTATTTTTATCAAATTTAAATACCAAGTAAATTTATTGAGCATTCGTGTAACAAATATTTCTTCAAAACTATGTATTACTTATAAATACACATCTTTGAATGTTTTAGTATTAATATAAAATTACTCGCACACCAGAATCGGCGTCTACCCAAAACATACCGCGTCGATAGACGCGCTAGTCAATGACGTGGCGAGTCTGTGACTCACCGCGTAAACATAGGCATGCGCCAAGCCTCAAATCCATCCTCGTTTGGAAATCATCCCGTATACAGACGCAAAGGTAGCACCACTTCTGGAAGTTAAAATCATCTTTTCATCTGATCACCGTAAGTAAAAATTACTCACGTTTTGAGAGGTGTGACTGTAATGCTAGCAAACAATGACAACATATTTGCAAGCTTCTGAGAAATTAAAGCTTTTGAGAATCCAACAAAAAAGTTATATGTGTCTGGACGGGAATGCCTATCTTTAAAAAAAATACTAATGGACGTAGGCCTATGCTTTAGCGCCTATGTCTACGTGGTGTGTCAATTGGAAATCATCCCGTATACAGTCAGTACGTAAAAAGGAAGCACCACTTTGTGGAAGCTGAAATCATATTTTAATCTGATAAATGTAAGTAAAAATGATTTAAGTTTTGATAGGCGTGTTTCTGAAATATCATGTTTCTTGTTTTGTCTTGATTATCACATTTGAATTATATTATTAAAAATGTATTCCTGTAATTAAAAATTGCTTTTAGAGACGTCCACTGGCATGCAAAAATAATATCACCGCAAAGATAAACAGTGCTACTTTATTTCACATTCAATTGTATACCCAGAGTGAAGCTATTTTTAACCAGATTAATCTTCATATCATGTTCAACTTGTTTTTTAATTGTTTCCTCGGGCCTATGTTTACCTTTTTACCACTTGCGGCCTCTTTACCAGATGAAGGCGTTATTTACTGGAGCAATTTTACCTACATTCCAAAAACATCAATGTCGCACGAATTTGGCCTAAAAATAGATTCAACATCATCTGATCTAGCGAACTGGGGCATTGACAACCACACTTCTCCACTGATCCCTTCTCTCCATGCAGCTTGCCAACTCCCGCCTGCCAATACCCAAATCGCTCTCCAGAGTATCGATGTAGGTTAGGGCCGGTCTACCTCGTGTTCTGTGACCGTGCAATGGTTTCCCATAGAATAGCACTATGGACAGTTTCCTCCCGGCTTCTCCAGCTATGTCCGGTAAACCTAAGACGCCTCTGCAGTAATGTCTGTGATACCAGTGTGGTAGTGTACCATATAGCTCAGTATTTGTCAGATTCATTAGATGCTGCCTTTTGCATTCAATGTGCACTGATGGTCCAAACAAGTGAGAGGAAACAGATGGGGGCATTTGTTAATACACCCTTTAACATGTTCTACAAACTATACGAGAAGGCGAAGGAACATGAACGAAATGGTTATCACGTAAATTCTATGATTATATCGGCATCAAAGCGCGACTCTGTTGCGAACCCACAACATAAGATAGACATTCGTTTGGTCGATGAAAAGAAGAAAAACATTGAAAGAAATCGACATATCATAAGAACAGTTCCCGAAGCTGTATTATTCTGTGGACGTCAGTGCATTGCACGTACAGGAGATAATGAAAGAGTCATGGAAACTAACACCGTTACGAGTGACGTCACACAATACAGTGGTAATCCGGGAAAATTTCTGGCAGCCCTACAGATGATTGCGAAGCATGACGAGGTTCTTCGACATCACCTTGCTAGTATTGGACTCGCAAATAGGAATTCTAAATATACCTCACCTAGAATACAGAACGATATCATCACAATCATCGGCCATGATATAATGGCATTGTGGAAAAGGACTAAAAAAAACTAACTAATAAAACATAGGGGAGTCTCACTCCTAAAAAACATCACGACTTAACCGATCTACTCTCCCCCTACACGCTCACCCGAACCCTCCGTTCAACTGGACTTGTGCTGCTCCAAGCCCCCCGCCCGAACCGCCCCACCATCGGAGGCCGGGCCTTCAGTTTCTCCGCTCCCACCTTATGGAATGCCATCCCTCAATCCCTCCATTTCGTCTCTTCCCTTTCCTCTTTCAAGGCCGGTTTGAAGACTTTCCTCTTCGATCGTGCCTTTAGTTCCACTCCGAACTCTTTTACCTCCCCTTCGTGTTTCACCCCTTCCCAAACACTCCCCTCCCAGCTCGGGTTACACGCCACCTGGTCAGCGCCTTGGGACGTCCTCCCGACGTGAAAGGCGCTCTATAAATGTAAATTGTTGTTGTTGTTGTTGATAGAGCGTGTTGCATGTACATATTTACAGTATAACTTATTTAGAGGCCGGCCATGATGTAAGATACAGTATAAATATTGGAAGTGAAAGTAAAGTATAAGAATCTTAGAGTATAAGTATTGATAAAATTTATTTCAATGATTTTTATATTTACTGTATATAATTCAATAGTTTTAGATGTTTAACTATGTGATGCTACAACAGATGATTGCAAGGCAACGAAGACCAGGCAATCGAAAACCAAATGCACATTCCTAATTTTTTTTAATGTAGAGTCTTACATTCGAAATTCTTTTTAATAAGTGAAAACAATTAAAGTTGAATTGAAAATAATTCGGATTTAATGTGGTGTTCCAATAACACCACTTGTTCTAGTTAAAAAGAAAGTGTGATGACAAAATGTCGGATGAAAAAAACATTTTAAGCAATTGTTATCTGAATTTACGGTCTCTATGGGGTATGTTGCGACCCTATGAATTATTATTTGGGGAAGGCGAACATTCACAACATGAGTTTGTGGCCTCTCTGCATATTATTGATAGACTTGTGCCTCCCTAAATATTGTTTTTAAAAATAGCAATCCGAACAGTCACAAAACTCCTAATTGAAAGTTTTTCCCCATAGGAAGTTGTGACTGTGTGGTCCATAAGAATAGTTGAGCGCAATAGGTTACACTTTATTTAGTGTAAAAGATGTGTAAAAAAAATTAGTACCTGTATATGGTTTAGCTTGAATGAGCCGTAATTAAAATGAGAAAAAAAAGGAAGTAAATTGAAGAGAAGCTTTTGTGGTATGTTTTATATAATGTCTGCATTTAAAGAGGACAATGGTGGGTCTGACTTTGCTCTGGACGCGGAGTATGGCCAGATCCCATCCATGTTCCATAGATTTGGGATTATATTAAAAGTACCGGACAGCGATATGTCTGACTTTGCTCTGGATGCGGAGTATACGCCAGATCCTAACCACGTTCCATATTTACTGAGTAATAGCAAAGTAAAAATACAACCAATAATTTGGAACATTTGATGCAAGCACGAAGCGAGAAATTAGAGTAAACTTTGAAGATATAAGAATTTTTTTTAAAAAAAATAGCCTGATTTATTTTATGTATCATTTATTTTGTGTATACCAGCATTTACTTAAAATGTTTGTAGAAATTAAATATGGATAAATTTTACTTGTGGCAATTGTGCCAGTCAACTTGTGGCAGTTTGAATTTACTGCAGCCATTGACTGGGCAGTTCAAATTCACTGCCTGCAGCGACTCTGTTTTATGTGGACAAAATGACATTACATAACCCTTTGGTTTCCACATCAACTAAAAGTGTTTCTGCAGTTAATGATCATGTCATGTTAACAACTGAATATGTTTAATAAAATGTAAGATTTCACCTTGTAATTTAGTTCTTACAGATACTGACAAAAATGCCATTCCATGCAGCCACTTCTTTTGGGTCAACCTATACTTTTCACGCCAACTCCCTAACACACAAAGCTGATTTTCGTTTTTAATTTCACTCAACTCTGTTTTGTATGCGTTGGGTGTTGTCGAGTGCGAGGTGATGGGGTTGATAGGTAGAATAAACACGAGTACAGTTCGAGAAGTGATAGTATTAAGAATGTCAGTATACTGTAATATTTTATGTAACATTTAATAATGCTGTTCAGAATTTTTGTGGCTGTGCTGTTTATGTAACTCATGATATTCATAGATTAGATTCATAGATTCATAGAATTTTACGGCACAAAAGGAGGCCATTCGGCCCATCTAGTCTGTGCCGGCTCTTTGAAAAGAACATTTCAATCCCACTGCCCTGCGCGCTCCCCATAGCCTAATAGACCTGTTCTCCCTAAATAAAGATCTAATTCCCTTTTAAAAGTTATTATCGAATCAGCCTCCACCACCTTTTCAGGCAATGCATTCCAGATTCGAACAACTCGCTGAGTGAAAAAAATTCTCCTCAGCTCCCCTCTACTTCGCCTTGAAACTATTTTAAACCTTTGACCACGAGTCACAGATTCACCCATGAGTGGAAATAGTTTTTCTCTATTTGCCCTGTTGAAACCCCTCATGACCTTATAAACCTCTATTAGGTCTCCCCTCAATCTTCTCTGCTCCAGAGAGAATAAACCTAGCCTATCTAGCCTCTCCTCATAGCTGAAGTCCCTCAATCCTGGCACCATCCGAGTAAATCTCCGTTGTACCCTTTCCAATGCCTTCACATCCTTTCTGTAGTGTGGTGACCAGAATTGAACACAGTATTCCAGCTGAGGCCTCACCAAAGTATTATAGAGGTTAGTCAGCACTTCCTGACTTTTGTACTCTATACCCCTATTTATAAAGCCTAGTATCCCATATGCCTTCTTAACAGCCTTGTCTACCTGTCCTGCCACATTCAACGAGTCACTAACACAAATCCCCAGGTCTCTCTGTTCCTTCACACCATTTAAAATTGTACTATCTAGCCTATATTGCCTCCCTTCATTTCTTCTCCCAAAATGCATCACCTCAAACTTCTCTGCATTAAACTTCATCTGCCTTGTGTCTGCCCAATTTACCAATTTGTCTATATCCTCTTGCAGATGGCTACCATCCTCCTTACTATTTACTATTCTCCCTAACGTAGTGTCATCTGCAAACTTGGAAACTGTACTCCGTACACCCAAGTCGAGACCATTGATGTAGATTACAAACAGCAATGGTCGCAAAACTGATCCCTGTGGCACACCACTGCTCACTTCCCTCCAATCTGAAAAACAGCCGCTCACTACAACTCTCTGCTTTCTGTTTCACAGCCAGTTGTGGATCCACGTTGCCACTGTCCCTTTTACGCCATGGGCCTTTAATTTCATAATAAGTCTCTCATGTGGCACTTTGTCAAATGCCTTTTGAAAGTCCATGTAAACTACATCAACTGCGCTACCATTATCCACCCATTCCGTTACCTCATCAAAAAATTCCAGCAGATTTGTAAGGCAAGATTTGCCTTTAACAAATACATGTTGACTGTCCTTTATTAGCCTATATCTTTCTAAGTGAACATCTAGCTTGTCCCTGATTATGGACTCTAGAAGTTTGCCCACTACCGACGTTAGACTGACTGGTCTGTAGTTACCAGGCTTGTCCTTCTGCCCATTAACACAAGGGAGTAACATTAGCTATCCTCCAGTCCTCTGGCACGAGCCCTGTGTCCAAGGAAGATTGAAAGATCGTGGCCAGAGTCCCTGCTATTTGCTCCCGTGCCTCAATTAGTAACCTAGGGTGCATCCCATCCGGACCAGGTGACTTATCCACCTTGAGCAACGTCAACCTTTTTAGAACTTCCTCTCTGGTTACAATTGTACTATCCATTTCGCCTACCCTCTCCTCTAATACCATGGCATTGGCTGTATCCTTTTCTTTTGTGAAGACAAATGCGAAGTACTCATTCAGTACATCAGCCATGCCTTCTGCCTGCATAATGAGATTTCCTCCTAGGTCCCTAATTGGCCCCACCCTATCCTTGACCAACATTTTTCTCTTAATATGTTGGTAAAAAACCTTAGGGTTCCCCTTAATCGTACTCGCTAATTGTTTTTCGTGCAGTCTCTTTGCCCCTCTAACTTCCTTTTTTAGTTCTATCCTACACTTCCTTTATTCTGCTTGGCTCCCTTCTGAATTTTGAGCCTGACACTTATCATAAGCCTCTTCTTTTTGTTTTATTTTGGCTCCGATTTCCTTAGTCATCCAGGGAGGTTTGGATGCCTTACAGTTCACCTTTGTGGGGATGCTTTTGACCTGTGCCTGAACTGTCTCCTCTTTGAGCGCTGCCCACTGCTCGTTAGTTGTCTTACCTGCCAATTTTTCTTTCCAATCCACCTTGGCTAGGTCCCACCTCAACTCATTGAAATTAGCCCTTTTCCAGTTGAGTGTCCTCACCTGTGACCGTTCCTTATCCCTTTCCATAATTATTATGAATCTAACGATATTGTGGTCACTATTCCCTAGATGCTCACCTACAGAAACCTGTTGAACTTGCCCTACCTCATTTCCCAAAACTTGATCCAGCAATGCTTCTTTCCCCGTTGGACTGGAAACATACTGATCAAGAAAGTTGTCCTGCACACACTTCAGGAATTCTTCTCCCTCCTTGCCCTTTACTCTACTATTCTGCCAGTCTACGTTGGGATAGTTGATGTCACCCATTATCACTACTCTATTAGCTCTGCATTTCTCCGTGATACACTTGCAGATCTGCTTGTCTATCTCCTCCCCACTATTTGGTGGTCTATAGTATACCCCTAACAGTGTAACTGCACCTTTTGTATTCCTCATTTCTACCCAGAGAGATTCGGTTTTTAGTCCTTCTTCCACCTCGTTCCTTTCTAAGGCAGTCACTGAGTCCTTAACTAAAATTGCCATCCCGACACTTTTCTCCCTTCTCTATCCCTCCTGAATACATTATAACCAGGAATGTTCAACTCCCATTCCTTCCCATGCTGGTGCCAAGTCTCTGTTACTGATATAACATCATATCGCCTCACAGCAACCTGAGCCTGCAGCTCACCAATTTTATTTCTCAAACTTCGTGCATTTACATACATGCACTCTAAGGCACAAATTACTTCCTCTGCACTTTTCGCCCGTCTTACCCTTACCCCTGTCCTCTTTGTTACCCCTCCCGTATCTGAACTACTGATCAGTTTCCCACCCTCACCCCCCCGGGATTAGTTTAAAGCCGCCCCCCCCACAAAACTCGACAACCTCCCTGCAAGGAGATTGGTTCCAGCCCTGTTCAGGTGTAACCCATCCATTTTGTACAGGTTCCACCTACCCCAGAATTGGTCCCAATGGTCTAGGAACCAGAAACACTCCTTCCTACACCACTTCTCCAGCCATGCATTGATGTGCCTTATTCTAGCATTCTGGAACTGGCTTGCTCGAGGCACTGGAAGCAACTCAGAGATCACCACTCTCGAAGTTCCACTTTTCAGTTCACTCCCTAGTCTCTGGTACTCTCCCTGGGCATCTCGGGTCTTTTCCTCTCAACTTCACGGGTCCCAACATGGACCACCACAAGTGGATTTTTCCCTTCCCCTAGCAGAATTTCATGCACCCGCTCAGTCAAGTCTTCAACCCTGGCACCTGGTAGGCAACACACCTTCCGAGATTCGCGTTTCCGTTCACAAAAACGCCTATCTATATCTCGGACAGTTGTATCTCCTATTAAAATGGTCTTTATGGAGTTGGTTTGTCCAACCTTCTCACAGACCTCCTTATCCAAATAGGTTGAAAGTACTTCATACCTGTTGGAAATGGTTACAATCTGGGGTTTCTCAGGTTGCCCTCCATCAACTCCCACATCCCGCATTCCTCGCACATCACATGCCAGGCGATTATCTCGCCTTACTTCCCTGGGATATATATAATCTGCACCAACTTCCCCCTCTGCACCTAATTCCCACTCTCACCCAATTACTTCTCACTGTGTCCTCGCCTCTTTTTTTTTTTTTTTTTTTAAACAAATATATTTATTTTTTTGTTAAAAACATATAGATTTGTTTTTTAAACCTTCCCCGTGACATCTAAATCGCCTAAATCCTTTTTCCCGTGACATTCCGCATCGGCCTTGACTCAGTACCCACGCGGAACAGAAAACCAACCCAATCACCACTCCCAACAAAACCAAACCTTCCACCGTCTTTGTGGAGAAAAAAAAACAAAACACCTGTCGTTCTCGACACAAAAACGCCTAATCCCCACATTTCCTTATGTCAGGCCTCCTCGTTTCTCTGCACTGCTGCCTTTTTTTACAGGGAGCAGTTACAAAGGGGCTAATCCCAGCTCCACCATCCTTTCCTTACCGGATGGTAGGCCAAAAAACCAAAAACAGACATTTGGGAAAAAAAAAACACCCACCGATGCTCTCTCCTTTATGGGGAGAGGCATCTACAAAAGAAACCCTTCACTTGGGGACACTCTCTGGTTACAGGTCGAGCGTCCCCCCACAAGCACTGCGGATAGTATCCCTGACGTTCTAAGCAGTGGCATACTAAAACACACCCCACCTATCCTTAGCCTCGACCGAGCCTATCTCCAGGGCGTCCCTGATGACATATTCCCGGACACTTACCATCGCCCTCCTGTAACAGGCCGACACTGACCTATTTCCATGTCCGGAGGTCTCTCGGTTGCGGCAGACCCATAGGGCCTGCTTGACCGAGTTGATGACCCTCCAGGCACATTGTAGGTCGGTCACTTCGTGTGTTCCTGGGAACAGGCCATACAACACCGAGTGGGCTGACAGAGGGACTCCCGGGATGAACCGCGAGAGAAGCCACTCTGTCTTGTTCCACACCTGTTTGGCAAAGGCACAATGCAGGAACAGATGTTCCTCATTCTCCTTCCCTCCACAGCCCTCCCGAGGGCAACTCTCTGACTGCACTAAGCCTCTTCTTGTCAGAAAGCTCTTGAGTCCAAGAACTCTCTTGACCGTCATCCAGGCCACATCCTGGTGTTTGTTAGTCAGAGCTGGGGATGAAACGTTCTCCCAGATGTGACTAACGGTCAACGGAGGGTACCCTACCAAAGTTTCGTCCACCTCTCTCTCTCGGATGATGTCTAACACCGTCCGTGGTGTCCACCTGGGAACTTCAGAGGGATCCACCCTGTTCTCGGATAGGAATGTCTCGATCTCCTCCAGGTATCTCGGGACATTCCAACCCAGAGGGGCGTTCCGTGGCAGCTCAGCCAAACCTAACCTTCTTAGCACTGGGTACAGATAGAAGCCCAGCATATATCTGCACGCAGTGCCTTCATATCTTGGCTCCTGGCAGACCCTCACGCAGCCACACACAAACGTGGCCATGATAGTCCTGGCTACATCAGGGACACCCTTCCCTCCTTTGTCTGGGGTCTTGTACATGGCGTCCCTGCGGACACGATCCATCCCAGAGCTCCAGACAAACCTAAAGATAGCTCTGGTGACTGCGGTGGCGCTGCGTTTGGTCAAGGGCCAAACTTGCGCCACGTACAGTAATCCAGAGATCGCCTCACACTTAATCACCAGGTTCTTCCCAGTGATTGAAAGCATGCGTTCCTGCCACTGCTTCAACCGTCCCCTAATTTGCGCTATTGCCATCTCCCAGTTCTTCCCCCTTGCCCCAGCGGCTCCAAACCAGATGCCTAAGATTTTAATGTACTCTGGTTTTACGTCAAAAGGTACCTTCGCCCGGTCTTGCCAGTTGCCAAAGTACATCACCTCACTTTTTTGGCGATTCACTTTGGCACCCGAAGCCCGTTCAAACAGATTGCAGATACCCATCAGGCTCTCAATCGATCGGTGATCTGAGCAAAAGACCGTAACATCATCCATATACAAGGACACCTTGGCTTGCATGCCTTGGCTGCCCGGGATGATGACGCCTTTGATGTTCTGCTCCCTCCTGATTGCCTGTGCAAAGGGCTCGATGCAACAGACAAACAGGATAGGGGAGAGGGGGCACCCCTGTCTTACTCCCGACCTGACGGGGAAGGGCAGCGTTTCGTTCCCATTAACCATCACTGCACTGCAGATATCTCTGTAGAGCAGGTGGACCCAATCGCGAATTCTTTGTCCGAAACCCATTTTGGCAAGTACCTCATACATATAGTCATGAGATACTCGGTCAAAAGCTTTCTCTTGGTCCAGACTGATGAGGCAGGTCTTCCCCCCTCTCTCCTGCACGTAGGCGATGGTATCCCTTAACAACCCAAGGTTGTCAGAGATCCTCCGGCCTGGCACCGCGCAGGTCTGATCGGGGTGAATTACCTGCTCCATGACAGTCTTCATCCTCTCTGAGATCACCTTTGCTAAGATCTTATAGTCTACGTTTAATAGAGATATAGGTCTCCAGTTCTTTAAATCCGCCTTCTTGCCTTTCTCTTTATAGATCAAGGTGATGTTACCTTTCCTCATCGAGTCTGCCATGGTTCCTTCTTGAAGCATACTCTCGTACACTTCCAGGAGGACCGGTCCGATCACGTCCCACAGGACTAAGTACAGTTCCACCGGGAGGCCATCGCTCCCCGGGGTCTTACCTGTCCTGAGGGAACCTACCGTCTTGGTCAGCTCTTCAAACGAGAGCGGCCGATCCAGATGTTCTCGACTCCCCTCGTCCACCACTTCGGTGAGGGCAGAGAGAAAATCCCGAGTGGCCATGCTCTCCGTGGCTTTCTCGCGGTACAGGTCCTCATAGAAGGATCTTGCGATCCTCCTCATGTCTTCATGTTCTGTGCACACAGAGTCGTCTCTATCCTTCAACCCGGAAATCACAGAGCTACCTCTGTTCACTTTCCGGAAGAAGAAGCTAGTACACTTCTCGTCTTGTTCTATCGTGCGCACTCTGGAGCGGAAAAAGATCTTGGAGGCTTCCGAGGCGAGCAGCACTCCTTGCTGGTCTCTCACCTCTTTAATTGCCTCCCTAACCTCTATACCTTCTAGCTGCTGCTTTAGGAGCTTTTGCAACTCCTTCTGCAGTCTCTCTCTTTCCCGGTTCGTGGCCTTTGCCAATTGAATCCCTTTTCGGACAAAGAATTCTTTGATTCTACTCTTCACCATTTCCCACCATTCTGTAGAGGAGTCACAGAAGTCCCTCAAGGTTTTCCACCCTCGGTACTCCTTCCGCAACTCCTCTACATTCTTACGGGTCAAAAGCTTTACGTTCAGCTTCCACATCCCTCGACCCCTCCTCGTGCTTCCGTGAACTAGTAAGTTCGTCAGCAGGAGGCGATGGTCGGTAAGGGACGCCGGCCTCACTTCAGTCTTAGTCACTTCTAGTCTTCTCGATACGAATAGAAAATCTATTCGTGAGAAGACCGACCCACTGGGGTTAGAATAGGTGAATCGTTTGGGGGCCCCATCATCTGGAGCCTTGAAAACGTCACTCAAACGTCCATCTGCAACCACTTTTTGGAGCAGCTTGGACGCAGCCCTTAACTCCCCATCAGATCTGGTTGATCTCCCGTCTCTCTCCAGAATACAATTAAAATCTCCTCCCAGGATGACTGGTTTGGGTGTAAGCAGCCAGGGAGGTAGCATCCGGAAAAGGGCCACCTGGTCCTTCCTCTTTGATGGAGCGTACACATTAATGAGCCTAATCGGGGCTTCATTGTACGTCACATCCACCACAAGGATTCTGCCCCCCACCACCTCCTTATAGTCGGTGATGGTGAGGTTTTTCCCTCTCAGTAGGACCGCCACACCCGATGCCTGGGTGTCATTTCCCCCTGACCACACAGAGGGTCCGTAGGGGTCCCACCACTTTGCCCAAGTTCTGTAACTGTTGGAGTGTGGAATCCAGCACTCCTGCAGAAACAGAATATCGGCCTTGACTCTGGATAGGCCCTGAAGCGTCGCTACGCAAGGCTTGGAATTTTTAACGCTCTTAACGTTCAGGGAACCTATCCGCAGTGCCATTTACATTTTTTATACTCGCCCGTTTCCCCCCTCTTCCATCTGTTCCAGTCCTTTTTCCTCTCCATCTCCTCCGGGGTTGTCTCCCGTCTTGGTTGGGTTGTTGGTCCTCTTTTCCGTCTCCTCCGGCGTCTTCCCTGCTTCGGGTTCAGGTTCAGGGGTCCTCCCAAGTTCTTCTCCTTTTTCTGTCTCTTTAGTCTCTTTCCCTTTCTTTGAGGTTTTTTCCACTACCTCCACCACCTCCATCAGCTGCCTTTTTTGGGGGGGGGCAGGGGTTCCTTCCTCCTTTCTCCCTCCTTTCTCCCTCCTCTTTCCTCCGTCACTATCACTATCATAGCCGCTTCTTTTGAGTTGTATCCCCTTTTTTTTCCGGCTACTTTTCCCGACTACCTGCCAGGTTTCTCTGTCCCGTTTGGAATTGTCCAAAGTGTCCATTTCCTCCCCACTGGTGCGTCCTGACTCACACTCCCTCCTCTCCAAGGGTATCTCTACCCCCCCCAAAACTTCCCCACCCAGTTCCTCGTCCTGTCCTTTCCCTTCCCCCGACTCCTTTCTCCCTTCCTGTCTCCCAACCTCCCGGCTTTGCATTATTTTAGACCCCCTTCTTTGTGGGCACGTGCGGTAGAGGTGACCTGTTTCTCCACATAGGTCACATCTCTTACCCAATGTGCACTCCTTAGCCACATGTCCCAGTCCCTTGCAGTTCCAGCACATTGTTTGTGTGCAGGCTGCCACGTAATGCCCCACTTGCCCACATCTTAGGCATGCTCGGGGTTGTCCAGGGTAAAAAATAGTTCCCCTGAAACTCCCAATGGTGAAACGGGAGGGGATATGTACCACATTACCCTCTCCTTTCCTCCCCAATTTCAGAAGGACTTCCCATTCGGATGTCCAGATCCCGTCTTCCAGTATTTCGGAGATCGACTGGATCTCCTCACACTGCCTGTTAAGATATACCCTGATTTCCGACGCCGGCACTTGCGGGTCACTCATTCTAACCACGGCTCTCCTCTCCTGCCTCTGTCTTTCCTGGAATGCCGTTGTCACCTCATAGGCTGACATCAGTTCATTCCCCTGGTTCTGCAGTGCCACTGTTTTCAGTTTCACTGCCTCGTCGTACGAGGTACATGTGACCTCGTACCTTCTCTTCTCCCCGTCCTCGTAAACGCACCTCATTTTTTCCTTGGTGCTTCCGCATATTTGGATCAGTACTTCCCTTATAAAGGTTTTCCTATCCATTTTTCGGTTCTCCTTTACCCGAAAGAGTACGGTGTCTTTTATGTATACTTCCGCATCCTTTCTTTCCCTTTTGGGGTCTTTCCCCTTTGGGTCTTCCTTTGGGCCCCCCTTTTTTGCCGCCACCGCTGATGCATAAGTTATGGGGCCTGCCTTTCCCTGACTTGTGGAAGCCTTCTCCCCACTAGGGGGAGCTACTACATCCGGTCCTCCCTCTCCTGCCTTCTTTGGCCCCGCCTCCGTCATTTCCAGGGGGCTGGGCTCTTTCCTCCCTGCCTCTCCTCCGGCCTCGGTGCTGGGGGTTCTCCCCCCTCTGCTCTCCCTGGTCTCTCCGTCTCTTTTTTTTTTTTTTAAACAAATATATTTATTTTTCTGTTAAAAACATATAGATTTGTTTTTTAAACCTTCCCCGTGACATCTAAATCGCCTAAATCCTTTTTCCCGTGACATTCCGCATCGGCCTTGACTCAGTACCCACGCGGAACAGAAAACCAACCCAATCACCACTCCCAACAAAACCAAACCTTCCACCGTCTTTGTGGAGAAAAAAAACAAAAAACCTGTCGTTCTCGACACAAAAACGCCTAATCCCCACATTTCCTTATGTCAGGCCTCCTCGTTTCTCTGCCCTGCTGCCTTTTTTTACAGGGAGCAGTTACAAAGGGGCTAATCCCAGCTCCACCATCCTTTCCTTACCGGATGGTAGGCCAAAAAACCAGAAACAGACATTTGGGAAAAAAAAACACCCACCGATGCTCTCCCCTTTATGGGGAGAGGCATCTACAAAAGAAACCCTTCACTTGGGGACACTCTCTGGTTACAGGTCGAGCGTCCCCCCACAAGCACTGCGGATAGTATCCCTGACGTTCTAAGCAGTGGCATACTAAAACACACCCCACCTATCCTTAGCCTCGACCGAGCCTATCTCCAGGGCGTCCCTGATGACATATTCCCGGACACTTACCATCGCCCTCCTGTAACAGGCCGACACTGACCTATTTCCATGTCCGGAGGTCTCTCGGTTGCGGCAGACCCATAGGGCCTGCTTGACCGAGTTGATGACCCTCCAGGCACATTGTAGGTCGGTCACTTCGTGTGTTCCTGGGAAGAGGCCATACAACACCGAGTGGGCTGACAGAGGGACTCCCGGGATGAACCGCGAGAGAAGCCACTCTGTCTTGTTCCACACCTGTTTGGCAAAGGCACAATGCAGGAACAGATGTTCCTCATTCTCCTTCCCTCCACAGCCCTCCCGAGGGCAACTCTCTGACTGCACTAAGCCTCTTCTTGTCAGAAAGCTCTTGAGTCCAAGAACTCTCTTGACCGTCATCCAGGCCACATCCTGGTGTTTGTTAGTCAGAGCTGGGGATGAAACGTTCTCCCAGATGTGACTAACGATCAACGGAGGGTACCCTACCAAAGTTTCGTCCACCTCTCTCTCTCGGATGATGTCTAACATCGTCCGTGGTGTCCACCTGGGAACTTCAGAGGGATCCACCCTGTTCTCGGATAGGAATGTCTCGATCTCCTCCAGGTATCTCGGGACATTCCAACCCAGAGGGGCGTTCCGTGGCACCTCAGCCAAACCTAACCTTCTTAGCACTGGGTACAGATAGAAGCCCAGCATATATCTGCACGCAGTGCCTTCATATCTTGGCTCCTGGCAGACCCTCACGCAGCCACACACAAAGGTGGCCATGATAGTCCTGGCTACATCAGGGACACCCTTCCCTCCTTTGTCTGGGGTCTTGTACATGGCGTCCCTGCGGACACGATCCATCCCAGAGCTCCAGACAAACCTAAAGATAGCTCTGGTGACTGCGGTGGCGCTGCGTTTGGTCAAGGGCCAAACTTGCGCCACGTACAGTAATCCAGAGATCGCCTCACACTTAATCACCAGGTTCTTCCTAGTGATTGAAAGCGTGCGTTCCTGCCACTGCTTCAACCGTCCCCTAATTTGCGCTATTGCCATCTCCCAGTTCTTCCCCCTTGCCCCAGCGGCTCCAAACCAGATGCCTAAGATTTTAATGTACTCTGGTTTTACGTCAAAAGGTACCTTCGCCCGGTCTTGCCAGTTGCCAAAGTACATCACCTCACTTTTTTGGCGATTCACTTTGGCACCCGAAGCCCGTTCAAACAGATTGCAGATACCCATCAGGCTCTCAATCGATCGGTGATCTGAGCAAAAGACCGTAACATCATCCATATACAAGGACACCTTGGCTTGCATGCCTTGGCTGCCCGGGATGATGACGCCTTTGATGTTCTGCTCCCTCCTGATTGCCTGTGCAAAGGGCTCGATGTAACAGACAAACAGGATAGGGGAGAGGGGGCACCCCTGTCTTACTCCCGACCTGACGGGGAAGGGCATCGTTTCGTTCCCATTAACCATCACTGCACTGCAGATATCTCTGTAGAGCAGGTGGACCCAATCGCGAATTCTTTGTCCGAAACCCATTTTGGCAAGTACCTCATACATATAGTCATGAGATACTCGGTCAAAAGCTTTCTCTTGGTCCAGACAGATGAGGCAGGTCTTCCCCCCTCTCTCCTGCACGTAGGCGATGGTATCCCTTAACAACCCAAGGTTGTCAGAGATCCTCCGGCCTGGCACCGCGCAGGTCTGATCGGAGTGAATTACCTGCTGCATGACAGTCTTCATCCTCTCTGAGATCACCTTTGCTAAGGTCTTATAGTCTACGTTTAATAGAGATATAGGTCTCCAGTTCTTTAAATCCGCCTTCTTGCCTTTCTCTTTATAGATCAAGGTGATGTTACCTTTCCTCATCGAGTCTGCCATGGTTCCTTCTTGAAGCATACTCTCGTACACTTCCAGGAGGACCGGTCCGATCACGTCCCACAGGACTAAGTACAGATCCACCGGGAGGCCATCGCTCCCCGGGGTCTTACCTGTCCTGAGGGAACCTACCGTCTTGGTCAGCTCTTCAAACGAGAGCGGCCGATCCAGATGTTCTCGACTCCCCTCGTCCACCACTTCGGTGAGGGCAGAGAGAAAATCCCGAGTGGCGATGCTCTCCGTGGCTTTCTCGCGGTACAGGTCCTCATAGAAGGATCTTGCGATCCTCCTCATGTCTTCCTGTTCTGTGCACACAGAGTCGTCTCTATCCTTCAACCCGGAAATCACAGAGCTACCTCTGTTCACTTTCCGGAAGAAGAAGCTAGTACACTTCTCGTCTTGTTCTATCGTGCGCACTCTGGAGCGGAAAAAGATCTTGGAGGCTTCCGAGGCGAGCAGCACTCCTTGCTGGTCTCTCACCTCTTTAATTGCCTCCCTAACCTCTATACCTTCTAGCTGCTGCTTTAGGAGCTTTTGCAACTCCTTCTGCAGTCTCTCTCTTTCCCGGTTCGTGGCCTTTGCCAATTGAACCCCTTTTCGGACAAAGAATTCTTTGATTCTACTCTTCACCATTTCCCACCATTCTGTAGAGGAGTCACAGAAGTCCCTCAAGGTTTTCCACCCTCGGTACTCCTTCCGCAACTCCTCTACATTCTTACGGGTCAAAAGCTTTACGTTCAGCTTCCACGTCCCTCGACCCCTCCTCGTGCTTCCGTGAACTAGTAAGTTCGTCAGCAGGAGGCGATGGTCGGTAAGGGACGCCGGCCTCACTTCAGTCTTAGTCACTTCTAGTCTTCTCGATACGAATAGAAAATCTATTCGTGAGAAGACCGACCCACTGGGGTTAGAATAGGTGAATCGTTTGGGGGCCCCATCATCTGGAGCCTTGAAAACGTCACTCAAACGTCCATCTGCAACCACTTTTTGGAGCAGCTTGGACGCAGCCCTTAACTCCCCATCAGATCTGGTTGATCTCCCGTCTCTCTCCAGAATACAATTAAAATCTCCTCCCAGGATGACTGGTTTGGGTGTAAGCAGCCAGGGAGGTAGCATCCGGAAAAGGGCCACCTGGTCCTTCCTCTTTGATGGAGCGTACACATTAATGAGCCTAATCGGGGCTTCATTGTACGTCACATCCACCACAAGGATTCTGCCCCCCACCACCTCCTTATAGTTGGTGATGGTGAGGTTTTTCCCTCTCAGTAGGACCGCCACACCCGATGCCTGGGTGTCATTTCCCCCTGACCACACAGAGGGTCCGTAGGGGTCCCACCACTTTGCCCAAGTTCTGTAACTGTTGGAGTGTGGAATCCAGCACTCCTGCAGAAACAGAATATCGGCCTTGACTCTGGATAGGCCCTGAAGCGTCGCTACGCAACGCTTGGAATTTTTAACGCTCTTAACGTTCAGGGAACCTATCCGCAGTGCCATTTACATTTTTTATACTCGCCCGTTTCCCCCCTCTTCCATCTGTTCCAGTCCTTTTTCCTCTCCATCTCCTCCGGGGTTGTCTCCCGTCTTGGTTGGGTTGTTGGTCCTCTTTTCCGTCTCCTCCGGCGTCTTCCCTGCTTCGGGTTCAGGTTCAGGGGTCCTCCCAAGTTCTTCTCCTTTTTCTGTCTCTTTAGTCTCTTTCCCTTTCTTTGAGGTTTTTTCCACTACCTCCACCACCTCCATCAGCTGCCTTTTTTGGGGGGGGGCGGGGGTTCCTTCCTCCTTTCTCCCTCCTTTCTCCCTCCTCTTTCCTCCGTCACTATCACTATCATAGCCGCTTCTTTTGAGTTGTATCCCCTTTTTTTTCCGGCTACTTTTCCCGACTACCTGCCAGGTTTCTCTGTCCCGTTTGGAATTGTCCAAAGTATCCATTTCCTCCCCACTGGTGCGTCCTGACTCACACTCCCTCCTCTCCAAGGGTATCTCTACCTCCCCCAAAACTTCCCCACCCAGTTCCTCGTCCTGTCCTTTCCCTTCCCCCGACTCCTTTCTCCCTTCCTGTCTCCCAACCTCCCGGCTTTGCATTATTTTAGACCCCCTTCTTTGTGGGCACGTGCGGTAGAGGTGACCTGTTTCTCCACATAGGTCACATCTCTTACCCAATGTGCACTCCTTAGCCACATATCCCAGTCCCTTGCAGTTCCAGCACATTGTTTGTGTGCAGGCTGCCACGTAATGCCCCACTTGCCCACATCTTAGGCATGCTCGGGGTTGTCCAGGGTAAAAAATAGTTCCCCTGAAACTCCCAATGGTGAAACGGGAGGGGATATGTACCACATTACTCTCTCCTTTCCTCCCCAATTTCAGAAGGACTTCCCATTCGGATGTCCAGATCCCGTCTTCCAGTATTTCGGAGATCGACTGGATCTCCTCACACTGCCTGTTAAGATATAACCTGATTTCCGACGCCGGCACTTGCGGGTCACTCATTCTAACCACGGCTCTCCTCTACTGCCTCTGTCTTTCCTGGAATGCCGTTGTCACCTCATAGGCTGACATCAGTTCATTCCCCTGGTTCTGCAGTGCCACTGTTTTCAGTTTCACTGCCTCGTCGTACGAGGTACATGTGACCTCGTACCTTCTCTTTTCCCCGTCCTCGTAAACGCACCTCATTTTTTCCTTGGTGCTTCCGCATATTTGGATCAGTACTTCCCTTATAAAGGTTTTCCTATCCATTTTTCGGTTCTCCTTTACCCGAAAGAGTACGGTGTCTTTTATGTATACTTCCGCATCCTTTCTTTCCCTTTTGGGGTCTTTCCCCTTTGGGTCTTCCTTTGGGCCCCCCTTTTTTGCCGCCACCGCTGATGCATAAGTTATGGGGCCTGCCTTTCCCTGACTTGTGGAAGCCTTCTCCCCACTAGGGGGAGCTACTACTTCCGGTCCTCCCTCTCCTGCCTTCTTTGGCCCCGCCTCCGTCATTTCCGGGGGGCTGGGCTCTTTCCTCCCCGCCTCTCCTCCGGCCTCGGTGCTGGGGGTTCTCCCCCCTCTGCTCTCCCTGGTCTCTCCGTCTCTAGTCTTCTCTTCCCTCTCAGCCTTCCTCGCTTCGCTCTCTGCGCCTTTTTGTGTCCCTACTCCTGCCTGTGCAGCCTCCCGGGACCCCCCCGTGGTTTCGTGGCTTACCTCCACGGTTCCGCTCGTTTGTCTCTCACCGCTTCCCGCCGCGGCCTCACAAACTTCATTCTCTTCTTTCCGGCTTCCCGCCGCTACCTCCCGACCTCTTGCTCCTGGCTCCCGGTTACCCACCCCGGCCTCACCGCTTCCCGCCACCGCGTTACGTCTTCCCGCCGCCGGTACCGGTCTTGTCTCGTTTCCCCCCCGGCTTCCCGCCGCTGCTGCCTCCCCGTTTCTCTCCGCCACCCCCCCCTCACGGCTTCCTGCCTTAGCCGCCTCCCCGCTTCTCTCCCCCACACTACAGCTTCGCGCCGCCGGTAGAGGCCTTGTCTCCTTACCCACACGGCCTCCCACCCCGGCCTTACGGCTTCCCGTCGCCGGGGTAGGCTTTGACTCCTTATCCCCACGGCCTCCCACCACGGCCGCACGGCTTCCCGTCGCCGGTATAGGTCTTGTCTCCTTCTCCACACCCCCACGGCCTCCCACCACGGTCGCACGGCTTCCCGTCGCCGGTATAGGCCTTGTCTCCTTATCCCCACTGCTTCCTACCACGGCCACTCGGCTTCCCGCTGTTGCTGCCTCCCCGCTTCTCTCCCCCCCAACATGGCTTCCCACCGCCAGTAACTGCCTTCTCACCCCCCCAAACAGGCTTCCCGCACCGGCCTCGCTGAAACCCCCCACGGATTTCGACCTGACCTGTTGCCCCAGGGTTTTCCCCTCCTTAACTACTTGCTTGACCCCCACCTCCTCCCCCTTTTCCCCACTCTCCCTTGCCTCCTTCCCTCCTGTTCTCTCCCCTCGTTTGATTTCTCTCCCTCTTCTTTCATTGCCTCCCTCTCCCCCCTCTCCCCTGCTGTCCCCCTTCTCTCTGCTCTCTGTTCTCTCCTTCTGCACTCTCCCACTAGAGTTCTCCATTGCCTCTCCTTTTTCCAAACTGCTCTCGCCCTCCGCCTCTTTTTTCCCCTTCATTTCCTTGTTCTTTCTTCCCATGGCCGGGCCCAAAGCCCCTCGCCAGGAAGAAGGAAGAAGGGAATCACCCCCCCACACCACCACAAACCCAACAAAACCCCCTACTCTCTCTTAGCCCCAAAATAAACAATAATTCAAACCAAACTCTCCTGCCGCGTCCACCACAAACAAATCAATACTCACTCCGTCCGTATTTTTTTTTTTTTTTTTTCTTTTTTTAAACAAATATATTTATTTTTTTGTTAAAAACATATAGATTTGTTTTTTTTTAAACCTTCCCCGTGACATCTAAATCGCCTAAATCCTTTTTCCCGTGACATTCCGCATCGGCCTTGACTCAGTACCCACGCGGAACAAAAAACCAACCCAATCACCACTCCCAACAAAACCAAACCTTCCACCGTCTTTGTGGAGAACAAAACAAAACACCTGTCGTTCTCGACACAAAACCGCCTAATCCCCACATTTCCTTATTTCAGGCCTCCTCGTTTCTCTGCACTGCTGCCTTTTTTTTACAGGGAGCAGTTACAAAGGGGCTAATCCCAGCTCCACCATCCTTTCCTTACCGGATGGTAGGCCAAAAAACCAAAAACAGACATTTGGAAAAAAAAAAACACCTACCGATGCTCTCCCCTTTATGGGGAGAGGCATCTACAAAAGAAATCCTTCACTTGGGGACACTCTCTGGTTACAGGTCGAGCGTCCCCCCACAAGCACTGCGGATAGTATCCCTGACGTTCTAAGCAGTGGCATACTAAAACACACCCCACCTATCCTTAGCCTCGACCGAGCATATCTCCAGGGCGTCCCTGATGACATATTCCCGGACACTTACCATCGCCCTCCTGTAACAGGCCGACACTGACCTATTTCCATGTCCGGAGGTCTCTCGGTTGCGGCAGACCCATAGGGCATGCTTGACCGAGTTGATGACCCTCCAGGCACATTGTAGGTCGGTCACTTCGTGTGTTCCTGGGAAGAGGCCATACAACACCGAGTGGACTGACAGAGGGACTCCCGGGATGAACCGCGAGAGAAGCCACTCTGTCTTGTTCCACACCTGTTTGGCAAAGGCACAATGCAGGAACAGATGTTCCTCATTCTCCTTCCCTCCACAGCCCACCCGAGGGCAACTCTCTGACTGCACTAAGCCTCTTCTTGTCAGAAAGCTCTTGAGTCCAAGAACTCTCTTGACCGTCATCCAGGCCACATCCTGGTGTTTGTTAGTCAGAGCTGGGGATGAAACGTTCTCCCAGATGTGACTAACGGTCAACGGAGGGTACCCTACCAAAGTTTCGTCCACCTCTCTCTCTCGGATGATGTCTAACACCGTCCGTGGTGTCCACCTGGGAACTTCAGAGGGATCCACCCTGCTCTCGGATAGGAATGTCTCGATCTCCTCCAGGTACCTCGGGACATTCCAACCCAGAGGGGAGTTCCGTGGCAGCTCAGCCAAACCTAACCTTCTTAGCACTGGGTACAGATAGAAGCCCAGCATATATCTGCACGCAGTGCCTTCATATCTTGGCTCCTGGCAGACCCTCACGCAGCCACACACAAAGGTGGCCATGATAGTCCGGGCTACATCAGGGACACCCTTCCCTCCTTTGTCTGGGGTCTTGTACATGGCGTCCCTGCGGACACGATCCATCCCAGAGCTCCAGTCAAACCTAAAGATAGCTCTGGTGACTGCGGTGGCGCTGCGTTTGGTCAAGGGCCAAACTTGCGCCACGTACAGTAATCCAGAGATCGCCTCACACTTAATCACCAGGTTCTTCCCAGTGATTGAAAGCGTGCGTTCCTGCCACTGCTTCAACCGTCCCCTAATTTGCGCTATTGCCATCTCCCAGTTCTTCCCCCTTGCCCCAGCGGCCCCAAACCAGATGCCTAAGATTTTAATGTACTCTGGTTTTACCTCAAAAGGTACCTTCGCCCGGTCTTGCCAGTTGCCAAAGTACATCACCTCACTTTTTTGGCGATTCACTTTGGCACCCGAAGCCCGTTCAAACAGATTGCAGATACCCATCAGGCTCTCAATCGATCGGTGATCTGAGCAAAAGACCGTAACATCATCCATATACAAGGACACCTTGGCTTGCATGCCTTGGCTGCCTGGGATGATGACGCCTTTGATGCTCTGCTCCCTCCTGATTGCCTGTGCAAAGGGCTCGATGCAACAGACAAACAGGATAGGGGAGAGGGGGCACCCCTGTCTTACTCCCGACCTGACGGGGAAGGGCAGCGTTTTGTTCCCATTAACCATCACTGCACTGCAGATATCTTTGTAGAGCAGGTGGACCCAATCGCGAATTCTTTGTCCGAAACCCATTTTGGCAAGTACCTCATACATATAGTCATGAGATACTCGGTCAAAAGCTTTCTCTTGGTCCAGACTGATGAGGCAGGTCTTCCCCCCTCTCTCCTGCACGTAGGCGATGGTATCCCTTAACAACCCAAGGTTGTCAGAGATCCTCCGGCCTGGCACCGCGCAGGTCTGATCGGGGTGAATTACCTGCTCCATGACAGTCTTCATCCTCTCTGAGATCACCTTTTCTAAGATCTTATAGTCTACGTTTAATAGAGATATAGGTCTCCAGTTCTTTAAATCCGCCTTCTTGCCTTTCTCTTTATAGATCAAGGTGATGTTACCTTTCCTCATCGAGTCTGCCATGGTTCCTTCTTGAAGCATACTCTCGTACACTTCCAGGAGGACCGGTACGATCACGTCTCACAGGACTAAGTACAGTTCCACCGGGAGGCCATCGCTCCCCGGGGTCTTACCTGTCCTGAGGGAACCTACCGTCTTGGTCAGCTCTTCAAACGAGAGCGGCCGATCCAGATGTTCTCGACTCCCCTCGTCCACCACTTCGGTGAGGGCAGAGAGAAAATCCCGAGTGGCCATGCTCTCCGTGGCTTTCTCGCGGTACAGGTCCTCATAGAAGGATCTTGCGATCCTCCTCATGTCTTCCTGTTCTGTGCACACAGAGTCGTCTCTATCCTTCAACCCGGAAATCACAGAGCTACCTCTGTTCACTTTCCGGAAGAAGAAGCTAGTACACTTCTCGTCTTGTTCTATCGTGCGCACTCTGGAGCAGAAACGATTTTGGAGGCTTCCGAGGCGAGCAGCACTCCTTGCTGGTCTCTCACCTCTTTAATTGCCTCCCTAACATCTATACCTTCTAGCTGCTTCTTTAGGAGCTTTTGCAACTCGTTCTGCAGTCTCTCTCTTTCCCGGTTCGTGGCATTTGCCAATTGAACCCCTTTTCGGACAAAGAATTATTTGATTCGACTCTTCACCATTTCCCACCATTCCGTAGAGGAGTCACAGAAGTCCCTCAAGGTTTTCCACCCTCGGTACTCCTTCCGCAACTCCTCTACATTCTTACGGGTCAAAAGCTTCACTTTCAGCTTCCACGTCCCTCGACCCCTCCTCGTGCTTCCGTGAACGAGTAAGCTCGTCAGCAGGAGGCGATGGTCGGTAAGGGACGCCGGCCGCACTTCAGTCTTAGTCACTTCTAGTCTTCTCGATACGAATAGAAAATCTATTCGTGAGAAGACCGACCCACAGGGGTTAGAATAGGTGAATCGTTTGGGGGCCCCATCATCTGGAGCCTTGAAAACGTCACACAAACGTCCATCTGCAACCACTTTTTGAAGCAGCTTGGACGAAGCCCCTAACTTCCCATCAGATTTGTTTGATCTCCCGTCTCTCTCCAGAATACAGTTAAAATCTCCTCCCAGGATGACTGGCTTGGGTGTGTACGCTCAATCAAATAGTAAGGACCGGGTGGCCCTTTTTCCGGATGCTACCATCTTTAGGGTTAGGGTTAGGGTTAGGTTTTATCCTCTGACTTCCCTGTGCTGGGAATGTCGGCCTGGGTTAGGGTTAGTGTTAGGGTTAGGGTTAGGGTTAGGGTTAGGGTTAGGGTTAGGTTTAGGGTTAGGGTTAGGGTTAAGGATAGGGTTAGGTTTTATAAATTTCGGGGATCATTGGTACACATAGGCTTGTGTTTTCTCGCCCGTGCCCTGTGCTGGGCTTTGTCAAATTTCTTTAGGGCTCATGAATGTGTTAAGGTTTTTTTTTAAGAAAACAATATTTTTTTCAAAATGAGGGAGAAACTTTTTTTGGGGCCGGTGGGGGCGGGGAAAAAAGTTAGGCATAGTTAGGGTTCTTGTTTTAGGGTTAGGGTAAGTTTTTAGGGGTTATCGGTTAGTAATTAGGAGTTAGTAATTAGGATTAGGGGCTAGGGTTAGTTTTAAGTTTGGTAAATTTTGAGGTCTAAATGACTAGGGGTTTGGTTTGGTGGTTAGGGGTTACAGGAGGGGGCTAACTTTAGTGGAGTGAGGGAGAAACATTTTTTTTGGGGGGGGGGGTTGTTAGGCATAGTTAGGGTTATTGTTTCGGGTTAGGGTAAATTCTTATGGTTAGCGTTTAGTAGCTAGGGTTCATAGATTAGATTCATAGATTCATAGAATTTTACGGCACAAAAGGAGGCCATTCGGCCC